>VXBU01007649.1:0-15456 GCA_013400315.1 Bombycilla garrulus | reverse complement strand
AAGCATTCCCACCTGGATATAACATGGGATTTGGGACAGAACAAACAGGCCTTACCCACTGGTTTCCAGAGGACAAGAGCTGCCAGACCTTTCTTACCACTTCAGCAAGACCACTTCATATGAACTTCTACCACCACTCTTACTAGCAGGGGTCAGGTTGTATTCTGACTCTGTCAGTGGTTTTTCCTTTGTACTAGTGCATGTATTTTACTTTTTCCTATTAAATTGTCTTTCTGACTTGGAATCTCACTGGTTTTGCTTTCAAACCAGCACAACTGTGTAAACTGATAACTGGCTAACTGTTTAAAAAGGCCAGTTTTTTTGGCAGTAAGAAGCACTCCTTTGCACCTGCCTAGGATCCCTGCATCACTCATTATGACAACAGGTTTGACTTCTAGGAGAATAGAAACAGTCTGTCAGGCAAATTTCCTTCTCTTTACTTCATGATATAAAGATGGAGATGAACTCAATACTGTCAACCTGACCAGAGCCAGAACCCACCATGAACAATGGTGGGCCTGAAGCTGAAGTAGAACATAGCTCTTTTCTCCAGTCTTCATAGTACTCATCCAGATGCAGTGAAGTGTCAATGACATGCATAGTTTGTGCCCATTTAGATACACAGGTGAACTTCTAAATAATTCTAGTATAAATCTGTAAAAAGTAATAGAATGCATGCTGGATTTTCTGCAGTTGAAAATTCGTGCTGGTTTTGACAGATCTTGTTTTAAACTTTAAAAGCACAATGAAGAAATCATTTGGAGGGACTGAAATGTGAAGATAACTAAAATTATGTCTTTTTGAGAAAGAAAGGAAAGGACACTTTGTAAAATAGATTTTTTTATGAATCCACATTTGATGGTAATGAAACTTTATCCCTACTTCCATATATCAGCTGAGGAGTTAGTTGATATAAAGCTTTAAGGTGCATTTGTGCCTCTATCTCTTGTTCATACAACTTACATCTTGATTTCTATGTCGAGAGATTCTAAGGATGTCTTCCTTGTCTTACCACAGTCTACTACCTGCAGTCCGCAAAGTTCTTTTCCAAGTGTCTGAATAGCTTAATCTAGATTCAGTGATGTCAGTGAGCAGACAGACCCCTGAATACCTTACATGCCTTTGGTTTCTCTTCGCGTAACAAACTCGTGCAAAGTATTTGCCTTTGGATTTGGCTTCTCATGCTTGAAAGGAAGTGCCCTTTGGAGCCTTTCTTCCAACATTTTGCCTAAATGTCTCTTTTTTTTTTTTTTTAGTGCAAAATGAGTCAGAAACATTATAACAGTTTTCTGTCATGAAGAAGTTTTATGACCACTTATAATCTGTAATTCCTACTTTATTACAAATACGTTATTATTCACTGTACAACCAACCTGATAAATTGTTCCTTTTTTCAGATGATATATCTTACTAATACACAGTGTGACGTTTGCTTCTCAGATGTCTTGATCTACTAATATTAGGCTATCAATATTGACATTATGACATTCCATTATGACAACTTTTAAGATAAAAAATTATTTTCTAAAAAAGAATATGAAACTTGTTTATTTTCCTATTTGCTTACTAATATTATTTGTTTTTCTTTCTGTCTGGGTAGCTTTTAAAACAACTGTCATGTTTCCAAACTAAGTACCATTACTTGCTAACAGAGCAAAATCCCTCTCACAGCTCCTCTCCATTCTCATGCATCACTCTTAGAAGGACAGTCTAAAAGAGCACTATATACTATAGTGGCATATCCTTCTGGCGTTCAAGTCAGAAAGAAGGAAACAAAGAAACCAAACTAAACCAAACCAAACCAAACCAATAGATTAAACATGGTGTTTTAAAATTGCACATGCATTCCTTTTTCATTACTCTTGTATATTGACTTCTGCACCTGCTTTTTAGACGTGCAAAAAAAAACTTCCTTATAGTAACTTAGTAGAATTGCTGACTCCGATTGTCACCAACTGCTGAAATATTCATATGTCACGAGAAATTTCCTTCTAGTGCTTTCAATTAGACTGCCAAAAAAAAATCCTGAGATTTCAGTATTTTATATTTTCTGTTTTAAGTCCACTGTCATGATATTCCAAACACATTTTTGTGGACTCTTGAGCCCCAACAATCACCCAATCTTCTGGGTACACAATAAAACTGAAGATAAAATGTCAGTCTTTTAATATTTATTTGTAACTTCCCCTCAAGAAACATCATTGCAAATGGCACTATCGGCATTGCTGTTGAAAAACACTCCAGAGGCAAATGATTGAATTTGCTTTGACCCTCAGCTGCATTTCTCTCAGAAGTAAAACACAGTTCCAGGTAGGCTGAACATATTTACCCAGGCTTCCCTTTCCTAGGCTGTATATGATGCATTTATACTGACCAAAGGACTGCAATGATTATATCAGTCTAATCTTTACTTAGATCTCCAGTGCTCACCACTTGTTTTTCTTTAATCTATAATTGTTGGTGTAGAAATGTTTTCTTCGCTTTGTTGTTTGGTGGCTGACAGCAGGATGAGATACAATCTGTTCTGCCTGAATTGGGATGTGTATTTAAATCTGATCTTTTTTACCTTCCAGGTTCCCCTGCAACAAATGGGACAAAATTCCATAGGTAAAGAGAACAAAAAGGGACAACACCCCAACCCCCCACACAGCTGTACAATGGCTACAATGACTATAAGAGATGCTGATCTAAGCAAGCAAGCAAGCAGTGTTATGGACCAGAGTAGAACCAAGGGGACATATGTGCTTCTAAGACACCATGTCCTTTGATTGTGATGCTGTCTGAAATGTTGCTTTCTATTGTGTGCTCAGTTCCTCAGATTTGAAGGACTACTACTTAGAACTACCATCATGTTAGAGCTGAGCTGGTATACTACTTCACATTTCACAATTATGGTTATTTTCAATTAAATTTAGTATACTTGGATCAGTTTTACATCAACAGTCATGAAACTGAACATTTCCACTTATACCACAGGTTCTGGCAACTTTATATGTTTCTTTTCCATACTTGATGAATTTACATTAATAAAATGGTTAGTTTTCCTTGGATCATTTTAATTTTCAGTAATACCACTTTAAAGACGATAGCAACAATTCTTTCTTTTTGTCTCTTTCAGCCATAGCCTGGACAATTATTTTTAGCTTTGATAATGTTAGATCTCATTGAATGTCCTGTTGAAGCTCTTGGTGTCTTCATTGACTTGAGGACAGTAATGATTCTTTGTAAATGGTATTTCTTTCTCTTACAGGTTTCCAGGTTTTAAGATTAATTGCCTCTGCAGTACATGTTTTCTTTCTCTGCTGAAAATGGTAGGAAGGAATATAATTACAACAGGAAAAGGACTTGCAAGGTAAATGCTGTATATATATTAACTGAAGTAATTATCAAGGTAATAGCATAGCAGTGGTGAAGCATAGTAAAACATCCTTGACTATTCCTTTTAGGCTTCTCTGTGCTCATTAATGGAGAGGGCATGCCTCCAGTAGCAGTGAATTGGTCTCTTCTGTGATTTGAGACTATCATAAACTTGTGTGGAAACACCCATTTAAACACCGTGGTTCTGGTCTCTAGTATGAGCTTGAAGGCTATTGTTTTGTTCTGCCAAACCTTAATGCATGCCCCAAATGAGCTCTTTAAAGCTCTTTAACTTATGTGTGTCTGTACAGAAGGGAAAAGGGTTTTTATGTAAACCTTTCTGTCAGATGCCCAGGCTGGAGTGTTCCATCTATCCCACCAGCAGCCAGGCACTTGGTGGCTTGTGGCCAGATGTAAGGCCCAGGATCTTCAGAGGACAGGGAACAAAACACACTAGTTTACCAATTTTTCTCATGTCTCTGAAGTTATTCTGAGGTTGAGGACCATGTGCAGGCTTTGGATTACATTTTCTGCAACTTGTTGGTGTTGACAGTGATACTTGTGGTTGTCCCTACTACATACTTTTGAGATACAACAGAATATAACTTGATATGCAAGCGAATGCATCCTGAGATATAGCTAAACTGCTGGTAAATCACACTGCCATTTTGCAGAGCCTGATACTTATACCTGTGGTTCTGCTGCAATGATTATTTTTTCCCAACAGGAAGATGTAACCTGCTGTCCTGAAGAAATGGCCCTGCTGTTTAGTCTTTGCTGAGAAACCACATATTAACAAAACCATTTGGGTTGGAAAAGACCTCAAATGTCATTGAGTCCATTGCTTTGACCAATCACCCCCTTGTCAACTAGACCACAGGGCTAAGTGCCATGTCCAGCCTTTCCTTAAATACCTCCAGGGGTTAATGAATTTATCACTTAACTAGGGAGTCAAGGCCTTGACAAACCTTTCTATGGAGAAATTTCTTCTCATGTCCAACCTGAACCTCATTGGTTGCCTGGGACAAGAGGCCAACCCTCATCTGACTACACCCTTCCGTCAGGCAGTTGTAGAGGCTGACAAGGACTTTCCTGAGCCCCCTTTTCTCCAGACTAAATATCCCCAGCTCCCTCAGCTGCTCCTCGCAGGAGTTGTGCTCCAGACTCATCCCCTCACTCCGTTGCTCTTCTTGGGACTGACTCCTGCATCTCAATTTCTTTCTTGTAGTGATNCATTGGTTGCCTGGGACAAGAGGCCAACCCTCATCTGACTACACCCTTCCGTCAGGCAGTTGTAGAGGCTGACAAGGACTTTCCTGAGCCCCCTTTTCTCCAGACTAAATATCCCCAGCTCCCTCAGCTGCTCCTCGCAGGAGTTGTGCTCCAGACTCATCCCCTCACTCCGTTGCTCTTCTTGGGACTGACTCCTGCATCTCAATTTCTTTCTTGTAGTGATGGACCAGAACTGGACACAGGATTTGACATCCTGTGCCCAGCCCAGGGGGGATAGGCACGGCCCTGGTCCTGCTGGCCACACTATTGCTGGTACAGGCCAGGATGCTCTTGTCTGTCTTGGCCACCTGGGCATGCCTTGGCTTATCTTCAGCCACTGTCACCAGCTCTCCCATGTCCTTTTCCATTGGGCAGCTTTCCAGCCACACTACCCCCAAATGTGGCTGTTAAGTTTTACATATTCCCTTATGCTTGAAAATATAATAGCAAGATCTATATGTTTCAGTGATCAGAAGATCTCTAAAATATATGAAGAATTAACATACAAAGAGACACAAAAACCCACAATAATACATCAAATTCTCGTTCATCGATGAATGATGAATTTTTCAGGATATTCTCTTTTAAAGCAGACAAAGTGAACAATGTATATAAAAACACCATAGTCATAAGAGAAAGTCTAAAAAATGCCAAAGGAAAAATTATGTTCCCTTCTTATTATTATTTTATTGACATGCTAGGGATGTATATGTAAAAGTAACATACTGTAATTTTTTTCCTAGATAACAGTTTTCACTGTGTTTTAATCATTCTTTGATGTTTCTATCAACAAGCTGAAATTGTTTGGGCTATAGCACTTCATCCTTCTGGCTGATTTTCCTATTACCAAACTCACTGAATAAAAAAGCTTTGGCTGCACTTGTAATTTTTATTATCTCTAGACATTCTTGTCATCAAAACAAAAATAAAATCAAATAATTGTCTAAATTTTTATGCAAAATATGATTAGGATAACTAGCAAAAGTTTGCATTAAATTTTTTTTATATTCCACCTCAGATTGAGCAGATGAGAATCTCGTGAATCCACTTCTGCAAACTTTGTTTGAATGACTAGTTTCACTTCAAACACTTGGCTATTTTGACAGTACAACAATGACAAACAAACAGAAGAACAGAAGAACAAATGAGGCCCAAGAAAGTTCTTTGTGAAATTTGCATATTGCAAGTCCCTGTAAATAGATTATAAACATAATTCCAGGGCTGATCTTACCATGTTTAATTTGTTACAAAGTCCTTTGATGTTTTCATTAACAGGTTGTCTGCTTAAGCTTTATTTTTTTTCATTTTTTAAGAATAATCCTATGAAATTTGAGACAATGTTAATTAGATTCTACTGGTAGGATATAACATGCGGAATACACAAACAAAATTACAGATGAGTTCCTTTGAATGTCAAGGCAGGTCATATTGGAGGAACTTTTCCTAATTTCAAGTCTTCTTTTGCTTGTATATTACAAAATTAGTATTGCAGAGTAAATGCTTTATTGTTTAGACTAGTTTGGCTCTAACAATTCAGGCTAAGGATTATTCACAATCAATTAAAATTGTTTCATTACAGAAAAAAGTTTCATTACAGAACAAGATCCCAGACACAGATCTCTTGTGGCTGCAGGAAGACACTTTTTGGCTCACTTGCACATCTCTGGGACAGAGTTTGGGGTTTTTTCCCCTACTGTTTTCTTCTTTGGGTTTTATTTACAGACCAATGTTCAACAATTTGATGAACAATTAAGAAAAGTTAGAGCCCTATTTTTTATTAATTAAAAAACTAGGGGGTAATTATACTGTTCTACACCAGCAAACTAGTTTTTTATTAAGTCTAACACTGCTTAAAAGGATATTTTAATCTCTTTACTCCATTCATGCCAGCACAGAGATGTAATTCTTGACAGAATCCCTTATAAGCAAGTGTTATTGTTAATGATATACACAGAATTAGTCCAAGATAGCTCTTTGGGGCTTTACAGGTGTTGCTTTTTTTTTATTCATTCATGATCACAAAGAAGGCCTGAATTTCATACAGAGAGCAGAGGGTTTTTATCTCTCTGCTTTTCATATACAAACAGAATCTCCTTTATTTTCAGTTATACATAAGATATAGCAAAGTATGTTTGTACTAAAAAGCATACTTACAAGAGATGTAAGTAGGAGATAAACAGAGATAAGCTGAAATAAACAGAGACCCTAGAATAATTTAGGACAATGACATCAGAAATGAGTCACATTTCCAGTGGATATAACTGCATCTAACTTGACATATATCAGAGGACAGTCTGAGCACTGCTTTTATAAGAAACCCTTCTGAGTTAATAAGGGTTGTCCCAGACAGCAAATAATATTTTATCTTGATATTATTCATCCTGTTCTGGGTAAGAAAGAATCATCTTTTCTTTCCTGCATCTGTTTATCTTTTGGTGATGTGGTTACCTTACAGTGAACATATTGGTCCTTGGTTGTGGCACACTGAACTAGTTCACAGTGTTCAATAGATTCAGTATTCATAAATTCTGTTATAAACATGATAGATATTAAAAGAGATTGATTTTTGTTGTGTGGGTAGTTAGGGATGCGACTGGAAGATTTCGGGCTGTTACAGGTAAGATAGGACCTTCCTCTGAGCAGTTCGCAAGCAGAAGGATGTGCAAGCAGTAAACCTAAGTTTTATAACCCTCCATAACACGCAATAAAACTCCATTAACCGTCTACCACATTGGTATCCAGGGCGCTGATGGACCGAGTGGCCTGGGGCAGGCTACCATGCTGTTCCTGAATCAGGTGGCCAGGCCTCAGCCGAGGCAATATTGTTGAATTTTTTTTTCATATAGTCCAATCAGGATTGTCTTTTAGCACAAACTCATTTGAAGGAATCATTACTAATGCTTAAGTTTTTCCCTTTTGCCTTTGTGGGGCTTTTTTGGGTTTTGTTTGTTTTTTTTTTTTTTTTTTTATTTTTTGGGTTTGGTTTTTTTGTGATAAAAAGGAAGACATAGTGTTGAACAGTGTCACTTCCATTGTCCTGGAATGCATACAAGTAATTAATTTTCTTCAGGTGGAACAATTAGGAAAATTACCTTATTTCTTCATGATTATTTTGTCTCAGCAGTTATCAGTAATACTTGCTACTATTGAGGAAAGCGGAGGATGCAACATTGGTCATACTGGTGAGCACCACTATAGAAGAGCAGGCAACAATTTTAGATGTTAGAACTGAGGTTCACAGAAGAGTAATTGGATATAAATAAATTAAAAATGATAAGACTACTTTCAGTTAGTCAGGTAATGTAAAAATAGGAAAGAGCTGCAGAGAGCTGCATGTTTACTTTAAAAAGATGGTTCATTTAAAAGTTAAATTACTTCACTTCTGCCTGACCTGCACTTTGCCACTCTTAGGAAGAAGACTAGGAACATTGCAAAGATGACTTAAGTTAACTGATACCATTGTTCAATGGTATAATGGCTGCCTCCTTACATTTCTCCCCTCCCAATACATGGTGTCATCTCCAGTCCTCTCCTTACCACACTGCCTTCACTCCTGCCCTGGCCACTCAATCTACCCATTCAGGCAAATGTAAATTTCTTTCATAGGTCAGTTCAACTCAGCACAGCCTCAGAAAACGAAAGCAATTTCCTGCTGGCTTACTCACTATTTCAGGGTTGAACAACTGCCAGAGCTGGCATGAGATCCATGACAAGCGTGTAAAGCCACATGGTCTTTCCTTACTTTGGCAGGTCTGAAGTATTAATTTACTTTATTGCATTTTCCCGAACTAAATCTTCAGTACATTTCTAGATTTTCTGGGAAATGGTGTGAGAGGAAAAGAGAATTGGCATTTCCTCCAGTGAACAGCAAGGAGTCATGCATGCTGACTTCCCAGCTGAAGGGAAAATGGGTTGATATGGTTTAATCCTGCTTTCTTCAATTGACCTCAAACCCAAGGGAATTCTACAATGGGAAGTAATGCAGATTTCTGAATGTTTAAAAGATATAAAGATGAAACTGTAGAAACAAAATCAGAAACACTATGAAGAATAAGATAAAATTTGCAAGGAATGTCATGTGTAGGAGAAAGTACCTCTAAGGCATGCTGCCACTAAAAGGCAGAGCAAGCAAAGAATTATTCTGCTGTTCATCAGACTTAGTGGGTTTCTGACAGATAACACAGAAAAGGGTAAAATGTTCAAAAACCTCTTGCATCTGACCTCTGTTAAAAGGCTAGCTGATAAGCAGCGAAAGAGGTAAATGCTCTCCTGCTGGTAATGAACCATTCACTCATTGGCTGTGCTTGATGAAATACTGAGATGCTTAAAGAACTAATTTATGTAGTCTCAGCCTTTTTGTGCTTGTCTTTGAGAACTTTCAGTGAGCACACTGCATCACTACAAAAGACAATAACAGTCCTTTCTCTGGAAGGAAAACAGCAGGACCTGAGAGTTATTGAAAGGTAGACTTAGCTTCAGCTCCTGAAAAGGTACTGAAGCAAACATGCTGTTTATTTGCCGGTAGCTAAAATTTATTAAGAAAATGAACAAAAACATCTTCCATGAGATGACTTTTTCTAGAACAAGCTGTATCAAGCCAATCTAATTTCTTACTTTGACAAAGTATGAATCTTTGATGTCAGATAGGAAATAAAAAATGTTAGTTATTTTAATTTTAATGTCTTTAGTGTTTCTCTTATTGTCATAATAAACTCCCTTTCTGTAGGTCTTTAAGAAAGGATTGAATGGTTCCCTCTCAGAGATGTTTATAGTACAAGTGAGCCTGTCCTCAGGCCAGAGGTGAGTGGAAAGGGGCTGGTGAAATCCAGTCCAGCTTGTCTGTATCTCTGATAAGTTAAAAGAGAGATTCAACTACACTTTCACTATTCACAACAATATAGGACATAGTATCAACAATCAGGCCTTAAATGAAAATCACCTTGGATACATTTGAAGTGATTGCAAGGTACAGGTGCTATTCAAATACACAGCACTGTGAGCAATATTTCCTATCAATATAAGTGCAGTGAATTCGTGTTAACTAGGGCCATAACTATAAGAGACCTAATAATTATGTTGGGATTTGACTTGTTCTACTGAACAAGCCTAAGGCTGTATCAGCTGCAGTCCAAGCAACAGTACCCAGATGAGTTGCAAAAGCTTTTCTCCTTTCTTCAAGTGGACATAAGAAATATAAATGTAAGAAGTTCCTTCATATGTGCATGTGATAGCAGCTCACCTGAATGCTTAGGAAAGGTAAACATATAGACAAAGCAGCTTCCTCACAGATAGGACATGTTATCTTGTAACCTGTCTCTTCTGACAGGGCTGCTTTGTCAAGACAGAAAAGAGGACAAATAAATAGCCCTTGTGTGTGAAGAAGGTCATTGCACTAGTAGCAATGGCAAATTGCTGACCAAGAGCAACCTGGAGCCTGGAATTAGCCATTGCCAAGTTAGAGGCGCAGAGGTAAACCACTCTGTATCTAGACCTCTCTCACATCAAATTTATTTTCTGCATGCTGTAAGTTCAGAAAAATAAGCACCACACTCTGTTTTAATTCAAGCACAATCCATGTTGTAATCATTGCTCTGTACTCTCCATAGGCTGCTCAGGAAGCAGTTTACAGACACCAGGGAGCAAAGGCTGGAAATTATGGGTAAGGTAATTTTCAACCTCCTCACAAGTAATGATTGTATCAAGAGACATATTTTCTCTAAGAAATAAAAATTTGTCTGCTTTGTGGGAGGGTCACACTCAAACTAAACACTTGCTGTGAGAAAGTGCACTCTGCACACCTACCCCAGTGTGCAGGGCACACAGCAGCCCATTCCAGCCCTCAGTTCACAAGCACAGATCTTTCCTGGAAGAAAAACCTAGATGAAAAACCTAGAGGATTGAAGGTCTCCTTCTGGGATGCACTACAAGGATGAGGAATACTAGGGTCTCTTCCTGTCTCAAAAGACCAGAGAAATTCTGAAGATGCAGTTTAGCAAAGCTTTGCAATGACCACCCCGAATGTCTCTGCAGTTCCTGAGAGCTCTCTGACCTACCTACAGTCCTGAAGTGATTAAACTATAAGGAAGCATTTCAAGTGTCTCACTGTCTGTCTATCAGCCTGAGCTAGTATTGCTCAAAATACTCTTTTTAACTTTTGGTTTTCCCCTGTTAAGACACTAGGACTTTTCATCTTAGTTTTTTTCCCAAAATTTACGCTGGATAAAGACTTTGATGATTAAAACTCTTCTAAAACCTATCTGAGCCTCTAGCTCTCCAATGAATGATTTGTCTCCCAAGAGCCACTATATGGCCTGGCCCATTTCTTTCTAATGAATTTAATATCTTTATGTAAAATAACTAAATCTTACTATAACAAGAGCAAGCAGGATAAGGCTTCTAGGCTCTTCTTCTCTAAGAGCATTGCTTAATATGATATTGATTGACAAATAATTCCTGAAGAGTCATGAAAGGCATTTAATAAAACTTCTAAAGATGCCTGCAGGTTCTGAGGACTTTCTTTATGCCACTTGTACAAGCAAATTAAGGTAATGATGTGGTAATCACTGTTTTAATCGCCAGCATGCTTATAATTTTGAATCTTAATTTATGTAGGAGGGATGAAAAAGCAGTCAGTACAAACTAAATGAGCAATATCATAGCACTTCTAGACAAGATCTGGTGCAAATCAACTACAGTGGCAAACATGAACAGTCCTTGCTGAGAAAAAATTACATCATCTCTCACCTATGTTAAAGATTTTCTCTATTCATAAGGTAT
Organism: Bombycilla garrulus; assembly: GCA_013400315.1. NCBI lineage: Eukaryota > Metazoa > Chordata > Aves > Passeriformes > Bombycillidae > Bombycilla > Bombycilla garrulus. The sequence continues at coordinate 4,050 of VXBU01007649.1, read as the reverse complement.
TCTTTCCATGCAGTTTGATTTCACCCTTTCAAGATGACTAAGATGTTTATAGCTGCAAACATACATGATTTCTGAGACCAACCTTTACTTCTCCATGTTGCTCAGCATAAAAGTCTTATTTGGTAACAATTAAGTTTTTCATTTGATAGGACTTAAAGAACGACTTACTAAATTTAAAGGGAGGGAAAGAGCTTGTCAGAGACATGGAAATGTCATGAAGGACTACGGAAGTTTGATTAAATTCTAGAAGCCATTTGAGCAGAAATCCCCCCACAGGAAGATTTTTAATTACATTAGAAGACTGGAATACAGACATTTAGTAAAGTGGTGCCTGGCTTGGAAGTCCAGAGCACCATGAAGTATATCTTCATCTCCAGAGTAATGCAAATTACTAGGATGCATAGAAGGAGAAAATGGAATGTGTGTTCTTATAAATAACAGCTTGCTGCTGAGCAAAATGTAAATAAATGTAATTAACTCACAAAAATGTAAAGTGTGCAAAGGCATACGTTCCTTTTCAGGATGCATAACTCATCAAGCATCAGCATTTCTACTTCCAAGGCTGAGAATGAATTTTTCAAAATTTAGCCTGTACATTTAGCAATATTCACATTTTTACTTTTGTTTATGTTAAATATCTAATTTGGCTGCCATGCAGGAAAAATATTTAGGACTCTGTGTTCCTTATATCTGGAGAGACATAGGCACTTCTTTTTGTCTCATTTCTTGGGCAGAGAGTGCACAAGAATAGCAATTTTATCAGAGGGGACTGTATTGGCACCATCTGTTTATCAATGACAATTAGCCTGCTTTAAACCTGCAGTTATAACCAGCAGTTTAAAAAAAAACTTCTCTTGGCACATAATTAAGCTCATTGCTGAGTAGTCAGCAAGCTTGTTTGAGGTAAATATTTTTGTGAGACCCTTATTAAACAGTGACAATGAAAGGTCTCAGCACGCAGCTGTGTGTGACTGTGGGTCCAAGGATGAATCTGGATGTCTGCCCTGGGATTTCTGATGGCATTGCAGATGAGAAAGGGTCTATCAGGAAACTTTTTTTGTCTTAAAATCACATGCAGAATATAATTCCAAGTTAGTCTCCACTGATGGGAGGAAGGGTGAATGGAAGAAGTCAAGGGGGAGGGCAGAGGGTGTAACCGTTCCACAACATCAATGTATGTGTCACTGCCAGCAGCATTTTACATAGCAGCAGTGAGATCAATGACACTGACTATGCATCAGAGTATGAAAAACATGGAGGGAAGAGAACCAGTGCTCCAGCTAGGGCAGGTTGACCTCTGGTCTGAGACATTTTGTCTGATGTCTGACTGACAACTTTTGGTCATGTTGTCATCAGCATAAATCTCATACTGTAATTTTATTTATTTTATTAAATTAAACTGATATACTTAAGAGCCTAAAGAAGTGAAAGGTACATCTGCCATTCCTTCCTGGGTAAGAATTGCACCTCTTTTTGTACAGAAGGACAAAAAACTTCCAAAATATTGGCCTGCTGTTAACAGGGGAGTTGAATTAATCATTCAAAAGGTAAGAGATTCTCAACATCTTCTTTGTGTGTCTTTACCAGCACTCCTGGGCTCCAGGTGTTTGAAACAAAAACCCTGGCTGATGTAAACACAGATCTGCTGTCAGTGAAGGCAGAGTTGATGCGTGAGCTGTTGCTGGAGCTTGACCCCTATGACTCAAGGGGGTCTGATGATATCCCCACAAGGGGTCAAGACAGCTGGATCTGTGAGGCCACTCTCCATAATCTTTGAGAAGTCGTGCAGATCAAGGAATGTCCCAGAAGATTGGAAGAAGGCTCATGTCACCCCCACCTACAAGACTAGCTTAAAGGAGGATCCAGGAAAAATATGGAGCCATCTATCTTACTTCAGCCTCTGGGAAGGTTAAGGAATTAATCCTTCTGGGGGCTATTGCATGTCAGGGGAAGCACATGACTGGGAAAAGTCAGCATGGATTTCCCAAGGGAAACCTATCTGAAGATGAGATCAAGTGTACCCATATAGTTTGATGACATTAGCAAACTGTGTGAAGCATGGGAACGAAGAGCCACTCCGCAGAAAGACCTTGATAAGCTGGAACAGTGGGCTAAAGAGAACACTATGAAGTTCCGTGAGGACAAGTGTAAGCTTTTGCACCTGGGAAAATGTGCTGCACAGGCTGGGATCTACCCAGTTGGAAGCTGCTCTGTGGGAAGGGGCCTGGCACTCCTGGTGGACTCAGGTCCATCTGAGTGACCAGTGTGCTCCTTTAGCACAGAATGGGAGCAGATCTTGGGTGGCTCCAACAAGGTCTTCACCGGCAGAGATGAAGTTTTTATCCCACCCCACACAGTGCTTGTCAAGCCACACCTGGAATACTGTGTCCAGTTTTGGCCCCTAGTGCACAGCACAGAGGTGGACACGCTGGAGAGGGTCCAGAGGAGGTCCACAAAGACAATCACAGGAGTCGGAAGCCTGGCACCTGAGGAATGGCTGAGGGAACTGGGTTTGTTCTGCCTTGAGAAAGGAAGGCTTGGGAAGGCCCTGTCCCCATATTACAGTATTTTAAGTAGTTAAATACTGTAACATGAGCATAAGGCCTCCCCCAAGAAAAGATAGAGACTTACATTTTAAAAGGAGTCACATGGAGAAGAGTAATGGGTACGGGTTACTTCTGGAGAGATTCTAGTTGGACAAAAAGTTTTGCAATGAGGACTGGCCATTGAAACAATCTTTCCAAGCAAATGGTGGGATGTTGGTAGTTTCACTAGATTAACTACATAAAATTTTATGTAGTTAATCTAGTTAATTCAAAAATGGAAGCAACAAATAGTGAAAGATATACAACTGTCTATGTGAAGAACAATAGTAGCAAGAAAGGAAGGATGGGGAGGAGAGGGAGAGAGAAAGGACTTTGTGGTGTGACCTTTTCTAATAATTTGTGCATTGAATGGGAAGGACATTCAATGAAATAATCCAAGGAATTTCCTGCCTGATTTCAGAATCACTGAAATGGAGCTGTATGCTTTTATTTCAGACATCAAGGCCTGGATTCTTACTTAAGCTGCACTAAATCCATTAGTAAAGATAGAAGGCAACACTCTAAGAGGTGGTGACAGAAGACATTGCACTTTAAGGTGCAATTCTTACCTAGGAAGGAATCCTGCCTCTTCCTATAGAGACTATGTACAGGCAAGACATATAAGGTTACTATAGTGTGAAAGCAGAACATAATCAATGTTTTATTGAGATTTTCTTTTCTGAAAGAAAGAATGCTATTTTGAATGGTTTGGGGTTATTTTAGGGAGTTGTTTGTTTCTTTGGGTTTTTTTTCTTTTGTTTTGATCTCTTTGGGTTTTGGTTTTTTTGTTTTTGTTTTTTTTTTTTTTTTTTTTGGGTTTTTGTTTTTTTTTTTTTTTTTTTTTTTTTTTTTTTTTGTTGTTGTTTGGTTTGTCCTTTGCTGTTGGAAGATTAACACAATATTTTGCTATTCATTTTTATGAAAGAATAGTTTTATAAAGATTTTTGAGACTTTATAAACTCATCTAAAGTTGAATATTGATGAGGAAAATGTTAAGAAATACGAGTATGAAAAATGTTTTGGCAAATGGAAATGCAATGCAAACATTACCAGAGGAAATGCCTCATTTGCTGAATGCCAGTCATAAAGGTCCAAAAGGTCCATTGTATAGCAATCTAACATGCTGATTTTAAAATGTTCAAATTACTCACAAAACAGTCTCTCTGTATTACTTGCAGGAGGAGAAGTATTACATATATGCTTGTTTTGACACTTCTGGCCAAAAGAAGCAGAGAAATACTTGTATCTGATTTTCCCATGGATACATACTATCCCCATGTAATAATTAATTCCACAGATACTGGGCTAAAAGAGTACAAATCACACAGTCCAGAATTGTCTGTATGTATTTTATTCAGTGGGTTTTTTCCTATCTTTTCTGGTTGTCTGAGCTTTTGGAATAAGTTTTCATCCTCTGTGATTTTACTAGAATATGTGGATTGTTAAAACGGTTAAACCGGGGGTT
>VXBU01007645.1:110767-120824 GCA_013400315.1 Bombycilla garrulus | reverse complement strand
GACCTCACAAAATAAAACATTCCCAAAATAGCATGACCTGTGTATGAGCAAAAAGTTCATATACAAGCAGGTGAATATTCACTCTTTGCATATTAAAAAAACAACAAAGGAGAAACTCTAGACTCTGTAAAATAAAGACCTGTGAAGCAAATGTGGGTGTAGGCTGAACATGGGTTGGGACTCTGCAGTTTAAACTTCTAGGACTGCCTTATTCTTTCAGTACCTTGAACTCGGAGCTCTGCTATTTCTGTGTACCTCAGCCCATACCAAGGTAGAGCCTTAGCAACCATCATTTTTAGCTCTGCTCATTTCTACTGTATCAATGTTTTCTCTTCAACCTCTTTGCATTTCAACTCTAAGCTGTCCTCTACTCAGCATCTCTCCACTCCATTTCACACACACCAGATATATGCATACTCCTTCATCCCAGTGCCTGCTTGTATAGCCTTTTAGGGGGAGGGGGAATGAGATACAACAGACACTTGTTCATCCTTGCTTTACTTAGTTTTTACTGCTAATGGCTATGAAGTTTCAGATAATTTTTCTTTGTTCATAGTATTAGTGTTAATAATACCACCATATAAGTCTGAATCATATAAAGCTCTAAGCAAGCTAGTAACTCCTTTTCTCCCTCAATCATTACAACAGAGTTTACATTTTGCAATCAAAGCAGATTACAGTCAAATACACCACTGCATCATTAAAAATTCTCCAGTTCAGATGTGAGCTGTCTTCCTAAATCTTATGTTACATATAAGGCATCATCTACTTCCTTGTTCCTATTACAGAAACATCTACAAACTTTTATGGTATTCTTTTATCTTGCACTCTAGGATTGGACTCAGGAAACCTAACAGCAGACCAAAACAGACATCTGAGACCCAGAGATCAAATTTTATACAAACAAGAACAATGGAAGTCTAAAAATGTCTAACAGTATGCTCTGATAGGATGACACAGACCTAAACCAATGCAATAAACAGTGCTCTTTTATTTACTGAAACGTAAGAGAATGTAGCTAAAATATTTTAAGGTCTTTGTAAAATCCTTTACACTAAATTACCTTCATGTACTGGTTAATACAAAGTCGCATCCTTTGACATACATATAGCAATTTGCTTCTTCAAAGTAAGATACTTAGAAGCATTTACCACTCTATCTTCCAAATGTTCATATGGTAAAGCAATATTACAGCCCTCTTAAGTGATGCACCTAAGACAGACAACTTATATGATCGACCCAGGACTACAGGCACTGGAATGTCAGTGTCAAACAATAAAAAAGCTCCATATGTGTGGTTCAGATGAGCAATACATCTGCCTTTACATTGTCTAGTCACTAAAAATATTGCAGATTTGAGCACATTCATTTTTCTCTACATCTGATCTTACAACACTGACTCACATGAATTGATCCCTCTTTTATATTCTGCTCATTGACTAAGCAATGGAATGTTCTAAAGATATTAAAGGACTGACACCCACAGAACTGGCATTTGGGTAGGTACAACGTAGCACAAAATCACTTCTATAGGTAAAAGTGGAAACTCAAAAAGCTCAGTATTTAAGTGACTTGCTGAAAGTCAAGCAGAAAATGTGTTCCCAAGCTACAAACTTGATCTTTTAAATGATTTGTCTGAAAAGGCAAAATTGTAGCCATTACTGCTACAAGCTTAGTGCATACCAATTTGAACATTAGGTCATATTTGTCAAACTGCAGATTTTTGCTGAATATGTAAAGGCTTTATTTTGCAATTGTTTTAGAATTAAATGTTAAAGTCTATTTTTACTGCATTTCACTTTTCTCCTTCTCTATAAACAATAAATCACTTGCTTAAGCAAGACATGTGATACATGAGTTAATAATAAACATAAAAACTCTCCTTTTTCCCACATCAATACTTCAAAATACTCAGAGTCGTCTAAACATTCCAAAATCCTAATTCTTCCATCATCAATGTGAATGAAGCAGAGGGTTTTTTAAAGTACCTTGCAATCACTCTCTCTCCAACAACAAGGTGAAGTCAAGGAAAATCTATTAAAGCAGAAAAAACAATGACCATTTGCTATATGCTTACAGACAAGTAAGACACAAAAGATCTTTCCTGACAGCCCTTAAGTAGCACAGTCCAACACAGCTGAAGGAATATGCTAAAGTCTCAGACAATGGTAAGGCACTCTACTTTCACCTGGATTGTGTTTAAAGTCACGTAAATATGATTGTTTAGGTAAATGAGGGTTAAAGTCAATAATTATGTTATGTCATTGTGTCAGAAGGGCAATTCCGCTTCGTAAGGAGACTCTAACCATGCCTTTGTACAATGTTTCTTACCCTGAAATGAGTTCCAAGCTGCCTTCCCCTGTATTGTCTTTTGGACCAAAGCTCAAAAAGTTACAAGAGGTTACTAGCAAATAAAATAACAGTGAACTGTGACTCACTGAGAAGAACAAGTATTTCTGAACTGTTGATGTGCTTCTACTAGAATAAACAATGCTTTCATTTAAAAGGTTTTCAAGGACATTCATGGCCCAACACATATGTTACACAAGTCACTTAAGAGAAAAAGCTATCAAGAAGCAGAAGAAAATACCCTGTTTGGACTTTCGCAAGCAAAATCCTTGGTATTCTCCTTATTTTAAATCAGCTTGATGGAAGAGAACAGGACTCTCACTGACAGTCCAAATTTTAAATTTACACTCAAAAAAGCTGACAAGCAGCTAGAAAGAGCTTTAAGAAAATTTAGTATTTTGGGGTGTTTGTCGTAAAAGAGACACAGTTTTCTTTCCTAGACCAACCACGCAATCTCATTATCTGATCACAGAAAGCTAAATTTCTGTACCCTGATCTGCCCAGACTTGCAAGGCTTTGAACAGGGTGAAGAATTCATAGCCAGGATATATTTTTAGACACAGGAGGTAGTTCAGAGAGTTCTTGAAGAAGGAGAAGCACCTTTCAAAGAATGACATGCAAGCCCACAGACATGAGAAGACAGTTGGCATTGCCTAAATACAATGTGAATTCCAGACTGTTTGTTCTCTTGTCCTTGCACTTTGCATGCAGCTCAAGGCACTGACAGAAACTTCATTTAAACATATGGAAAAAAATCCCTCTCACCCCACATGAAGTAAGTACACACATGTTTCCCTCTACTTCTGCCAGTTTCTATCTGTTAACTTAAAAGACAGAAGACACCGCTTTAAGTAAGAGTAACTTCTCTTTCCATCCTGATTTTGGTAAAACTTCCACAAACTCCATTTATCTCTATCAGTAAAACTTCTGTGATAATACTCATGTCTGTGACTATCCACCTCCAGATTCCCCAGGAAGCAGGGAGTACTAGGGATATTGTCTTGTCACTGGAATAGGAACTGTTGATATAATAAAAAAATATTTTCACCTGTTTAACTGAACAATGCTATTTTGAAGCTTATCTACTAATTTATCTTCCATTTTTCTTCATATATTCCTTCACGCTTAGTGGCATGATTAACATCTGCAAACTGTGTATTGGGCTGGTTATGGTGCAAACCATTTCGTCACTTCCATCATTATTCAACATGCAAAGTAGAATAAAACAGGATTAGAATTACTGTTCCACAAATCCTCTCAGGGAGTTCACAAATGCTCCCTTGTCCTCTCTACTCCAGTTCCCTTGTTATTTTTCAGTTTCATAAGCTGGTTAGATGGAGCCAGAAATAAACACAAAACAGTAAGAGCTGTCTTGGCAGCCTCCAGTGAATTCCCACCATAAGCATTTTCACATCCCACAGCAAGCAAGAAAGCAAGCAAGCCAAGGTGTTTCGTAAGAGCAACCCACAAGTCTTAAACACATTTATGAAATTAACTGAAGCTTTCACTATTTATGCTACAGAATCTTGTGAGGCTCTATAAACCTCACCTCCAGATCCAAGAAACAAAAAGCAGATTTTCATACAAAGCTGTTGCCTCTAGGCCCTGTATAAAGAGGTGTTTAAAATGTACACCAGCAGTGAAATAGAGAATTATGTTTCACCAATTATTCTGATGAATTTTGCTGTGGAAGTCTGAAATCTAGCACAATGTGAGAGTTTTTTGTACTAACCCTATTTTAAGACTCCTCTAGCTCAGACCACAGATCTGTTCTATACTAATATTGTTCCTGAAGTCAATCATCAGAAACTGCTATCTCCTCTAGCACTGAAAGACAGAGTAAAAAAAAAATCAAGGCAAGAATTAAAACAACTGCTTCATACAGCACAATTCAACTTCAATCAGAATACAGAACATCCCAAACAAAATGTTTCCTAGTACTGTGCTTGTCCTTCTCACCTTGAAAAAATGCTATTACTACAGTTTAGTTGGTTTTCTTTTTAGTGAGTAAAATGAACATATCCCAACTTATTCTCCTCTTTTAGATACAACAAATGAATAGAGGAAAGTAAAAAATAGAGATCATTTATTTTTATACAACTCTTTAACAGATCTTGGTGATATATTGATCAGTACTGCTGAAGAACTGGAAGGACATGGTGCTCCCTAACACATAGAGTGGACACTTTTGTGCTCCATAGGTTTCTGGAAAGAAGACATCAGGGTGAGCTTTGTGGCAGCCTCAGCACCTGCAGTGCTTCCCGATATGGGCATCTCTGACACAGCCATAGCTCAGACACACCTGCCTGCTCTATAACTCCTTCTGGGGACTAGGTCACAGTCACTCCCACACTCTAACCACGTTCAAGCTCTGTAAGTACAGAACTCAACAAAGACACAAGTCTAAGAAGTGGGCAGACGATGCCCATGTAAAAGATGGGATAAACTGACATTTAAAAGTAGGAGGCATTAAACAATATCGACAGAAGCTGCAGATGCCTGCTCTGAACCTAAAAGAGATGAAAATGTCATCTCTTACATAAAGATATTTCCTATGGGACACACAGTTATGTTAGCCTATAGAAATTTTTTTTTCTGATTTTTCAATGTAACTTTTTTTTCAAATACATGCTTACATGAAAGATACCACTGGTGACTGTTTGACTGCTTCAATTACTGAATGGTTACTTTGTTTTTTTCAAAATTCCTTGCTGTAGAAGGGTGCATAGACATTTGATGACAGGGTGTTCAAACATGTTGTGTTCTTAGAACCTAACAGAAAAAAGAAGCATAGCCTCTTGTGCATTTCTGCCTTATATAACTCATGATACAATGTCTTATAAATGTAAAAATCATATTAATTCTGGAGAGGATTTTTAAATCTGGTCTTATCAATATTTTTTCATGGAAATTTGGATATCTAGCTCCTTCCCATTTCCCTACTGAGACTGTTTATTAAACTGTCACAGCACGCTGTTTGTACATGAACTTTGGATTAATTTTGCTGTGACTGAATCGCAAATGCCTCACCGTTCTCAGGTATCTGACTTGACCCTTTATTCACAAATTCCAAAATACACATTTAAATGTATTTATCAATAATGACTGAAAAAAAAACCCTTTTCATCATTCACACCTTATTTTCCTCCCGTTCAAATACACCATGTTATTTATTTTCATATTTCAATTCACAACATATACCTACACTGTAGGCTTTTCAGTGCAGGCAATATTTTCTTATTAGCCCAGGTATTATGTATCTTTGTGTATCTAATATCAAGTCTTTAAATACTGTTTTAATATAAATTCAGTAATACTGATGATAAAGGGAGAGAGTGTTTCTGGGACTTTGGGCTATGGATAGATCCAGATGGTGAATCTGAGGTGTGAATACATGCTTTGGAGAAGTTTGAGGTCCAATTAAGGGACAATGAATGTCACTCCTTTCTCATGAAAGACTCGAGAGGTATTTGTAACTCACAGTGACATTTCACTATTGAAAATAAAATAAACAATATGTATGAGATTGTTGCCTTTTTGTAATTTCATATAGTAACTTCCATGAAATCATATTCTTGTTCAAATATTATCTACATGGACAATTTTGCAACAAAGCACTACTCAGGTCAAACTTACTGACTAGGCAAGAGCACTATTTTTGTGAGAAGAGCTGTATCTGAGCTGTTAAAAAAACAAGTAGCTTTCTGGAAGGTAACTTAACACCACCTCCCGAAATAGAACTTCATGCATTCCCTAATTCTTTTCAATTTCTTTGATAACATTGTGTTGAAACATTTAATGCATACTTTGAAAAACCTAACAAGCATTCAGCTTTAAAGAGCTAACATCAAACAATTCTCACAGTTCCTCTCAATCAGCTTCCACCTACTTCAGCTCTCTAAATGCAAAGCCTCGAACACAACTAAAATTTAGGCTGAACTGTTCAGTCACAGACTAGCCTTCTGCCAAAACTGTGCAGCTCAATCCCGCTGATTAATGTTGCTATTCAGGATATTTCACAATGACTGTTCTTTTCTAATGCTACCCCAAACAGCAGAGACTCTGTAGTATTGCAAGGAGGTGAGAGACAATATTACCATCCCAGCAGTTGATCTGCACTGACTACGTTTCTGTTCTGCTCAAATCTCATTTTTTCCAGGAAATCTACACTAAACAGAATACAGGAACACAAAATATAGAGTAGATATCTCTGAAAAGAGCACTTACCAAAAGCATGTAAACATTACCAAAATATACATCAAGTAGTACTGTGTTATAAGCACAGTTGAGAAGGACATGAAATTTCCAGTCCACCAAAAGATTACTTACCATGTTCTCCACACAGCCTCATCTATATATTTTAAGAACAACCACACATCTCCCTTAGCACACAGCAAAGCATCTTCTAGGTTTCTCAACAAGACAGCAAGTTGAGTTTTTAATTTCTTTTTTTTTAATACAATTTCTCTCACATCATCAGACACAGACTGATGATACCAGTAAAAGAATATAGTAACAGAGTTGTTGCAGGTATCTCTGTAGTACACATATCTCCATCTGGCTGTAAAATAAATAAATTAATAAATGAAGGGCTGAGATTTCCCCTTTCATACGAATATGAGTACTTGCGAGTCTCTCCAGCTGCTGCTCCACAAGAAGCACACGAAAATGCATCTCTCAGAAAGCACCACTATGACAGAATCCACTGCAAATGCAGCTTCTGCTCTTGTCCTCACTTCCCCTTCACTTTAATGGGACATTGTAATGTTGTCTGAAGTACTTCTTACATACAGCATAAATTCACATAAATCAAACTTGCAACAGAATAAATTTCATTTGCTATCTTCTTCCTATCTACACTGACTTGAGAAATATTTTACTCCAGGAATTGCCTCAGGGGGCTTTGCAGCCAAAGGCAGAGAAATGGTATTGATCTTAAGAAGAAAACAGACATAGAAGTGTTTGATCCAAAATTCGGCACTCTGTCTACGCCTATCTCTGCCATTACTACCGGAAGAATAAACAAAATATTAAATGTGCTGGCATTTAATGTAGATGTTTTGACTGATCCCAGTTCAGCAGATTACAGTCTCAGCTCATACAACCCACAACAATTCCGGAAGGTGTAAAACCAACCCTGCTTACCTTTCATCCCAAACTTAGAGTGTTTTCCAAACTTCAGAATAATGAGGGTTATTACTAAGCCAGTGCACACCAGTGCTGCAATTCCCACCACAACGTACACCTAAAAAAAAAGGAGAACACAAACAGACCTGTTTGTTTTGTTTATGTGTCTTCAAAGACATCCAGCATGCATTCAGATTAATCCAGTTATGAAAAGAAATAGATTTCAACTGGGAAACATATGCACTCAGATCAGACTACAAAAAACAGATATTTGTTGAGGTTTCTTCTATTCTGCAGAAAAAAAGAGAATCATACACTTATGAGAACTTTTTTCAACATCCTACACATTCAAGGCAGGTGGGAGGGAGTGTACATCATCCTTTTCCCTTTCAGCAGAGTGGCATGTTACAAGAAAACACATAAGAACAGTACATAAGGAAAAAAGAATTTACTGTGGGGATGGTTGAACTCTCCAGGTTGACTACTAGAGTGGCTGTGAAGGCTCCATCACTGGAAATACCAAAATGAGAGACACAACCATAAAGAGCCATACTGGCCCTACTTTAATCAGGGGATCTTGGACCAGAGGACTTCCACAGGTCCCACCTTTACCACCTTGGCATTTCAATGGTTCTGCTATCAGATAAGACAAGATTGTCTTGGATCTTCCCAGTTTATAGCACATTGTCCTAACTCACAGTCTGCTCTCTGGTTCATGAATGCACTCTCTCCTCTGCTTGCTGCTTTAGAGTCACTGATGGGGGGAGGCTGCAATGTCAGCCAGGCTGGTAACCCACTAACAGTTTCCAGTATTTCAGTTCAGGAAAGCATGAGAGGCAAGGCAACAAAGGAGGAGGCCTATCAGTTCAGCCATTTGTACTAAAATCTATTACAAGCCATTTAATAAAAAACCTACATGAAATCATGTCTTAAAACCTACAGTTAATTTTTTTTTTCTTATCACTCTCTACAACTTCCTGAAGGGTGTTTGTAGTCAGGTGGGGGTTGGTCTCTTTCTCCAGGAAGCAACTGACAGAATGAGCGGACAGAGTCTCAAGCTGAGTCAAGGGAAATAGAGGCTGGATATTCGGAAGAAATTCTTCACGGAAAGGGTGATAAAAGTACTGGAATTGTCTGCCCAGGGAGGTGGTGGAGTCACTATCCCTGGATGTATTTAAAAAAAGACTGGGTGTGGCACTCGATGCCATTGTTTAGTTGAGGAGTTTGGGCACAGGTTGGACTCGATGACCTTGAAGGTCTCTTCCAACCCAGTCATTCTGTGATTCTGCAATTCTGTGATTTTGAAAATTCATTGCAGCACATCACCTCTCTAACATGGAGGTGATTCCAGGATGGATATTCAACCAACAATCTTCAAATTACTTTGGAGGTCCTTGTTTTGTAAATTAAGATTTGCTCTCCTTGACTAAAAATTAGATACAAATTCTTACTCTAAAAAAAAGACAGTTAAATTGTTCAGAAAAGCAAGACACAAAACAGCAGTTTTACTTGAACTGAAAAGTGATTCATTCATTAAAAAAAAAAGGGGGGGGAAGATAAGAGTGGAGAGCACTGATTTTATTTTTCATCCCTTTTTTTCCTGAGTTTTGATCACAATACAGTAATAGCTGTAGTTTTCTGGTAGGCCAGAGTCTTATTATAGTGTCTGCAATTTTTTAAGTTGTATAGCCTAAAGCCTGCAAAGATCATAGACCAGGAAACAACGCATATACTTACAGTGATGCTATCTTCATTCTCTTTGTTGGAAACATCCGTTGAAGTGATTTGATTACTGTTATTTGTGGCATCTCCAAGGTCATTAGGTGTGGTTTCATACTCTTAAGAAAGGAAAAAACGTTGCTTTTATAACTTCATAACTTTGATGGGGAAATGGTTTTCTATATTATTTCTGCTCTCTAAGATGGTAAGGCCGCTATCAACTTTGGGAATTTAAGCTGTTTCAGCACAACTTGTAATTGCTAAAGAAGCTGGAATGTTTTGGGGGAAATCACTGTGGCATGTAATTGAACAAACTTGCTGTGACTGACAAACATGACAAAAAAAGCAATCTATATCATAATGTGTATTCCTATTGGAAACACTAGAGTTAAATGTGAACTCCAAATATAGATCTATTTTTATGTATTTCTGACTTCCCACTAAAAATGAAACACTGTCCTCTACACTGAACTTCATCAGCCTTGTATTCAGTCAAATATAGGACAGTCTTAGAAATAAGCTTGAGCATTTTTGTTTTGCTGAGAAGAACTCGGCAGATGGATTACAAGCTATCTTACTAATATCATATGTGAAATAGCTGTTTTCATTTGTTTAATAAATAATTTCTAAAAAACATTTTATATGCACATAGGCCACTGTTTAGCATTGCTATCATACAGATAAATATTTAAAAATTAAAGTGCCTGAGATCATATGAAGAAATTTGATTAATTTATCAAAATAATTCTACTGACATGATTTCAGGTGAAAAAACCAGAACTATTCCATACAAAGAATGATCATGGCTCAATTATTTATAAGAACTTCAAAATAAAACACATAGAATAATAATAATAAGATA
>VXBU01007645.1:53907-91811 GCA_013400315.1 Bombycilla garrulus | reverse complement strand
GGGGGGGGGGCATTTACCTTCACAGGCAATCATTAGTGCAAACGGATGGCCTGAAGCCATCAGCCAGTGAAACTGTCAAGCTTCACTAGGAAATGACTCACATCTTCCCTGTGCACAGCTGGGACTTCAGCAGCCACAAAGCCGCAATTTGTATGCCATTTTCAAATGTTACTACTACATTTGGCTACAAAACTGCCAATGGAAATTAGGAAAATGAATGTGTCTGTATTCCTCGAGGGCTTTCCAAGTCTTCATGCTGCTACTTATTACTTTCTACAGAAAACTTAAACTGGGCTTCCTAGAGCCAGACTGTCACTGTATGTCAAAGGAAGGATATGATCTAATAGAGAAATAAAAACTCTAGTCTGTAACAACTCTTAGCACCAAGAGCTTTAACCAATATACCAAAGGAGTATTTAGAAGAAGGTGGTCTTAAGCCAGAAGAAGCAAATTCACCCTTATACCAAAGATACTATTTCACTATCTGTAGTTATAAAAATTTTTACAAAATTAATACCAAATTCACATTTTCTGCTTTCACCCGCTCAGTTCTAGGATTTTTTCAGCTGCTTAAAAACCTTAAAAAAAATCTCTCAATATGGTCAGTTAGCCTCACTAATACCTAAGAAATTATATGATGAAAAAATTAGTACCTGAGAGAATACTGTAGATTCAATATTGCATTCATTTATACCATCCTTTGCTCACTAAGCCCCTGATTTTCATCAGCTTCTCAACAAACTCCCTGGAGTCTAGACATGACAGAGTATCATTAATGGTTTTCAAAGTGGTCCAAGTCATTTCCTTTTTGCTTCGCATGCTTTTGAAGGTCAAATTGTTGTGCGATAAGAACAAGAAGCTACCATGAGAAAAATGACATTTTTTTTCTGCATCTGACTTTTCACCTTTAATTTTAATTTTAATCTGCATCTGAAATCCTTAACCATCTTTTTAATTAATATATCAGACACAGAATGATTAAAATAATACTGAGGCAGCAACCATCTATCAAACTGAACCATTCAGGGCAGCCTACTACTGATTTATAAAACATCTACTGCAATTCTTATGGCACAGTGATTAAAATCAGTCTACTTTCCTCACATAAGGTTCCAATGCATACAACTAATTACATCACCACAGTACAGCTGGGTGGCAACCACTACTAGTACTGTCTGGAGGCTGAACACAGGATGGTTGACAAAGCAATTTGTCATGAATCTGTCACACAGATCTGCAAATACCAGAGGTCTTACTGGCTAAAACTGGTTGTATCAATGTATGGAAAACAGGATATGATGATACAATATTCCTTGTATCATTCTATTGAAATTCTGCTGTGTTTGAAAAGGCAAAGTTTATAAATTCCAGAGGTCTTTTCCCATGTGCTTTCAAGGGTTAAAAAAAAAAAAAAGAAAAAAGCAAGAAACTTTCTAATAATTCTAGTTATAAAGATAAGAGCTGATGGATGTGATTCACATCATGGGTTTCACTTAACAAAAGCCTGCAGCCAACAAGCTGTGAGCCAGATTTCCAGCCTAGGTGCATCTTTAGAGGGCAATAAGAAGGATACCCCAAAAATTTACATGCAAAGCACGAATCAAAGAAACATAAGTAATTGCTTCCATTTCCTGTTGTATCAGAACCACAGAATCAAAATGCTCAGTACACAGAAAAGTGCAGAAAACTCAGAGAAGTTGTAAACAGATGACAAGCACAAACATATTCAACGAAGATTAAAAAAAAAGTTAGGCAAATAATATACAGAATTAGCAGAAATAAAATACATTTTAAACAAATTTTCATCTTTAATTTATCTTCTGGGGCCTAAAGATCCCCATCTCCATTTCTTTTTCTGAAGCTCTAAGATCTCTTTCCTCTCCAGTCTTCATTTCATGATACCAACTGCCATGCACTANTTTCCAGTGAATTAAAATGGAAAGTAAAGGCATTAATCTTAGAGGTATAAGAGGAAAAGATGAAAATTAATCTGGGATTATGACCTATTTCCCCAGAATTCCATTCTCTGCTCACTGTAAGTGAATGTAAATTTAAAAAAAATTGCCCGCCCTGGATCAAAGTTTCTTCAAATCTTCAGGAGACTATATAGTCCTTGAATAAAGCACTAAATCACCCCTGAATAGACATATGCTTGCCATGTGGCACAGCAAATATTGACGTGTGTTTTCCACAATGACCAAATGTAACAAGGGTACTTTGCTCAGGTCTGGCAAAATGTATTTCGGTCAGGAGGCAGAATGAAAGAGATGACAGCTCACTGAGCCTCCCAAATATTTTAAAATACTAAATGAAATCTCCCTCCTCTCATGGCATGCCTGATTGCCATTTTTCAACCAGGAACCTTTATAGAAAACAACTGAACAAGTACAGTCTCTACCAGAAGATTATGATTTTAATTTGTAGTATGCTTTCCCAGATCAAATGCACTCTTACTTTGCCTTTAAATACTCCATCACTCCATACTTAAGTAAAATTTTCACTAGAAGCAAACTTCTTTACATAGAGCCACAACCATAGTGACAAGCACTGTCTCCACAGAACTCTCATACCATCCAGGGCTTCAGATGTCGTCATGAATGCTATACAGCCAAAAACCAACAACAGCTGTGTGCCTGCACAAATTCGTTTGGACACCAAGGTTCACTGAGGTTCACTGAGGTTCATCTGCAGTGAACCTCTACAGAAGCTCTGAAAGTTGCTGCTGATATTTCAAACCAGATGAAGGGCTTACATCTCCCATGTTACATCAGCTCCTTAACTTCTTCCCAAAACCTTTCCTTTAAGATCCCCAGGTATAGTCTGGATTCAAATAGGAAGGTGCTGAATAAAATAGGATCTTGCATATTATTACCTGGTCCTCAGTAATAATATAAAAAGTTTGTCTGCAAAAATTTTGAGATGAAGTGTTTTTACAGAAGCTATCAACCTTATCAACAACTCCCTTGCTAGCAGTATCATCAAGGTATCCAGCCATGTTTTCTGAATGGCTAAGGAAATAAAATTACATCTGGAGAAATTGTTTTAATATGGCATATAAGCTTCAGTTGATCCACAGCAGCTTTCAAAAGGAAACCAAAGACAGGTAGTGCCATTGAGCTGAATGTATAAGCCACAAGTTTAACAGATGAACTGAGAGTAAAACAGCCTTTGAAGTGTAAACTAACAAGGCCCAAACCAGCTTATGTAAACCTCTAACAAATGGCTTCTTATTAACTGAGTGTATGTAATGCAGTTGCAATTCCTGTATTGTTATCTGCAGAATTTCATGTGTGTTCAGAAAATACTCGAAATAATGCTGTCCCACCTAATGTTGTAACATGAAAAACACATGATCCTGAAATAGGAACATTCTCAAAGAACAAGATAAAATAGTAAAATGATGGGTTTCACTTTTGGTACCAAGTATACCATATGCCAAGGATATTACTGAAGGAAAGCCTTGAAGAAAGGATTCCCCTTTTAAAGAAAACAGCAATTTCTTTAAACTTCAGGATAGTGTTATCTAGTCATCAGTCTTCACCTAGACAGAGCAAAGTAAGAATACCACTGGAAAGAGCCAAAGAGCTGTTCTTCTTAGCAGATCAGTACTCCACACTTACACAGATGTGTCAAGTCAGGCACAGAGAATACCTCTACAGACCAGCAGAATGTCATGAGTTCAGAGACACTTCTTTCTCTTAGATAATGTTTCATTTCATTCTATTTCTAATCTACTTTGTATTACAAATCTCCTTTGTTGACATTAAAGCAGAACTTGAATCAGAACTACCAAACAAAAATTAGCTTTTTTTTAAATATGAGACATTCACATATGCCACACATGGCTCAGCTATTATCATTCACAGTCCCTTATTTACATAGATGGTCATGTCTAAGCATCTGTATGAAAGTTGATGTTTGATTCACAAATAGATAAATGTTGGGTGTTTGAAAATGAGATTCCTGTTGCCTTTTCAAACTCCATAAAATTTTGATTATTTCCACTTAAAAGCCAGAAAATTATTTTTATTAAGTTTGGAAAATTTTAACTCAACTGGAGAGCAACGGTGAAATACCATTATTGTCAAAGGCTCACAAAAAATGAAATTTTTCACATAGCCCAAGATCAAAGATAAGAATTAAAACTTTTATAGAGAAAATAAGAACAGTTTCCCACCACACATCATGCACCATATCTAGTTCTTGTGCCAAAATAAACAAACAAGCTAGAGAAACCTTGAATATTCTGAAGCATAAACACTAAGAGCATTTAGGGCTTTATGTAAACTCACTTAATTCTGCCTGTAATATTCTCCTTCTAATAGTCATATCAGTGAAATCTGGCTGATAGAGGAAAAAATGTCTACACCCACTGGATTATGCCTTCACTTGCAGTTTTAGACTGCATTGTACTGTGATTGCCTAAGATCTAATGCTTATTTTATTGGCTCAGTAATACTACAAATCTTTTCTGTAAATTCAAAGAAATAAATGTGTCAATCCTTCATTTTGCCTTTTTTCCTCCTTAGCATTTATAACCTCTTGCCTCCAGTCTCAAATTACCACTTACTTATTTACCTCTAGCACAAAAAACAAAATCACCAGAAATAGGCTTAAACACAGCTAGATGCAGTTCCAGTTCATTTTCAGTCATCCAAGCAATTTCCTGGTAAAAATCATGGGTTTTACCAATAAGCAAGAAATGGGCAAGCAGTTACTTTCGCTTGAAATTGTACATTCTACAAAAACTTCTAAAATTTTTTTTTGTCATACACAAGTATCTTTGTACACACTAAGAGCAACACCACTGTTCTTTGTGTGCAGGAGAAGAGACAGGCAACATATATGGGAATTCATTAAATCCCATAGCTCTTAGACCAGACAACAGTTCTGCTGACTGGTTGCACATGCAAATTGCCAGCCAGTCTGAACATACCAGTGATATGTAAAGCAAATTAGCACAGGGAACTAGTCTGTGACATTGCTCAGTAGATGGTAGCTAGCACACACGGCCAGTGACAAGAAAGAAGACACCTAGAGAAACAGTATGTGATAAAAAAGCATCCAAAGCTGACACAGCAAGCACAACTGAAAGGCAGATTCAGCATCACATCTCCATATACTAAACTAAATTGGCCAGATAAGGCAAAATTCCATTAACCAGACTGAGCTGCAAAGCAATACAAAATCTGCATAGGACTGCACAGACAGCTGTACAAGCCACACCTTTTCCCACAGCACCAGAAGATAAAAAGACCTTTTTCAGTATCATTGAAATGAATGATAACAACTCCATAACTGAATGTCTACCAGAGGGAGCAAGCAACATATCAACAATTAGTCCCAAGCATGTGGTACTGCCTTCCTGGCACTCAGTGAGTTCTGAGGGATCTGCAGACTGACAAGTCTTTTGAGTGACACCCAAGGCACAAAACATGACTCGCTTCCAAGGACTTAAGACATGGTGGTAATATCCGCCTGAGCTTAGAAGCATTAATAAGAATAAAGTGTTTACTCATTTAGCTTCTTTATTTATTTTCTAATGCTATTTATCAGACAGAAACAAAAGGAGATGTCCCAGATGGTGGTGCTGTCCATGCTGTACAGACAACTGGAAAAATGCTCTGAAAATGGCAAAACTGAACACCACCATCTCTGTGCACAAAAGGCTCTGCTACTGTCGTAGATGCAACTTGAAAATCTTTGACACAATAATTACATGTGATCCTAAAACCTAGAAGAATTTGACAATTTTCATCATATCTACATACATTTCAAATGCAGATGTGAAAATAATTATTGATTGACACTTTTAATATTACAGCTGGAAAGGATCCTCTAGGTAGTGAGCACATCTGACTTTAAACCTCAAGAAAATAAATTACAAAGTTGATGACATCTAAATGGGAGCCAATCTTTAACCAACATATTATTGAACACTTCCACCATACAGATAGAAAAGTGTCACTGAAATTTGCTAATTTTCTCATCAATTACCTACAAACTAAAGCGCTGTGTTAAAGAAACCATATTGGCCTCTACCTACTTCTCAGCAAGAGATTTACTTACAGCACACAGCAGAAAGATGTCCTATTATAAAAACATGTATCAGATACTGTATTGGCCTCCTACTATAACACTATGAAGTAGTAACACATTAACACAAAAAAGAGTGCATGTTCGCTTAGTTTACAAATTAAAAAAAAGAAAAAACAAATCCAACAACGAGATGAGATGAAAACATTTCATTCACAGAGAAAATTAGAAAAGCAGAGAAAACGTTTTACTAAAAAAGTGCAGAAGCCTACATGCCCACATATTTCTCTTCACATCAAAGGGAGATAAAAAACATCACAGGGTTTACAGGAAAAAGAAATTCAATATGTCAAAAGCTGAATTCCTCTTCTGTTTCAGTTCTACATACTAGCCTCTCTAAAGGTTCTGGAGATTAAATAGAGCAGGTTCATCAGTGGTTTTGTTTTGAAACTAAGTCTTATCCTTTAAAATACAGAAAAATATCTGTAAAGATACTGAAACCAAGAGCCACGCACTGGATTTTTCAGATACCTTCCAGAATACAATCTTCCCACCAATATGGTCATTGCCCTTCACCAGGGATTCTCTACTCTCTGTCTAGGAAAATGATGTGTTTTCATCTTGATTAAAAATCTGTGTCCTGCATTAGTTCATTTTGAAAAAGTAAATTGAGNAAAAGAAAAGAAAAGAAAAGAAAAGAAAAGAAAAGAAAAGAAAAGAAAAGAAAAGAAAAGAAAAGAAAAGAAAAGAAAAGAAAAGAAAAGAAAAGAAAAGAAAAGAAAAGAAAAGAAAAGAAAAGAAAAGAAAAGAAAAGAAAAGAAAAGAAAAGAAAAGAAAAGAGACAAAAAAAAAAGGGGGGAGGAAAAATGATGTAGAATTTGGTGATATTTGGACCCTGTAAACTAACATAAATGATTTGTAGGCATGTGCTAGTATCCACTTAGATCTTCAATACAATACATTTTTCCATAAGCATATTACACGTGCTGCAAATTTCAGTCTAAATGTTGTATATACTCACCTTCCATCCTCAAGGGAAGTATCAGGTTTCCTCATCATGACAAATATTTTAGTCAAGATATGCACACAGGCTGCACACATGTGTACACTCATATGCACCTAAACAGCATCCAGGACCCAGAGACAAGCCTGCTTTGGCTGTGGTTAAGAAATCAGGAGAAAGAACTAATCTCTCACAGGTATTTAATATCAAAATTTTTCAAAGGAAAATCCTAGCAACCTGGTAGCTTCTAAATGTGCCAGCCAAGAATGTTACAAAATGTGCTGGAGTTTCTCTTTTTTAATAATTGACCTCACCTGACCTCTCTACACCCAGCACATTAATTTACCATCTAGTCCATCCAGCTGGAGCAAAAGGTTGGGTCCATTTAGCTCAGCTAGGTGCTAGGTATTATATCTACCATTTCAGGTAAATTAGATCCTAGAGCACACAAGAGCAACTCTGCAGCTCACAAGACTCCCTGAATATGTGGGGTTTTTTTGATTCCATGAGACACTAACACCATTTCTGCCACCACCACACCTGGCCCCAGAAGGCAGCTGGGCACAAGATCAACAGTGATATGGGGCCACAAAACACATCGACACTAAATGCTGCACTTGCTGGGCCTGCAGCAGTCCTCACCATGGCTGTTCTTTGCTGACAGCTGCTATCAGAGGAAGTCACACCCTCCACACAGGCAGTGGAGAACAGGACACTAAATGAGCAAAGACAGAAGGAAGAAGAAAAGGTATGACTTCTCCTACTGGTCATATTCACTTAAGCTCTTCCTATCCAAATCGGCCCATCTTGAAAGTCTGCTTGCTCCCTTTCGTTCCTGCCTGCCTGCTCCTAGGGACCCTAGTTTCCCACTCTGCTTCCAGAGTCCAGCAGATGTGATATCATGTTAGAAACATCCCATTTCTTCCCCTCATACACAGAGAAGGAGAAATCTCCAGCTAGTGAGTGAAACCTTACCCCACCTGTCCCAAGACAGTATGTAGGCAGCAAAACTGTACATTAAAAAGGCATTGAGGTGGCCTTATTTTTATATCATTCTTCCTTTTTCTTCCTAGATCCATATACCAGAAAACAATATGCTTCAATATACCTAAGCTTAGTATAACTGTTTTGTATAACCTTTAAAGTGAACTCAGAAGAGTTTTATTTGTATTGAGAACATAGCTGTTGCTAATTTGTCTCAAGCAGCATGTAGTTCTGAATTTTCTTCCTATGGTCATAATACTAGTATTTTTGAAGGAAAATAAAGACCTCATTAACTATAACTACCTGAAAATAAATGTAGGTAAATTTGAGCTATGGATGTCTATTGAGCTTGGAAACACTAGAATTTAGTTCTACAAAGGCACATGTGTTCTATATAATAATTGTGTGCTATTTATAATCAGTATTCTGTTTCCCTGCACCTGAATAATGGTACATTCTTAAAGGATCAAGAGAAAAACAAACAGGTTTTACATGAACTGGTGAAGGGCCTTGAAGGGAAGCCATATGAGCTGTGGCTGAGGTCACTTGGTCTGGAAGAGACTGAAGAGAAACCTCATTGAGGTCTCATTGGTCTCTCATTCTTTTCCTCATGAGGGAAAGAAGAAAGGCAGGCACTGATCTCTTCAGACTAGTAACTAATGACAGGACTCAAGGAAATGGTATGAAGATGAGTCGGGGGAGTTTATGTTGGATATCAGGAGTGTGGTTGGACACTGAAACCCCATGGAAATGGTCCCAGCACCAACCCTGTCTGAGTTCAAAAGGCATTTGGACAATGCTCTTGGGCACATGGTGTTACTCTTGGGGTGTCCTATGCTGTGCCAGGAGTTGGACACTATGAGCCTGATGGGTCCCTTCCAACTCAGAATATTCTGTGATTCTATGAAGTTCCCAGAACCATTCCATGTGGGGTGAAAGACCACTGAGTGGTTAATATCTGAAAACTTTTCCTTTAGAGCATTGTTGTCAACCTTAGAAGTACTTTGCAAAAATGCATATTTGTTTTTCCCTAGATCACAATAATTTAGCAGTAGTTTTATATTAAAAGAATATTACCGCAGTTTGGGACCTTCATATCCAGCAAGGCTGTCCTCTTATTGTTGTCATCTATGCAATATAAGTCCTGAGTTTCTGTGTAAAACTTGGCCTCTTGAAATTTCTTGATCCACATGATTTCACAGGAACACTTGAATGGATTGTCCAACAATATCCTACAGGAAAAAACACCAATTTATTTAGAAGGTGAAACATGCCACTAATATAGAAAAAAAATGAGGGGCAGAGGGGCTCCCAGATGAAAATACAAGTTAGTTAGGAAGTTCAAGGAAGGCCTTAAGGAGCATAAAGCATGCTCAGCACAAAAGTAAGCTGCCAAGTTGGTAACAGTTTCCACGTAGGGAATTAAGAGCTGCATGCACTGATGACCCAGAATATCATGGGCAGGAGGGATCACAAAGGGGATTTGGCTACTATTTCCAATTTATCGGTGTAAATAAGTAACCTGTGGAGAATGGCCACTCAAGAAGTTCCATTTTATTTCATAAATCAGGAAAAGATTAGAATTCAGCTCTTCTACACCTGAGCCACCACTCAGTTACCTCAGAAATGGTTTACTGCTGCAGGGTGGTAATTCTTTATAAAGTCAAACAGTCTTGGATTCCATACATACTCCAGCAAACTTTAATAATAAAAAGGATTTTGCCTAATCTTTAAAATTCATCTGCTACAACACTCAAGAAAAACCTCATAGTAACACTGTAGGCAACATCATGAAGAAATACTAAAGGAAAAAATGGCCATGAAATAGAAATTGATATGGTACCCTAAACCACAGGTTAACAAATTCTAGATTTAAAATTTACTAAAACTACACTACTATGTAATGCAATTACATGTGTGTTAAATATGAACAGAAACATGTCTACATAAACAATGACCAGTATTATTTTTCCTTCTACTGGCTTACATTAGATCCAATAAAGTGGGTGAGCAAGTGTCTGTTTAAGGCATT
The DNA here is from genome assembly GCA_013400315.1 of Bombycilla garrulus. Taxonomy (NCBI): domain Eukaryota; kingdom Metazoa; phylum Chordata; class Aves; order Passeriformes; family Bombycillidae; genus Bombycilla; species Bombycilla garrulus. The sequence goes on along the minus strand of VXBU01007645.1, from coordinate 81,756 downwards.
TCATTATGAGGAGTGCAAGCATTCTTAACAAAGTTTCACAGGTATTTTCAATGTACAGAAACTCAAGTTTCTTGTTCATAAATGCCTCCCAAAGACACGAATTGTGCAAATCATGAAAAAAATCATCTTATTAGAGATATAACCTGTTCCCCCAAAAGCCATCTCAAGTTCTTTGAGGAGCAACAACTGCAGGGATCTTCAAAAGTGTCTGAAGGAGCAATTTGTATTCACAGAAGTTATCCCCTAGACTTTAAGACGCAGCATGAATAAAAATTGTTTGTGCAAGGCATAGTGCAAGCCTATTGTATTTTCAAAACAGTGACATTTACTTCCATCTTCTCTTTCATCCTATGGCTTTCTGGTAAAGAGAAATTTCTCCTGACCAATGGCTGAGCAGTCTTCTTCTACTGTTTTATTTTGTGCTAAATCCATGTAAGGAGTTAGGTCCATCATTGGCAGGATGTTGGACATATAACCCTCTACAGACACCTGTGCAAAAGAAAAATTCTGACCTACGGAAAGCAAATTCCGAGTCTTTATCTTGTTTGCTCTAATTTTATGGCTGCAGTTCATCTGTTCTAGAATAAACCTTCCAAGGTACTGACTATCCTACACTACATCTTATTCTAAACTTCTCACCCTTTTGTTTTGCAAGAGTACAAACAGGACAAATATACTCGTTTGTCAGATTTAGGGGAAGATCTTCAGAAGCTATTTATGGCAACATTCATATCTCAGATTCACCTAACAACACTCTTCCTTCTGTTTCTGATTTTCCAGTTACAGATTAAACACTTATCAACAGAATTGTTCAACTATACTGATTTTATCATTGCTTGTCCTCCTTTCAGGCTCTGCTTTTATCCCTCCACTTTCTTTCCCTCATTTCCCCCACATCTGTTTATCTCATTTCATCACAACATCTGTTTGTCAAGTCCTACACTCCCTTTCCCTAGCCAACAACACACTACCTCAATTTTGTATCCCCTTCTTCTCTCAACTTGTACATCATCAAGCATTGCCTCCATACCTCAAGTACTAGTCTCTTTAACCTTCACACTACCCATTTTTCTCATATCTCATTCACTCCCACTACCTTTGCCCTACTTTTCATGCAGAAGCAACAGAAAAATGGCATGGAGGGCATGGAACATGGGAGAACTTTGCAATTACCTAGTCTTGTTAGAGAGCTCAGCAGCTGTCAAGTTATTAAAAATATTCCAGTAAGCAGTGTTCCCTGGGCCACAAAGAAAATAATTATGCCAAAACAATGATCAACAAAATATACCTAAGGGACACAACCTCTTTCTGTGCCCCTGAGATTTGCTCATTTCACTTCTCACATGCTGAAGTTAACCAGAAGAGGCCCAGGATTGCATGTCAGGAACTTCCTACTTGGACCAACACTTCGGACAAATTCTGACTCTGCTCTGAGATCCAGGAGAGCAACCTCCCTCTCCTCTGCAGCCCCAGCTCTCCCAGAACTCCTGCAGGCTCTCTGCATATTAGCAAAGAATGCACAGGATGACCGAAATTATGGAACATATATCAATAAGAAAATATGGCAGACATAGCAAAGAATAAAAACATTAGTATTGAAAAAAATCAATAAGCAAACGTTTACCAGTGCTTTCACTGACAAGCAATTATATAAAGTACAACTCAAGAATTTGAGAAAATAAAATTCTCCTAAGTAGCCAGACACAATCATATAAGCTGTGTAACTACCACAGGAATATGAGACAATCTTTGTCTGAATATCTGCAAAAGACTGTATTTTGACTAATTCAAATATTTAAACAAACACCATTAGTTTTGTGTGAAGTAGTCTCACAATAAAATATCTTAAAACTGAAGGAAGAGGCTATTTTTACCTCTACATTGCCTTAAAATATATACCTAACCTTCTTGAAGCCCGGGAATGAAAATTTCTCTGCATTTAAGTGTTCAGAATTGATGCTTTCTTTAGACCAGAACTACATTTCTAATTCCTGATGGACCTCTGCCTTTGAGGGAACAAACTTCAAAGTGTTATTCTTCCATTCCAGGCAAAAATAAACTTATATTTTAAGAAATGACAACTTACAGATCAGACAAACCCAGATGGCGAAAAGGCTTCTTGGACAAACTTGAGAGCTTGTTTCTGGATAAATTGCTATGGCAAAAGAGAAAGATTGCATTAATTAGAATTGCTTCTTCTAAAATACAATTTGTATCTCTTAAAAAAGCAATTAAAACTAGAACCAGCTCTAAAAGTCCTTTGACTTCAGTAGTAAAAGGGTAGTGTTCACTCTTACTTTATGGTTTGAAGGGTCTCAAGGGCTTGAATCCAGTCAGCACCTAATGCCAAATACATTCAAAAACAAACTCCAAAGGGATCAATACTTTCACTTCTAGGACTTTGCCAATTGCAGAAAAGCAGCAGATTTAACTGTGTTTCAAAAGTATTTTGTAAAGTCCAGGTGTTAATTATATGCTCAATTTATTCATGTGAAATGGGTGTATCCCTTCCTTTGATGCTGTCCCAAACTCTGTACTCATATAAGCCCTCCTCACATGCTAGCACACATCCACATCAGAGCTTTTTAGTTGTTCTTTTCAAATTGCATGTGCAATATGCACCCACATAGAAGATCAAAAGGAAAACTGTAAAATGCCCGTATTAGGCATTTTTATGTCAATTAAGTATTTACGGTTTCCAGTGGTAATTAAGTGAAAGGTCTTCTCCCATTATGCAGAGCAAAGAAATGTTGATCTGCACCAGAAATACTCCTCCCCTCATAGGCTTACAAAACTATTTTCTCCACCCCAAAGCAAAATAATGCTGGTTTTGTACAGTCTTATCAGTCTCTGAATTAAAGATAGTGAGAGCAATAAACTGTTTAACTGCCAGCAGTGAAGCGCAAATCAGCGTTATGAGCCAAAATACCATTTATTATAAAGGTGCCATAGGGGCTCCACACTTAGCATTGCATTGCATCTAAAACTTGGGATTAAATATCTTCTTTCTTTTTCTTTAAACTGACTAAAAAACACAATGTTTACTTCCCAACTTTCAGTGGCTGATCTGAGAGTATAAGATAATTTTCACATAAATTACAAGTTGGATATTATGCAAATGATTAGAACAGAATCCAAGATTTTATATTTCATCACTGATCACTTCTGGCAAGGAAGAGCTTGAAGTTTACAAACTGACTGGTCCTTACATGTGAGAGCAAAACACAGGAGCTACTATTTCATTAGTCAGGTGAACTGCGCTGACCTATGGCAGATACTGGTGGAAATGTCTCATGGATTATCCTGATTGGATAAATCAACTTTAAGGCACAATTTGCATATAGAATAGAAGTTATGTTTAAGCAAAAACTATCAATTATGCGTTTTTTTTTCCTAGTATGCATATGCTCTGTGTTAGGAGGTTGAATAAAAGAAGCTGGATCCTCATACTGACTTGGGCTTTGGCCTCCAACATAGCACCACATCAAACCCCATCCCTCCATGGGAAACTCTTCACTTACCACACAGGAGAATCACTCCTGTTCCCACACTGACAAGCAGCACATATGGAGGCCCTATTCGTATTGCCAGACAAGGCATGCACCTGCTTCTCTCACCTGCAGATCAAATAAATCCTACCTTTCCTAAAAGACAACCGGATTGACAGTGGGCTTTATCTGCAGACCACTGCTATAAATTTATCACCTTAAGAAACACTTTGACAATAAATTTAATTTTATGTATATATTTATCATGAGGTGAGCACTTTTTATTGACTATTGAGATGCCTACTGCGATCTCCCTAATTCATGCTAAGTGAAAAAAATCACTGCCAGGTTTATTTTGAAGTAGTTAATGATCCCACTTCCATTTTTATGGAAAGAGAATATAATTTAAGACCACAGCACACAGCCCAAAGAAAATACATCTAAGGTTCTAAAAGGTTTTTTCCTTATAGAGAAAAAAGTGAAGAATGGCTTGGCCCCGAAGACAAATTTAAGGAGAGGACCCAGATTCAGTCAAAAGTATGCCTGTATTTTCCATGAAAATATCAAACTCACTTTAAACCTGATAGCCTTAATTCAGAGCTAAAAGCAAACTAGTGGCAATATGAGTAGGACAAAACCAGACTGAGAAACTGCATAAAGATTTACTCAAAAAGAGCTAGCAACATGGGTGGAGTTCTATCACCTATAGTGCTTCTGAAAAGGGGAGGCAAGAAAGAAGAGGAGGAAACAGATCTAAGGAGAACTGAGGGAAAGAGGTGAAGACATGGCCATTTTGCTACACTCAGTCTCCCTCCACAGGCAACAGTCTGCTTTGCCTATGGCTGGAACCAGATCTGTGAGCAAACAAGGGGAAATCTGCAGCAAGGCTAATCTCAAATGGTTTCCTTCAGCTGCCTTACCTAAATCTGAAAAATGTAGAGATAGAAACACATTTTAATACCTGGAGCTGTACATATACATTACACTCACAATCTATGATTCAGCAATGCACTTAGATAATGGCTGGCACATAATAACTATTTTTTAAAGTTTTTGTAAACAGCCACTTGCTGTGAAATATTTTCACATTTAAAGGCACTGACAATATACCATTCATGTGTATTACACAGGTCCATTAAATTACTGTTAGCAGCAGATAAGCTCATAAACTACAGCACTACTAAAATGAAACTGTTGGCTAACTTGAGCCTACGAGCAGTGAAAACACCAAAATGAGATGAGCAAGGGTACTAATTACACTTTAATAGCATCTATTAGGACATTTAGTTTCCTGTTGTTTATGTCATTACTCAAATCTTCTCATATACATAATTTTAGAAATATACCTGGGCTACATAAGCTTTCTCAAAAAAATAAGGAAATTATGAAAAAGGGCTTGGGAAAATGTGTGTTAATAAGTTTATTTTAAATGGATACTCTTGTATGATTCATAAAATAAATATTACTTTTATATAATATAGCTCCTTAACTACATCAAAAGATTTTTCATAGAAAAAAAAAGAAAGCTGCAATAGTATCATAGCAAAATTAATGCTTATATGGTTACATTAATCTTCAGAAAAATGCTTTCTGTTTTCTTTAGGGGATAAGAAATTTTGTAAAATATTTGTTTCCAAATAAAATGTAAGACTTCTCAAAGACCAGTACTCATAGATTACCCTTGCAAAATTAAATTCCTTTAGCTCTTAATAGTTTTCACTGTCCCAACCACAACAGGAGCTATACTTCCTTCATAGGCAGTCAACACGATTTTTATTGCTGATGACAACAAGCCATGATTCACTGGGGCTTTCAGAAACATTTTAGTGTGCATAATGACTTGCCAAAGAAAACGAACAAATGCATTTCGCAGGGATAACAGATCAGCCTTGGTAAAAAATACCTCTATACTTACTGCTTTGCCCTGTGCATCTAGAGCAGCTGGTGCCACTTAATATTTTCCATCTTATCTGGTCTTATCCTGTGTCTGCCAATGTTACTAAATCGCCACCAAAAGAAAACACAGTACAAGACTGGATAAGCTCCTGGTTCATAATGTAAGTATTCTGAACTCATCTACATCAACTGAACAGATGTCAAGTCAGTCTAATTTGTTTCTAACAAGGAGCTTCATGAGTTACAGCTCTACCACAGTCTGCTTACCAGCAGATATGTATTCCCAGTTTGACTTCATGCTCAAATGAAGCTCCTCCTATGGCTGAAACACTTTAAAAGCATCTTATCCAAGTGGATTCTGTAAAGTCTAGCAGTTCACATACGTACAGTGATGCTTTTCCCTTAAGTAGTAAATTTGATAGGGTCTCTCTGTTCTGTTTAATGGCCAGTTTTCTGAAAACTTGTTTACCTGTGTAAGTTTTGGTTAGAAGCAAACACTGGAGACAGACACACTTTGTGACTGCATGAAACCCATTTCCCTAAGGCAACAGGCCTTAGGGAAATGATCCTCTTGAGAGGCAAAAAAGCCTCTCAAGAGGATCATACCGGTTGTCACAGCTTCTGTGGTGTCTACCTGCCCAGAGAGCTGGGAAGATTTTCCAAAATTCTGTTTATCTTTCTCCAAACTAAACTCATTATTTCTCACACTGTACACATGGTCATAGAGAAAACTGACTGCTTTCTTCATCATAACTATGCTTGTCGCCCTGATTTTTGTGAGACTTTCTAAGCCTTCTGATATTTACATATTTGTGAAGAACTTCCTCACACACTTTCTGTAAACACCTCAGTGTTTTTGCATTCCTCCATAGAGTAGGAGAAAAATTGATGGACTGTTTGTCTGTCCAGTGTCTTTGGAGAGGTGGCACTGCCACCGTCCAATCCACTGTCACTTTTGGAGAACTATAAATACTGGAGTCAGAAAAAATAAAGCCTCTTCTTCTCTCTTCTAATCACCTGAGCTGCGGTGTGTATCTGTGTTCTTTTGTGTCCTATAGCGACATATGCTTCTTTTAAAGATTAGATGAGCATAGAAGCACAGAATCATAGAATAGTTTGGGCTGGAAGTGACCTTTAAAGGTGATCTAGTTCCAACTTTCCAACATCATCAACTACACCAGCTTGCTCAGAGCCCCATCCAACCTAACCCTGAATGCTTCCACGTCTGGGGCACCCACTGTGTCTCTGGTCAACCTGTGCCAGTGTTTCATCACCCTTATCATGAAAAACGTCTTCCTTATATCTAATCTAAAGCAACTCTCTTTGACTATCAAATAATTACTCCTTGTCCTATTGCAATTATGTATGTTCCTTCTCTTTATTGCACTAAACATACTCAGGCTCTGAGCCTCCTTATATTATTTGCTTTACAAGCTCCCTATGGCTCCACTGCTCTCCTCTGTAGCATCTTTCAAGATGAGTAGATTTGGTGTCCTAATCTCTATACAGTATTCCAATAGATTCCCTCATAGCAGCTAATGCAATGGGGATAAGATGTAAAAATGTAACACAATATTCCTTTTGATGTCAGACTTGAATTTGCTTTGTTCTACATCATTGCACAGAGAGAATCTCACTTCTCTCCCAGCGGAGTCACTAAATCTTTCTCTGCAAATATTCCCCTCAGACAATATGTTCTTATTGCATATTTCCACAGCCAGTACACATGCACTTGGCTTTATGGAGTTTCAAAGTTTACAGCCATAATTCACTGAGCAACTGTTACACAGCCAAACACTTGAATTTACTATGGAACATACTTCCCTTGTATTACCAGCTGATTATAGTCAAAGCTCTTTATTAATGACTATATGAAGTAATATAAATTTCACAGGCTCACAAAATTTGGTTCACACTCCTCTGGTGACTGTTCCATATTAAGGACAGCAATTACTATCTAGGCAGAAACGGACATTCATTTCCACTTCCTTACACAAATTAATTGCTGCTCTTTGGAAAACACAGATCAGAAAGTGACTCCATCTCATGAGCAAAGCAATTAAATAGAACAGAACCCTGTGTTCCCTTCAACAATTCTTTCCTTTTACAAGAAAGTATCTTACAAACCCAAGGTTTGACATTATGTCTTCCCAATCTCACTAGGATAAAAGTAAAGGGTTCAGTTAAATGCTAATATAGGTTAGTGTTCACCTATTGAAGACGTATGGACTAAAGCACAAACTTGGAATATTTGGCTAAAACAGGGTCCTTGTGAGGAACTGAGCCACTCACATGATCTCAGTGTTTTATTGGACTAGATCCACAGTTTGCCACCTAAGAAGCAAAGTAAGCCATGTCTGTCCCACTAGAAGGCACAAAAGTTGTAGAAGGAGAACTTTGATCACTTCAGCCTTTGATAAATCTAAAGCATAACAAATCTAGGAAAACACAGTCCAAAATCAGAACAGCTACAAATTCTGCTTCCTGTAGGTCCTGAACTAAAAATCACATTCAGCTGTGAAAGCAACATCATTCCTATATTCTGCTCTGGGTGCATTAGTTTTGATTTTGAGTGAGCTTTCAAAGTGAATCACCCCTAGGACTTCAGTTCACAGTCATATCGCATATCTGGGCACATATACTTATGAAGTTATATTAGATGTGCTCCATGCATGCATCTCCTGCACTGCAGCTGCTTAAATATTTTCAGCTCATCAAATCAAGAGTAGAGCTAATCAAAACCGTGTCGCTGAGTGTGATGCATAGTGTGGACATCATACCCTCAAGAGACACACCCTTTGTTCTACACTCCTTATCACAAAAGACACAGCAGAAGCATACCGTTAGAGATTGCATGATGAAATGGTTGGTCTTTTCACACATCATGTTTTATGATCTGATGGTGCCTTACCATATATATCTTACTAAAGGGCAATTAATGATAGAAGACCATTCTAAGTCCATTTTGCTAAAGTATTTTTTAATGAAGCAAATGGCAAGATGGATAAATAAATTAAAAATAAATAAATTAACATGAGTTGGGCAGTTTTGACTTAGAATGCAGACACTATTCTTACTCACATGTATTGTAGGTTCACNTATACTGTTTGGATGAAACCTATACAAGGCTGAGGTGCAAGACTTACAACTTTCCTCAGTAATACCCAAAGTTAAGATACAGTTTCATAAGGTCTCTACAAGCTTCTATAAAAGAAATAGAGAAAAAAATAGCTGTATGAAATGTACCCCATACTCACAGATTTTTAAGTCCAACATAAAATCCAACCTCATTGTCATTGATGCTTTCCAAATTTGGCTGGTTTGCGATGTAACTGTTGAAAAAGCAAAACACAAAGAAGTATGTAAGTAGATCCTTCCACAACTTGGACTGTTCAGAAATCATGCGCTGATCTATGTAAGTCAGTTATAATTGCTGACCTACTGCGACTAGTTCTAAGTCATAATGAGACCAGCTGCAGAGCAAAAGTGCACCTTAAAATTTCCCTCATTTAAATGGTATTTTGTGGGACAGAGGAGCAACTCATTTTTCACAGGGGAAGTGAAGAAAGCAAGTCAACCTGAAGGCCAAATAAAGCTGCATTACAATGTCACCATTCTCCAAGACACAATGGATTTAACAATAACAAAGGGGATGAGTTTAAAGGCAGTACTGGAGTTATCCCCTCTTACAATGAGAGACAATCATACTTCCCTAGTCTTTTCCCTCATGTTGTTAAATTGATCACTTACACTTATTTTTTCCCTGACATAAAGGCAAAATATAACTCCTTTTACACTCTTTTTACAAAGTGTGGCAATGGGAAAACTGAGAAAAGAGAGGTTTTACTTCATGATATTTTACACGCAAGCAGAAATTAAGAGAAGAGAAACTGCTGTATCAGGCTAAAGTACTAAGTCCACTCACATATCTTTAATATCTGACTAAAAGGATGTGGGCATGCAAGCCAGTCCTTTGTACTACGACCATGTGAGATCTATGAATACCCAGTGACATCCCACAGACTGGAAATGAAAATGTTTACAGCAAATGTATCATTACTTCCCCAGGAAGAAAAAGTTTCACACTGCAAATCATACAGTCCAGGAAGAAGAAATCAGCAGAAACAGCAATTTTCTTACATTATGGGCAGAAAAATATGCCTGATTTGAGGGATGCCTTGCTAAAGAGAGCACATCTTTCAAAATATAAGCCCAGTCCCAGAAAAACCTGAAGAGAGATTGACAGGTATTGTCACAAGCATCATAAACTAACCAAAGATGCATGTTCTCCTAAAATGAATTAGTTTCTTTGTTAAAAGAAAACTTTTCTTCATTCTAAGCATTTTTTAAGAATTTATTTGAAGGGAATTCTGGTGAATTAGCAAGAAGTTGTATTGCTCTTCCAAAGGCAATCCATGTACCTGTGCTGGTTGTGCTAGGAGAAATTCACTGTGCTTCTAAATTACAACAGAAGCCTGAGAAACCCATGAGGTGGGTTGGGCCCTCCTCCAAAGCTGCAGTGCTGACTTGGGCTATGCTCTCTCCATGCACCAGGAAAAGTAAAAAGTTCCCCCTAATGGCATCTATTGTCCCTCGGGAAAAAGAAGGGCAGTAAAAAGACAATGCATGATGCTAGATGGAACACATTACTACAGCATCATATGACACTGACTGCTCTGCAAGACTTTTTAGAATAAGATTAACACAGTGTACCTATTAGAAGGTAAGAGTCATTTGTTTTTCATGTTTCTTTTCCTGAATTTTTAAGACAGCCTGATTTAGTATCTCAATATTTACTAATCTATTTTGTTTGGTTGGATTTTTGTGGGTTGGTAAGTTCATGTATTTTGACAAGTAAGAGTGACAAAATAGTATATGAAAATGTATCAATTCCTTCACCTAAGAATCCTGCAAGTCAATGAACACACTTCCCCTAAACATGCCCTGAAGAACTCATCCTTGAGTTAAGTATCATCTGTCTTCTCTTACACTTGGACCTCATAATGCTAAAATAAAGTTATGCAAGAGGTTTCAAAGATACCTTCCTCATCCTGTCCTCAGTTATCAAATGACAGGAATCCTGTCAAGGTCAAATAAAAATAGAGAAATCACATAAGAGCAGGAATTGAGGAAAATGGACAGTGAAACACCAAGTGTGAAGAGACTCAGATTTAAAGAAAAGAAACAGAATAATCAGTTGCACTAGCTAAAAATTAGGCCATTAAAACAAACAAACAAACAAACAAACAAACAAACAAACACCTGCAAACACTGTCAAAATGCAGATCCATCACTTAAACATACATATCACCCATTCAAATCTGACATTGCAATTTGAATCACACAAACATTTAACCAGAACCACTCACTACAAGAAACTCCAGAACTTGACATAACCCGCAGTGTTGCAGAAAAAAATTTTTAGTGTATTATATCCTGTATTAAGCCTCAGTGCAAAATATTTCAGCTCTGCTGAAACCAGTGAAGCTTCACAATTTACATCAGAGAAAAATCTTAGAGCACACAGTCTATATAAAAAGATTGGTATTGGTCCATCAAGGAATATACCAAACAGATTATATTTGGGAAGTAGTAGAATGAGTTAGTTTAGGGTATCTTCTTTCCTTCTCTTATAGCATCCCTTAGAAGAAACCCTAGGTAAGGGAGAGCAGGGCATTCTTTACTCTGAGCTGGTACTGGTTTCTCAGATGAATTATTTATAATTCCAGTTCCCAGCTGAAAGAACCAAAAGAAACCATTACTTTTCCACAACCATACTAGTTGGGATCCCAAAGAACATTTGTCTAAGCACAACTAACTCAATAGCTGCTCTACAATACACTTGTAAAAACACTCTCAGTACAGGACACAATAGTAAATCAAAGTTTATGCAGTTGGCAATCCTTAAAAAAGAGAGTGGACGGATGTAATTTACCATAAACAGGTCACGTCCTCTTACACTTCCTTACTCATTTAACAACTCTGTTTCACGTTAAGCCTTTGCAACTATGCCATAGCAGTGAGAAAGAAGAGTAGAATGATGCAGCTGTACCCTAAAATGGGACGTTGATCTTCTGTTTAATTTAGAGGGAGATCTGAAACAAAATCTCCCCCTAACTGAAGTCTATTTTTACCTTCTTCACAACTACTTTAATGTTGCTTATCATCAAACATTAATACTCTAAAAGCTTAGATTTGCAACGGGCGATGCTAAGAAATGTAATTTGCTGCCTGCCCTTAAGAATATCCACCCTATTCTTTAACTAAAAATTTTTACTGTAGTGCAAAAAAAAACATACTGACTCACAGCTGGCTGAAGTCACATGAAGAGCTTGGAAGCTCCCACTGCACACCAGAGCAGTGTTGCACTGCCAGAACCTGGCTGGATAGCACCAGACAGACCACATGCAGGAGTTCACAAATACTGGCTACTGCTTCTAAATTGAGCCTTTAGCTGCCGACAAAGGTATTTTCTTGATTATACTATAGCATTCTGCATCTCCTTCAATGAGTAATCAGTAAACAATAATTGTCTTCAGACCTTTAATTTAATCTCCCCACTGTAAACCATCGATTAATTCTAATAAAGTAATTCAGAATCACACAGCCAGGTTGCACATTGCAACCTGCAGTAGCATGTTCATCTTGCCACACTTCAGCAGCTGTTGAATAGCATCACGCACCTACACTTCAACACTGCTACAACATTTTCGAAACAATAGTTTAAAATCCTAATCTATAAGAGTCAACTCCTCCAAGTAAGATCTCCTTTGAGTGGCAGGTCTTCACCTATGCTCATTACAAAAGTGAAAAGATACAGATTATGTTTACCATCACTGAAGCAACTTCTGAACCACAAAATCATGAAGAGAAAGCATCTTTAAAGCCATCTATATTATTTTGTTCTTTAGAAATTTAAAAATGGAATTCCATGCTAACTTTCAAATCTCTTCCTTAACCTGAACATCAAAGGCCAGCAGAAATCCATCTTCCTAACTCACTTAATTTATTTCCTCATGCTTAATGTACGTTAAGGTATACTACTCCATCTGGAGCTACAAGGACATGCTGGAAGAAAACCTAGTACATGCTAGTCTTAACAACATAGATGCAAGCAAATAACACTGTAGTGCAGTTTCAGAAGTACTTCTGTTGCCAAAAAACTCCTTTTACAGGAAACATACTTTCTTAACACTCCAAAACATAAATCAGTTATAGGTCTAGCTCTAGTTTGTACCACTGGGAAAATAAAGGATTTTTAAATTAATAAACACTCACTGATGAAATGTTTTGAACTTTGGGAAAACTTGATATTCCAAGTTGTTTTTCATTAAGTCTTTAGGAGACAAAGGCAGCACACTTCAGACATTGAACTGTCAGCAGATGAATTACCATTTAATGACAGGTCACGTATGTTCCTGGTCTGGACTACCGCGAGAGTTGTATGTAAATACTGAGTTAAACATTGCAAACTTTCCTCTGCCATATCTTCTTACAAACTCAAATGTCATACCAAGTTCATCAAAAGGTAGGCTAAAACTTAGAGGCATCTTCAACAAACATGGGCTGATGTGTTGTTATGCATTAAAATCATGTACAATTTGTAAACTTGATACTTGATGAACAATACTTGATGAAACCTGGCTTATTGAACTGTGTTACATTTGTAGCCCCCCTGAAACCAAGTTTAAAATAGTACTGAAGTGGTACAAACTCACAGTTGGAAAGTGAAGCACAGAGAGCTACCAAGATGCATATCAAAATGTAAAGTTTCAGACAGATGCAGGCATCAATGCTATAATTTCTGCTCAGTCAAGAAATCTTCCAGGAAAGGACCTAGTTTCCTCTAGGAAGGAAACTCCTAACAAGCAATGAGCATGATATAGACACCTAAACCCTGCAAGCCTTCTCCAATTGTTTTATTCTATCATGCTTCCTCCATCTGGTACCGTAAGTGCAAGATTTAAGGAGGACAACTTCAGGAAACAGAACCTCTACTGCTAGTGGATCCTGCCATAACTCAGGAAAGATGCAGTGTGTTGAGACCATCCACACTGGATTTACCAAGCATTCAGAAATTTTACCAGTGCTTGACTTCTTCCTTGGCTGCTCAGTGTCTCCTGACAAATTCTGTGCAAGTGCTCCAGTGTTTTTGCTTTGTGGTTTTTGTTTTTGGTTTTTTTTAATGGTGAATCACCTTGTATTTCACAAAGAGTGGAAAACTAGTTGCCACTATCACAGGTTCCCCAAAGGCTTTTTTCCTCACATTTAGAGTATTTAACCACAAGTCACAGAAGACTTCAGAAAATAGCTCTCCACATGCCAGTGCAGCAGCTCTGGAGACAACATAATTAATTATGGACTCTTTATTTACAGACACAGGCATGCCAATATTTCCAGCAAATCCTGTACTACACACATCCCATACTCAAGTAATGCATTTTTCGGGACAATATGGAACTCAACATCTCACAGGCAATGTCAGAGATAAGTTAATTTCAAGAATTCCCTGTTCTTGATGTATGGCTGTGCCAACTGCCAGAAGGCAAAAGGGCCCAGACATTCTGCTCCACAACAATATGCTACTAAGGAATTAGTAGCACATAGCTGCCATTGCAAATTGATTCTCCAAAGCCATCATCTTCAACAATGAGTGCCAAGCCACCAGTTTAAAGCAGAAAATAGAAATTCAGTGGAGATACCAATCTTGTTTTGGCACTGCAGGAGTAGATCTATGCTCTTGCTTATGGCTACAACTGCCTGGAAATTGGGAGGTCCATGGTTTTCCAGCCAGCCTTAGTTCCCACTTCACAGCATGAAGGCAAAAGTAAAAATAGATTAATATGCCTAAAATGCAAAGTTTAAAGGAAATTACAGTAAGGCAGGGAAAATGAAACATAATACACCCTTGGTCTTACTTATGTTTCTGGTTTGGCTTCAGGGTGTTTGTTTTATTCTCTTCAGACAGCGGACTACCAAATCAAGCAAACTCTCAAAACATTTCATGCAGCTTTCCAGATATAAGATTTATGCTCTTGATTAGCTCCACCTTCAGAATTACTTTCCCCCAAATGCATGCTCATTTAAGTATTTTCTCCATTTAGAGACCTATTGTCCCTTTTGAGATCCCCGAGATTGTACATTTTATGTTGCATCAAGACATGAATTTTTGATGTTTTTTCAAGAACGCATGACAGCTACAGACTTGTTTTTCTTTAGCAAAATATTTTGGAAATATCAATATTCCTTTTTACTGTCAGAAGGCCAAAAAATTACCTATTTATTCTAAAAGATATATCATAATCTCTAACCTTATAAATATCTTCAGAATATGTTTTCATCCCCTGTGTATGAAATAATCTATGCGATTGCTAGGAAGAGACTTAAACTCCCATACAGATCCTCTATAATATATATACTAAAAATCACACAATAAACTAACATAAAAAGGAAAGTAGTGAATGTGGCTTTCCTTTATTTCTCAACAGAAAGCAGTTGAAAGACTAATCTTTAGTATTATTGGTGTTGTTGATGGTGTTATTATTTCCTTGCAAGGATGAAAGAGCATCTCAAAGGAATGAATACATACAAATATATGTGACAGCTCTTTCTCCTGCAGAACCACCCAGTCTTCAAAAAGTAGTAATGGAAATACTCTCTTTTCAGCACTTGCATACACTATATAGCTGTCACTGGCCTTGATGCAGACAAGAATGGAAAAGCATCCATTCCACAAGAGCGCAGTAAGATTTCACACAACCAAGCCTTATATGCGTCTTTTAAGCCTCTCAACAAATCAAAACACTAAAGCTTCTTGGTTGCTGTCAAAACCTTGGAGTTCCCCTCCTTTCAAGTGCCCATACTCAGACAGAGACTTTCTGGAAGAGATGTCTTGGGTAGCTGCACATCCTGCAGAATTAGATAGCCCTTCTGACATAAATCAGTATTCCCCCAAAACAGTTTTTTCTCCTGTCTCTGAGTTCTGACATGTTCAGTATTCCTTGACTCCTTCACTCAACATAAGACATTCCTTCTGAAATCTCTTTTGAAGTCAGTCTGCTCCCACATACACAATTCCCACTGTTTGACCTTATTTGGCTTTATTCAGTTTAAAATGACTGGCTATTAGAATATCAAATATTCTGATCAATCTGCTCTGGATCATTGGATCATCGGATCATCAAGATATATATCTGCACCTACTACTCTCTTTACTGTCTCATTCACCGCATGCAGTATACTTCATGCCAGGTACAGATCAAAAGGCAGAACTTCCAAATGGTGGAGCAAAGATGCAAAACTTAAAGCCACCTATCCAGGAAAATCCATCTATATCCTCTGAACACATTAACTTTACCAAATAATTTGACTCCTGACATCTCAAAAAAATATTGCCTTTTCCATTAGCCAGCAAAAAGTTCCTTTCTTCTATTTTTATTTAAGCCTTGAGAGACTACATATGGTCATAACCGCTACCCTTTTTCTGTGCAATTATTACATAAAGAACCCAACAAATAGATGTTTTTCCATTCTGCAAATGATACCATCTGCTGCCATGGTTCACAATTCGTTTCCTAGACTCTCTTCCAAGGCCTGTGAAACATCTTCCACAGCCCTGACCACAGATCTGTGTCTTCTCCAAGACTCTTGACCTTTAATGAAAAACATACATGAATAGAACTTCACATTATGTTACTGAAACATTCCAAGAGAGTTATGGATTGTCCTTTTCATGTTTACCTCTCTCTGTCTAGCACCAGAACAGGTTGCTACCTTCTGTATGTTGACACCAATCTTACCACTTAAATTTAGCCTATGTGTTTTACAGAGAGCATTTCAATATCATACTTTTCAGAGGCATTCTTCACCATTTCACATTTATGTGCTCTTCACAGTTTCCTATTTCACTTTATCATATTTATTTACATTACAGTATAGTCCACTTTGCCTTGTAGCTGGCCAAGCTTTTAAATTCATAATTTCTTCCATTAGCATTATTCCACTTGAGGAATCCTGTTCTTCATTTAATATAAGCAGTTTCCTACTTGCACTGCATATATTAGCATAATGATGTGTTTATTGCACTTTCTGCACAATTGTCAGAATCCAGAATATTTCTAATACTTGTGCTGACTGCCACATTGCTGCTACTGTTTCTCTTCCTGTACTTTCCTCATTTCTGTACTTGGCCAGTTTGATCTTGAGCAAATTCTCTGTTACAATGGTACACCCAGACAACCATGCTGTGTCTTAGAGTTTTTTCTTTGTATTTCTGTTTGTTCTGCTATGTGGCATATGCAATGCTCCCTCTAGTCCGTGATTGGCTTGTACTTAAAGCCTGCTCTCATGGTAGTGTTTGATGTTACACTTTTGAAGTATAAGGAAAATACATTCTTTTGTAAGTATTTAATTTTAGGTATATTGTATATCATCTATTACACTTTATATATTACATATCGTATACTATATATTATAGTTTCGACTCTTAGATCACCTTCTCTACCATTTTACCTTCAAATGAAACTCTTACCCTACATGTACCTCTTTCACAAGGTGACATCTTTAACTAGTTTTCAACCTTCTTCACTACCTCTGAAAAGCTGCCTTCTCCTCACCACCATTACTTTCACAGCATTCTTCATTTACTTTTACAGCTTTTGTCCCTGCCTCTGCTTATGAGTAGAGTAGTACTTCTCTCATCCTCCAGCCTGTTTCTGCTTATGGTTCTCAAGACTGTACCCCAGTACCAGACACACCTTTCGGCATTCCTCCATCCTACACAACCTCTGCAGCAGTGCCCCTGGCCCAAGACATAGGTGGTGATGGTGATGTGTTCACCCGCAACTATAAGATAAATTGGTATTTTGATGATACTTCCAACTGTTGGGACCCTCACCTCCTAAAACGTTAATTTTAGATACTCAGTGTGAAGAGCAACACTGCTGTAAGTTTAACTGTTTATTAAAACCAATGAGAACGTAAAAAAGTGCCTAAAACTGGCAAAAACTCTGCATGTAACCAAACCATGCAGCAGAAGAAATAACTGCCCTGTCTCAATGCAGACAGGAATACCATGAAGAGTTGGGAGAAATGCTCAAAGCAAGAAAGGAAGAGTCTTTCTTCCACCCACATCAACCTTTAAGGCAAGCAGTACCTATTTCTGCACCTGTACTACCTTCATATCCTCTAAATGACATAGGCTTTAGGCAACAAACAGTCATAGCACACAAACATGATCCAGGATTTGCAGTGATGTCTGTAGCAGAAGTAGTATCCAGCATTAATATTTTCTACTCAGGTGCCTTGATGTCAGATGGATTTGTGCCAATTCAAAACGTTTGTAATGTTGTAATTTTGTTATATTTATAAATAATGGTAAAATCACCAGCCAGTCTAGGGAGGGGATTGTTCTGCTTTACTCTGCACTGGCCACACTTTGAATATTGTGTGCAGTTTTGGGCACCGCAGTATAAGAACGATATTGAACTATTGGAGACCATCCAGAGCACAGCAACAAAGATAGTGAAGGGTTTTGAGGGGAAGCCATATGAGGAGCAGTTGAGGTCACTCAGTCTGTTCAGCCTGGAGGAGACTGAGGGGAGACCTCACTGCAGTTACAACATCCTCATGATGGGAAGAGAAGGGACAGGCACTGTTCTCTTCTCTGCGGTGACCAGTAATAGGATCTGACAGCCTGAAGCTGTGTCAGGGGAGGATTAGGTTGGATATTAGAAAAAGGTTTTTCACCCAGAGGATGGTTGGGCACTGGAACAGGCTCCCCAGGGAAGTGCTCACAGCACCAGCCTGGCAGAGGTCAAGAAGCTCTCAGCACATGGTGTGACTCTTGGGGATGGTGCTGTGCAGGGCCAGGAGCTGGACTCGATGATCCTTGAGGGTCCCCTCCAACTTAGCATATTCTGGGATTCCATGATATGTGCACAATAAGAGTCTTAGAAAGATGCTTACATACAACCACTCTAAACTTAAAACTCTTAAAACATATGCTTACGCACATCACATAGTTAGACCCACAGAGTCAACAAAACTGCTCCCAGCTGGAAGGTACAGTATATATGATACTAGGTGAAGATCACTGTATGCAAAATGCCTTCCAAAGCCTGTTTCTAAAAATTAGAAGAGGCAAGACTGGGAGAGAAGAATAGGAAATGAATATGTAATAGAGTATTCACCCACTTAGCGGGTGGAAAATAAAAATAAAAAAAGACATCTTTTTATGAGGTTGATGAGGTTGAAGACCACAGATTCGGAGGACATGCTGTAAATAATGCTACAGCAGCATCTGGGGTACCAGATTCAATTTCTCCCTAAGGAAACATGATTTCAGTCTCTCAAATATACCATATTTACAAAGTCATCTCTAAGAGGGCAATCTCCATCTTACCTGTTTGTGCTGTTCTCATTTTTGCTGTAATTGAACACTCAGTGAAGCAGGAGCAGGACCCAGCTGTCTCACTACATGAATAAGCATCACAGCTTCTTAGCTAAATAGACTATACTGCTCTCTGACCCAAAACCACATTTAAATATTCTGTGCCAAGGAAGGCAACTCAGACAGGAAGAACCAAGGCAAGCCCACGTGTGTACACTATACAGGACCAGCAGTTAAGATGCTGACATGCAAGACCATGGTTCAGACCCATGCTCTGCTTCTAGCAGAGCAGCTCTTCACATGCATGCTGAAGTGGTTGACCTAGGACCACAAAATCAGTTTACTCCACAGTATGACCCCGCTTGCTAAAAGGAAGGTCTTGCTTTTGTCTCTCAGCCCAGTGAACTAAGTCCCCAGTATTTTCTTAATAGTAGAGATGGATAGGGACAACTGCATGGGGTATTTTGCAGTGGAAACCTGATTTAGCCTCCTGAATCACTTCCTGGAAGAGGCGTGTTCTCCATTGTGGAGAGCAGCCAGTTAAGTGCCTTTGCTACACAGTCAGTAGGGAGTTGCCAGATTTTGAATGCCAAGGCCTGGGACAGTCCCAGGCTTGATTAGTAGGTCCAGTGCATGACACCCAGAGCATATGCTGTGGAAAGGTCTCCCAGCCCATGCCCAGCAAGTCGGACATGCCCAGTGTGTGCGCATGATTTATCCGCATATGCTCGCCATGCCGTCTGGCACTCAGAAAACCAGACAGTTGCTGCAAAAGAGTGGGAAGTCACACCCTGTGCATCTTATTGTGCAATGTGGGGTAGCCATGCTCCACGAGATACCTGCTGAACACAGTCTTACTGAGTTTTACAGTCATAGTTAGAAAATTAAAAAAGGTAAAACTAATTTCATTTACATCTAAAACTGGAAGATTTCTTTTGGCTCACCTGTCAAACCAAGAGGAAAAATAGGTAACTTTCCCAGCCTCAACTACAGCTCTGTGGACAGAGCCTTCCATAAAGGAGCTCAGAATTGTTGCCATTTCCCTGTTGTCTGTTTCAGCAATAGATTGCTTAACTTTGATAAATGCCTTGTATTCCTTTCTTTTATCTGTACATCAGACAACTGTATACAACGAACCACATATCCTCTACAAATCCATAGCAGGAGCTGCAACTTTTTTTGCACAAGGAGGTTCATTCCAAAGCAAAATTATCTAAAACATTGTAAAAGGCTCCCTTCTGAAATACTCAATCTTAGCTTCACTTACCTCAACATATTTAGTATTCATACAGAATGAAAATACATGAAAGGCAAATCACTTGCAAGTCATAACCACATCAAGTGAAAGCAAAAAGCCCCATCTCTTCCAAACTTGAAAAAAGCAGGAAAAATGCCTGAATCAAGGTTCCTTTCAGCCTCACATATGTATTCTAAACTATGCTGGTGAAACATTAACTCCACTCATTTTTGTCATTGACTTTATATGGGCCAGAATTCCAACCTTTGCTTCCCCCTGAAATAAAAAGCATCTAACTACCTTGGAAGATCAGGACTAATTTTCTTCAGCAAAGTAAAGTTCAAGTTACACTACTCAAAGATCACAATCTCTCAAAGTGCCTCTGAAAATACCTTGGACACGTTTGGCCTGCTTCCTTCCATTTTATCTTACTTCTGAAGAAAAAAAAATCTTATTACTTCAGGCCTTGTCTAGGAAAAAAGAATATTGATCTGAAACCTAATCTCCAAGAATTTATCCTAACAATGAAAACGCAACACAGAAACATATATGGCTGAATAGGAACTAAAAATTTTTAGTTTTAGGTATAGCGTCTCCAATCAACACTCAGTGCAGGTAATTTTCTCACAAGAACGTAATAGAAAATAAATGCAGAATTCTAGTAAATCTACTACAATTGTGCAATGTGATTGTGAGATGATTGTGGAGCTCAGCATCTTGCATGGAGGAAGCAGGACAGCAAGCAAGATTGAAATCCTGGATTTCAAGAGAGATAACTTTAGCTTCTTCAAGGACCCACTTGGAAGAATCCCATGGGAACAGGCCCTGCAGAGAACAGGGGTCCAAGAGAGCTGGTCAATAAATATTCAAGCATCACCTCCTCCAGGCTCAAGACCAGTGCATCCTGATGAGCAAGAAATGGAGCAAAGAGGGCAAGACAGCTGCATGGATGAGCAAAAAGCTCCTGACATGATTGAAGCACAAGCAGGAGATACACAGGAAGCGAAAGCAGCAACAGGACGCTTGGAACAAATGAAAAGATGCTGTCTTGATGGGATGCATTTACAAGTGCTTAGGGAGCTGGCAGACAACATAGCTGGGCTGCTTGCAGCTGTCTTAGAACAGTCATGGCAATCAGGAGAGGTGTCTGAGGACTGGAAGAAGGTAAATATCACCCCAGTCTTCAAAATGGGCAAGAAGAAGGACCCAAAAAACTACTGGCCAGCCGGGCCCACCTTGATCCCTGGAAAGTGCCTCATTCTGGAGGCCATCTTTATCCACATGGATGCCAAGAAGGTGATCAGAATTAGTCAGCATGGATTCAGCAAAGGTGAATCATGCTTGACCAACCTGACTGCTTTCCATGATGGGACAACTACTTGGACGGATGAGGGGAAAGCAGTGGCTACTGTCTTCCTTGACTTCAGCAAGGCTTTAGATCCTGTCTAAAGGATATCCTCCTAGGCAAGTTCAGGAAGCATGACCTAAATGAGTGGACAGTGAGCTGGATTGAGACCTAGCTGAATGGCAGATCCCAAAAATCTGCTATCAGTGGCATAAGGTCTAGTTGGACACTCATCACAAGTGGTGTCCTCCAACAGTCAGTACTGGGCCCAGTGTTGTTTAATTTGTTCAGCAGTGACTGAGACAAAGGGACAGATGCCTCCTCAGTAGATCACTGATAACACGAAGCTGGGAGTAGTGGCCAACACCCCAGAGTGCAGTCTTGACAGGATGGACAGCTGGGAAGAGAAGAACTGTCTGAAATTCAAAAAAGGCAAAAGCAGGGTGCTGCACTTGGAAGGAATAACCCCAAGCATCAGCAGAGAGTAGGGGCTGGTTTGCTGGAAGGCAGCTTTGTGGAGAAGGACCTGGGGGTCCTGGTGGACAGCAAGCTGTCCATGAGCCAGCAGTATGTCCCGGTGGCCAAGAAGGCCAGTGGTGTCTTGGGGTGCATTAGAAAGAGCACTGCCAGCAGGACAGGGAGGGTGATCCGGTCCTTCTACTGAGCCCAGCTGAGGCATATCTGGAGTGCTGTGTCCAGTTCTGGGCTCCTCAGGACAAAAGTGGCATGGACCTCCTGAGAGAGACCAGCAGAGGACTATGAAGACGATTAAGGGACTGGAGCATCTCCTATACATGGAAAGGTCGAAGAAGCTGGGCCTGTGCTGCCTTGAGAAGAGATCACTCAGAGGTGATCTTATCAGTGAATGGAAGTATCTGAAAGAACTATGTCAACAGGACAGAACCAGGCTCTCCTTGATGATGTTGAGCAGTAGGACAAGAGGCAATGGGGAGAAACTGATGCATGGGAAGTTCCACCTGAAAATATGGAAGAACTTCTTTACTTCTCAGATGATCAGGCACTGGAACAGATTGCCTAGAGAGTTTGTGGAGTCTCCCTCACTAGAGATATTCCAAAACCATCTGGATACAATGCTGTGCCATGTGCTCTAGCAGACCCTTCTTGAGGAGGGAGGTTGGACCAGATGATCCCACCAGTGGTCCCTTTCAACCTGACCCATTCTGTGATCCTGTGATACTGTAATATTACATTTAATAGTAGCTATGTAAAAACCCGGTATCTCCATAGATGCATTTCAGGACAGGCAGTAGTTTGGTTTGCTTTTTGTAGTTTCTGAAAATATAAGTTCACAATCAACAAGGAATTAAGATGCATCCCAATTATATATGATCATGTATAATTTAACAGCAGTGATGCACTACATACATCTGGATAAAGAGATCTTCACAAACATAACAGCATCCTTTGCAAAAGCATATACACAACCCAAGCAGTAGGAGGTTTCAAACATCTACAGATTTATCTCTCCATTTGAAATGCATGTAAATTAGTGAATTTATACAATCTGCCTTGTTTTTTAAAGAGCAGTTTTTAAGAGGTAACAAGCTAAATATACAGCTAACATCAACAACACACTGAAGCAGTTTGAGAGTTCTTTGCTCCATACCTGCTACTCCTCCTACTCAGGAAAAGATATCTGTATGACCACCTTAGGGGCCATACTCTAGGACATTTATGTAGTGAGAGATGACAAACATAGGAGAAAGAGAAGAGAACTGCATTCAAAAAAAGAGAGAGAGAGAGAGAGAGAGAGAGAGAGAGAGAGGAGATCCCTCATTACTTTAAAATGAAAACTGAAATCGAGAAATCAGGCACATGTTCAGTTACGTAAAATTTTTTGCTCTACAGTGATTAGGGATCCAGCATATTGCTAAGCTACTTTCTCTGTTACACTTGTCAGCATAAAAATAATGGAGAAAAAATAGAACCTGAGAAATCTGGAAAATGCCAACCTAAAGATATCACAGGCTGCATTGCCAAGCCCTATTTTCTCATTAGTATGGAAAAAAGTGAAAGTTTCTTGAAATCAGTGTGCTCAAGACCAAATCTTTCATTTCAGTATAAACATCCCAAACCTTTCTCAAGACTCTTGGGCGACCAAAGATTTTGAGGGAGCAACAGCATTCCTGCCACCGTGCCCAACACTGACTGCCTCCTGAAGGATGATGCTCCCTTACAGCCTCATATGCTGTTTTGTCTCTGCCTGATTGAGACAGCCTCAGAAGAATCTCTCAGGATCCCATCAGTCCTCAAAAACTAAGGGCAACATCTAGAACAAGATATACAAAAGGTTCCCTGGGAGCAAAAAAATCAAGGCCAAAATTCAATGCTTTGTGATCCTGGAGTGTTTTTTAGAGCTTAGAAATTATAAAACTGATTTTCACAGTGCTTACTTTTAACTCACCTTAACCAATTACCCAGATATTTTAATGAAGTTTAAAAAAATCCAAAAAGGACAAATTCCTAAAGGAAGCTATTTCATCACTGCTGTCCAAAATGCCTTTAATAATTTGTAGCCTGGTACTTTATGTTTTATATACAATTCCAACTCACCAAAAATATCTTCTCAATCCAGCCAAATCATGCAATGATGCACAGTCAGAAGTTGCTTTGAGGAGGAAGGGGCTAGAGGCTAGAGGCTGAGTTTTATATGACATTGATTCTACAACAGTCTCAAAAGCTAGAATAAAAAAGACTCAAAATACAAACAGCTCTGAGCTTCAATGAATTTAAACATGCCTTTTTTTTAGCACAAGCTCACATGACTTGTTAAATAATTTACTCTATAAATTACTTATCCTGTCTTGCTTATTAACAATTCTAGAGTGCTTTATATAACTGCATTAGAAATTTATTTTGTGGTTTTGAAATGTACGCAATACACAATCACCTCTTTTAATAAGCAAGAACTTAAAAGTCACCTACTATTTTGTTGGCAAGCAGTTCTTCCTGAAATACACCAATTAATTTCAAACCTCATTCAAACCTGAATAATTATAAGTAAACATATTAATGACTTGATAGCAGAACTGTGAAGCTAGGCCAGGAATATACTTCTAGTGCAAGATGCCACTTTTAAATCAAAGTCTTTGAAGAGACATGTACACTGAGATACAACAGCAATACATTTTCCTTAATGAGAAAATATTACACTGGTCCTTTTGCAAGAACACCTGACCGTTCAAAAAAATTTCCCACTTACTATCCTATTAACATTTTTGCAAGAGTGATCTTTACAAGGCCTACTTATTTGCCATTGTGCCTACAATGCATGGATTTTACAAAAGTCATAAAATCATTTTGCTTTTGTCACTATTGGTCCTTGGCTTTTAATATGTCAATAACTGACACCATTTGTCCTAATGCAGGATCTCATTCTGGAGTTCAATTTATCTCCAATAATACCAAAGTGACCAAACAATTATTACAAGTACAGTCTGTTTTTATAAGCACCAATACTTGCCTTCCAGATAAAGACCAGCCCACATCATCATCTTAACCAACTGGACAAATCTAAAATCTGTCTTATTTACCATAGTGGACGACTATGCAAAAACAACTAGGAAGGGAAAGAGTGAGAGATGACTAAGAAAGCAGCAGGCAAAAATACTCTTATGCCCTCCCACACCAAGTTTCAGCATCTGGCCTTCATAGGGCTGATGCAGAAGTATCCTCTCCATAGATTTAGATGCTGGATCCGAGCAGGAATCAAGAAATAGCTGGACTGGGATGAGACTGCTTATAAACTCTAAAGCACAATCCACCTGTGGACCAAAACAGAGGTGAAACACCTGGGTGTTAAGTGGTGGAGGCTGCTAGATACATGGTACCTCATCTCTGTTATTCCTGCTGTACCACCTCATCTTTTTCCATCTCTTAAAGCCAAGTAGAAAACCCTGGCTGCCCACTCACATCCTGCCTGCTCTGTGCCATCCACCTGGCCCACAGCCAATCCTCTGCACCACCATGGGCTTCACAAACACACCCTGACCATGCAGTTATCCCAGCACTCCCAGTGCCTGTGGCTGGGGTAAGGAACTGAATTCAGGACCTATGTCCCAGGTGCCTGTGGATGTTTTGCATAGGACTGCAGGATCCACTCTGGACAAGACCAGGGCATAACCAACAAGTGAAGGACTGATTTCAATAGATACTCAGGAAATACATGCAAATAAATTCTTCAAATTAATTGTCTCATACTTTTCACATGTTATTTATACCAAGAGTAATTCCACCAGAGACCAATGGAATGCATCTGCAGTGCACATAAAAGAAGAACCAAGCCTGAAGCTACACAAGTGAAATGTAACACTCCAGTCTCTTAAACTGGTTTCTTAGCTATAATTAAGCAAGATCTGTGGTGTTAAAAATGGTTTGACAATTTGTACCTACTGCATTAGAACTGCTTCTGTACGTACTTAGTGTTTACTGAGCTCACACAATGAAATAACATGACAGCTACCACAGTGCAATTTTTAATTTATGTCTATAAACTAATTAAAGGGTCCCTGTGTTTTATGTTAAAAGCACGCATGAAAAGACCATCTTAAATATGTGTAACAGCATCTCCTGAGAAATCCATGACTCAAAATTATTTTTAGAACACCAAACACAACAAGGTGCAATGTCACAGAATGATACAGTAAAAACCAAAAAACAGTAAAGACAACAATGCTCAAAAAACCCAGAAAAACTAAAGCCAAAAGCATCAATGCAAAATGACTAGAAATGTTTTAATTTGATCATAGAATAAAACATATTTACAATATGTGTTTTCTCTTCTGGTCTTTCAAACCTGAGATTAAATTCTAGGGGAAAATTGCTCTGTTACTTCCAAACAGAAAGCACTGGCTAAAAAGGCTACTAAAGCCTATAAAAATGATCACATAGCTCAAACTAATTTTTTTTTCTATTTAAGCAATCTACAGAATATTACACATACATTGAAATCAATAACAGTTATAACTCAGAAAGACCATTTCTTTATCACAGGTCCTAAAAATCTCCATCCATATAGGTAGGCCATACATGAGTAGTAGAAATGAAAGCCTCCAGCTTTTCCCCCAAGCACATGTAGGGAAATGCAGCAAATCGACTTCAACGAGAACTGCAGGAATGTAGCCCAAAGGGTAGAATTTGTTCTAAACTCACACAGTATTTCTTAGTACTTTTTTATTTCTTCTAAAAGACACTGAAAAACAGAAGAAGGATGGAGAATACAAATAGTGAGGAATCTGTATAGATTTGCGGCAAATATGTTGGTATCTTTTACATTAAATGCCACAGAAAGCAATTCAAAAATAGGGGTAGGGAAATGCAAACAAAATAGCTTGACAAGATATTTTTCCCCGAGATCTATCATCAACATATCCAGTATCCAAAATTTTTTGCTCTGCAAGAGATTTTCTTAGGCAATGTACATGAATGCCATGGTGCTCTGACCTGTGAAACAATGCAGGATTTAACACAAAAAGCTACAGAAGTCCCTCACCAAACACTGACTTTGAGGCCAACGAGGATAGAAGCATCACCCGGGAAAAACGGGAAAAGAACTTTCTTCCTCACGGTTGATTAGGGTTCTCTAATTCCCTCCCAACTGCTGACAAGCAGCACTTATGTTCGTTCCTCTGCAGGTTTTGTATTTTTTCCTTCCAACCACCTCCATTGAGAAGGTCAAAGCAGTCTTGCATTCCTATGGTTATGGCATGAAAGGCAGTTCGCTGTCACTTTCTGCCGCATCCCTTCCTTTACTTTTTTTTTTTTTTTTNTTGGTAGAAAAATAAAAAAGCAGAAATCTGGGGCGAAGGGGTAGCCGCCCACCAAAACTCTTTGTTCGCAGCGATAAACTGAGGGAATGGAAGTAAAAAAAATAAAAAAATAAAACCCAAACCCAAAAAACCCTCCGTTTCATGCCCGCTGCCGCCGCAGAGGTGCTGGCTGAGCGGTGCGCAACCCCAACCCCCGGCAGCAGCTGGGGGCAAGGGTCGGAGGCCAAGCCCCAGCCCCGTCCCGCTTCCCGGCTGCCCCGTGGTCCCGCAGCTGGCGCCGACCCCCTCCCCGGTCCCCGCGACCTGCATTGCGAACAATTAGGATTCATCATCTAAACGGGCTCGAAGCGGCAGCTCTGGTAAGCCGTGTCCAAATAAAATCACACGGGGCTTTTAGGATTCCAGCCACCGCATCTGCCCGCGGAGCAAAAGCCTCTAGGCGTGGGTCAGTTTTCCCTCCGCCTCCATCCGCAGCTTCCCCCGCCTGCTCCGGCCCGTCGCCCCCGCGCCCGGCCCCGGGGCGTACTCACATCTCGGTAACATTGTCGCCCTCGGCGCTCCTCTGCGGCACGGGGAAGGAGGCGATGCCCGGCGACGATCCCGTGCACCAGATCCGCCAGGAGCTGCACCCGCAGGACGCGGGGCAGCCTAGCGCGCCCGGCCAGCAGCCCAGCACCAGGCAGCACAAGCCCCACAGCCGCGCC
>VXBU01007643.1:15203-30188 GCA_013400315.1 Bombycilla garrulus | reverse complement strand
AAAAAAAAAAAAAATCTGTGTGACCCAGGCTTATCTGCCACGGAGAATACCAGGGATCCACCAAACCTGGTAATTCTCCGTAGTGAAAAGGTCAAGTACAAAGTCATGTTTTACTTGAACTTTATTCTTTGCTGGAAAAGAAAGGTTTCAGATGAACTGAAAAAAAAGAAGAAAAACCCCAGAGTAACCTGTGTCCTAAGTCAAGGGGCAAAGTCTATAAATATCAGCCTGAAAGGATGAGAGGATTCTCTGATATTTTCAAAGATACCTGGGGTGACTATTCCACTTTTTGTATTGCTCCTGCCGCCATCTGTTAATTGTTTGATGGTCCTTTGTTTGGAAATATTTCTTAGTACTTTCTATGCTTAGTGTTATCAGACACAAATCCAAATTATAAATGAAGGAGTACAAAGAGCAGTTGATGGCAGAAGCTGAACAAAACAATGGCTTACATAAATAACATATAATGCCTCCCTTAAAATGTTCAAATCCTGCCTCCAGTAAAGCAAATGGCAGAACAAGGCATTTCATCCCACTTTTTGATACAGCCCCATCAATGGGCTTGAGAAATAAGCAAGAAAATCTAGAGAAAAAGAGTATAAACCCCATCATCCTTGGGTTTTTTAGGTGACACCTGCTAGAAGAGGAGCAATAATTGCTGATGACTGGGGCCTCAGTGTCTGTGATCGCATGACAGCAAGGGTGACTCACATTTCATAGAGACAACTGAAAAGAAAATAATTTTTAGCTTTTGACTCTATTTTTAAGCATTTCTAAAGCATCATTCACTGTAGTATCAGTGAAGAGGCTAGATTCTAAAATTTGAAGTCTTCACAGACAACCATTATTCCCCTGGCTCATTTATACACAGGGCAACATTTGTCACACATCCTTCAGAGTATGTAAAAATATTCAAATGTAGCTCTTAAGATGAATGAGCACAGTATCCACCCAGAAAAACCATTAGTATCTGGGGACTTTAACATGGGGAGCACTTTTCTAACAATGGCTTGGAACTGCTAAAGTCATGGAAACATGTTCAGGACTGGTTTAAGTAAGTAATTTTGTCACCAAACAAAATTGCTGTTTCATGTTTTAATTCAGCAGAGACCTGCTGAAAAACTATTATTATCTCCATTGAACAGAAAGAATCCATATAAATTGTACTATTTGATAAAGTCCAAACAATTGTATCTCTAGAGCTACATCATAAGTATTAAAAAGGTTCATTCTTTACTTAATTTATGATTCAACAAATATCCTTTTCTTTTTTCTTTTTTTTTTTTTCCCAGAATTCACTTATTATTAGATAAATCTAAAGTCAATAATGGTAACTCTGTTCCCTGGGATTTTTACTAACACCTAATATTAAGTGCCTTGAAATGTTTACAGATCAGAGAGGAAACAAAACAGGATCTTTAAAGAGAAGTTAAAAATTGTTTCTTACACGCTC
The DNA here is from genome assembly GCA_013400315.1 of Bombycilla garrulus. Taxonomy (NCBI): domain Eukaryota; kingdom Metazoa; phylum Chordata; class Aves; order Passeriformes; family Bombycillidae; genus Bombycilla; species Bombycilla garrulus. Next base: position 28,735 of record VXBU01007643.1, on the reverse strand, counting down.
TACATTCTTGAACATGGTATTGTAGTTACCGATAATAAATACTGAGATATCAATGTCAAGGTGTGCCAGACACTGCACAGACACAGAGACCACAAGAACTGCCAATGTGAACAGCAAATTAGCCCCTGGAGAAGGAAATATGTTTGGTGATTTCTCCTCTATATCATTATTATCATTATCAAAGCCTGGACTTTCCTTGTTCTGGTGGAATGCAATGTTGTTTGTGTTTAGGCTACTGAAAATAAACCAGTAACAAGCAACATGTCGGTAACACAACCCAATACCCAACCTTCCATATTTAGTTTATTATTTAGATATTTTTAAAGCATCAGGAAGCAGAGGAAAAGAAACTAATATCAGCAAACCTCACTGCTCTCCGTATCACTAAAGCAAAGGGAGACAGGCAGCCAGACAATAAATATTAAATTAAACAGCAGAGATTCATTCTCTACACACAAAGAGTTCCTTCTAAAAATGAAACTGTCAGATTTGACTATAAATGTTTGTTTATTATTGATCTTTTGGGACCTGCAGTTGTTATGAAGTGCTAGAGAATGCAAACTCCCTGTGTTTTGGAAATCAAGCATTGAGCATTCTGATAGCAGAAGGCAGGGGAAATAATTCTTCTCTTTAAAACTAATACTTATTTTATAGCTTTCCTTTGATTAAAGCTTCATTTAAAGTTTTAAGTCTCTCCTGTATTGTAAAAAAAAAAGAGTTCTGACTCTGCAGGAAACACTCTCAGTGGGACGTAGCTCATAAATTAATACACAAACTTGGGGAAACCTCTTACAGTACAGGAGTATAATCTAGAAATTATTCAAGGAAACACAGAGTTTAAAAAAAACAGGGAGAAAACCTTCTCAAAACCAGAGAAAAATTAAATATTAGAACAAGCAATTCCACACTTGGGATTGCACCTACACAGAAAATTGAGCCCTGGCAGGGGCACTGGATGTCCCAGTTGGGAACCAGTTTGCCTGCTGGGTTGTGCATAGCTGCTCCTTCCAAAACACCCAGGACACTGCTGTCATACATCATGCATGGAAAATTGGAACAGAACTTAAGGAAGGTGCGTAACTCCATGTGTCCCAGCACTGCTGATAAACCTCATTGCACTGAGTCCCAGCCAGCTGCAGAGCAGGCTGGAAATGGGAAAGAGGTCTCCCATCACAGCAACACTCCAGCAGCCCTCTCCTGAAAATTAATAGTGAAATAAAGGCCTGTATCCTCCTTTAATCCAAGGTGATCCTCACACCGAGTGGCCTCAGATCCCAGTGAGTACAGAAACACTGCTTGGGGAGGAAACCAGACCAAGGAAAGTTCTGGCTCCTGCCCAGCATTCCAGCCCACAGTGCTGCAGACAGAGCCAGACCCACAGGGACCCTGTGACCCCTGGAGGTCACAGCCCAGGAGCTCTCACAAAAAGCATCTTGGCCCACAGGGCAGTGGATAAAATGCTGCTCAGGATGTCAGTGGGACCTCAGTTCTCCTCAGGAAGGGAGCAGTGCTGGCAGGAAAGGAGGATGACAGTGGCTGTATTCTTTGTGTTCACATGCACTATTCCCATTCAGCTGAAACAACAGCAAAGGCTGTGTGTGCAAAGGCTGCAGCAGATTGAAATATGTAGCACAGGGCAGGAATTTTGTCTCTTTCCTGTTTCTCATCTTTTTCTGCAGTTTTACAGGGTCATGTTTTTCAGATGGGAACTGGTAGCTGATGCCATCCCAGCCTTTGCTTTTGGTTCTTGTAAATTCCTCCTGGGTTAAATTCTGATTTAGTAACTTGGTGTACTGTGAAATGAGTACAGATTCCAGCCCTAGCTAGGCAAGGAGCCAAGGTAGCTGCATTGTGAGAGGGATGGGTCTTGGTCCTGCTCTGGAAAGCTTAACACATTTTAACAATTGATTTTCAAATGAAACGTGCCTATGTCACATCAAAACAGAGCAGTATTGGGTTTCCTTCATTCTAACAAACTGGGAATCAACACAGGCACTACAAAGTAATGGCAGTGTGTATATGAAGCAATAAAGAACACAGAAACTCATATTGATTACACCTGCAGGTTCGAAGATATCCCTAAGTGTTATATTCCAAAGCACAACAGAAGTAAAAGTCTGCCATGACAAAGGGGGACTAAAGCAGAACTGCTGCTCCAAGAAGCCTCAAACAGCCCAGCCATGGCAAGGAGAAAAACAGACTTGCCAGCTCTGAAATGCTGGAACAAAAGCAATGCCCATGTGGAGTCTGGACAAATGGGCAGAGGGTTCTTTATCAGTTTTCATAGTTTCTAAGGCAAACTGAAGGAACACACAGGGCCCTCTGCCATCCTCATAGCTCCAAATCACACTGCTCCCACTGCCTCCTCAACTCCCCTTGAGACTCACTGTGGACTGGGTCTTCCCAGAAAGGAAAACACCAGATTCACTATGCAGATTTCTTTTATTTCTTGGAAAGGCTTCATTACAAGTCCTGCGTTCTTTCCTATGAGAAGCAGAAACCTTAAAATACATTTCCCTGTAATGTATCTCATTATAACCACAAAAATAACCAGCGTGTTTGCACTGACCTTCATAACAGTAAATTCTAAATACTGCATTAATTGTATAGGCAGACACCGTGTGCAACTGTATGTATTTCAATCTTTTTGCAATTGCCCAACCCATTTCCATAGTCACTTAAAAAAAAAAAAAATCTTTATAACAAGGATGTTTGGGTACTTTGGACTAAAATGACAAAGACAGTTCAGATGAATAATTACAAATCAGGATCAACTGTGGCTGCACCATATATTTACTAAATTTTGCAGAACTAGACAGGCAAAAGTTACTGGAATATAGTATCCCAAGAATTTCATATGCACTGATAAAAATCATATAAAAATAATATATGAGCATAGAACACAGAGTTGTGAAGGTCACAGAAATAATATTTACTTAAAAAGATACATCATCATGTGAATGAAACTCTGAATAATGGCATCATTAGTTTAGCATTTCTTGTGCCTTGCTTGTATCACACTTCTGGTACCATTTAGGAATCAAATATCATCATATATTATGAAATTATCAATCAAATATCATCAAATTATTCAAAAGTAATTTTTAGATACAGTATAAAATATTTGACAAAACATTACAGAAATTCTCTTTCTAAGGACATGGTATAAATAATACAAGGCTTTCTAAATCAGGCTTATTTTAACTTTATATTTTTGTGCAGTACTGAAATAAAAAAAATAAGTTGGGGTCTTAAAACAATATAAATGAAAGTGTCTATACCCAGATGTACATCTACTTTAACTTAATAAATTAAATATAAAACATAAATTCTCAGATGATGAAAAACATACTGATTTCTAATATCAATCAGCATAAATGACTTAAACCATCTAAGTAGCTTTTAAAGCTGATTTTATTAGACGTTTCACATGAAATGTGGGGTTTATACTATTTTCCAGCAGGGTTTTTTTCCCCATAGAAAAAGGTAATTTTAGTAAAGGATATATTTTTAAGCGCAATTACATAAAAATTAAGAGATTTTTACTATGTTTAGAGTAAGTTTAGAAAGTCTGACCTAAACTTTTTTGCTGCCAATACAAATATCCCTACTCACTTCAAATGCAATATAATATTTAGACTATCTGAATTGGTTTCAAAGTTCAATTTACTAACAAACAAAGCAGCAAAGGACCACCAATGTTGCACAGTTTGTTTGCATAGTTGTCATCACCAAAAATGGGACAGAAAGTTGTTTCTTATCATAGAAAAGGCTCACAGCAGTCTTTAGTGGAATTATTTAGGTGGGCTGAGGCCTCCTGCCTGCTCAGAGCACGGAGGGACCAGTACAGATCAAACCTTTCCCTACTGAAGGCATCACAAGATGAAACAGAAGATTTATGTGTGGCACCTGCTGTGCAGCACTGGATAAAAGCAGAAATAATTTTGCCAGTCAGATGCAGCCAGCAAAGATTCCGAGCATTATTTGAGCAATATCTTCCCTGTCTCTGCAAACTGCAGGGCTGTAAACAGCCATAAATTCATTGACCATCCATTTTTTAACACCCAGACACCACTCCCTGTGTCATAAAATCCACAGCAGAAGTGAACACGTGCTGATCCATATTACTGCTATTCAAAGAGACATGAGATCCACGCAAGGTTGACAAAACAGGAATGTTATGACTGCAGTGTCCTTATTCTCTTGTCCTAATTCCAGAGGCAGATTGCTACTTAAAGCCAAATGACTTGGATTTCCACAGAAATGGTGAAAGCAAAAAGTTTCTCCCTTCCCAGCAAAGCATGGCAATTCAGTAAACCAATGTAAATGTCATGATCAGCAATTTAACCCAATTATTTATCAGCAATTATTTATCCTTTCCCATCACTAAACCCCACAGCCATCATTTTATGCAGTTTTCACTCCATACAAACATGCGCACAAGTGGAATAAGGTCTGAGCAGCTGTTCAGAAACGGCTTCCAACAAATCAGTTTGTGTCTGGAGAGAGATGTTCCACAATTTCCTGGGATATGCAGAGCAACAGGATGCAGCAGCTTAAAGATCAGACTTGCATGGAAAACCCCACAACTGACATTTTCAATGCCAGCTGGGAAAATGGACACCCATTTTGCCTTCATCTTAAAGGTAATTTGCCTAAAAATCCAGGATTTTTCTTCCTTCTGCATATCTGGGATTCTACACTCAAAAAAATCTCTGCTTACAGGCTTGGAAACAAGACTCTCTTCCCTCTTCTTTGTTGCAAAGTTATCAAGGGCCTCTTTGTTCTTATACTGTGTGGTTCATTAAAAGAGAACTTACATTTTCCCTATAATGGAAGTTGTGCCTTCAGAAACTACAAATATCCCTGAAACAACCCTGCATGGGATCTGTTGATATCAGATACATATTTCCCTCAGAAACACTCTCACAATGAAAGAGTAATAGCTTTTCATAAAGGAAACTAAAAGAACTTGAAAAGTAATACAAAACACAATAAAAGAATCTATTTCTAGAAGAGCTTTTCTGATGTATCTCCTTTTGGAGATGTGTCACAGTTCCCTAAAGGGTTTGTATTTAAAAAAAAAAAAAAAACCCACTTTAAAAACACACAGCAGGTTTCTTTAGGGATTCTATCAGGCTTCATTTCTAACTGATTTTCCAGAAGTATATAGCTGAAAAGAAAAAATTCTGCTACACTAAACATTGATGTCAGGTGGTAGATGAGATCCTCCACTCCAACACTGTACTCATGTCCTGAAGAGGATTCACTGGGGAGAATTCCTTGGCTCCACCTCTAGAAAAACAAATCTCTGCACTCACCACACCCCACCTCAATCATTACTGAGGGAGCTGGGTGTAAAATGCATTTGCATTTCAGTAAGATGTATTTTTAAGAGCCTGCTAATGCTGCACATGCTTGCTTGGACACACCACTCTATTTTCAGCTGGCATAGTAAAATTTGATCCTTTCCATTGCCCTGTTTTCTGCACTCAATAATCCCTCCTATTTCCAAAGTTCCTTATCCTTCCTGTGAGCCTTTATCTCAGCAGCAGGCTGAAGCACTAGGCTCTGCTAACAAGGAGAAAGTCCCTAGTGAATCCTTGTCTGGTTTAATCTTTATTTTCAGACCACTTCTTCTGCAACATATACTAATTAATTACTTTCCACATTCACTTGCCAAACTCTATTCTGTAACAAGCAAACCTCCACTGTGACATCTCTCCCTTTCCCCAGTTTCTCCCTTTCTCTCTGACATTCTTTTCAGCATGTCAGAATTTTTGCCACCCATCGGGGCAGCTGGAATTTCAAATACATTACATCTTTGGCTTGTCCCTCTACTGATAAAGGACAATTTTAGGCTTGCCTTCATCTTCTCAGCACCTCAGCAGCCACCCCCTGAAAGGCTTTCCTGTACTGTACACTGGCCTCAGTCGAATTCCACTTTGCTCAGACTTCTCCTCAAACTCCACTTTTTCGTCCAAAAACTGAATTCAGTATTATCAAAGGTTAGAAATATAAAAGGTTATAAAACCCATTTGTCACCCCTACTTAGATTAATTTATTATTTCAGCTCAGAATACGAACTGGGGAAAATTATCTAAAATGGCATTTTAATTTCATGATTATACCAGAGATGTTTTCTCCTCAGCTTTAGGTAAGAGATTTTCCTTTCAGGTAGATTATTCAACTTTTGTCTGAGCCCTCACTTTTTTTCTGTAACAATCTTCAGCAGACAAATCTATTTCTCATATCGTCCTTCCCGGAGTACATCATTCCATTATTATTTTTCGTGGCATTGACACAGGTGCATATTCACCCTTGGGTACCTTAACTCGATAAATTCCTACATAGAGCAGGATTGCAGTTCCTTGGGGAGGGCTGGAATGGGGACTTCCCTGTTGTCCACGAACAGTAAATCAGATTTCTGTTCTGTGCAATAATTAAGAGAGCCATCTGCTGGCAATAACAAAGAACCACCACCATCAAAGCACTACACATTTATGTGGATATACACCTACCCATGAAAATGAACCATTCAGGGCTAATTAGAAATACCCAATCTGCTGAATTCACACATTTGCTTTCATGACACCCTCTCCCAGATGCATCCTGTTTTATTTGTGATGCATTTCCTCTGGTTTTGTTGGAGGTGGTTTGCTGCTTTACTCCACAAATGTGGTCTGGGATAGATGCAGCATAATACAGGAGGTGGTTTGTTTTTTTTTTACTAAAAAGGATCACACGTCTGGTTCAAAGCTGGAATCTGAGTGCAAGGTATTTGATAAATAGGAGTCCTGTCATTTTAGCAAATGAATGAGAGGATGCCATCCATTAAACAATTACTACACAACAATTAATTGTAAATGATCCAGCTTTGACACCTCAACATCACCCACAGCACTGGCAGCAAAGGAGGTGTGATCATTGGCGCAGCTCCATGGGGATGAGAATCCAATCAGCCTACCAGTGCTGCAGCTATATCCCTATAATTGGGACAAAAATTATTTTTAGCCAACTTGCACGTGAGCTATGGAGGAAAAAGCCTTCTTAGCCAGTGCCTTAAAGCGACACTTAGCCACAGCCTTGTTAGCTTGGCTTGGTTTGGCCTGTGGCTTATACTTTGAACTTTATCAAGAGCCGAGGAGGAAAATGTATCACAGATGTCCAGCAGGACATTTCAAATAAACAGCTAGGCAAAAACAACCCTTTGCCAGGGCAAGGCTGCAGATGCAGCTGCCTCACATTTGCTTGGACCCACTTTTTAAACTGTCCAGCCTTCTTTTCTTGATTATCAAGCAATGCCTTTCAGTCCTGTCCAGAGAGGAACCCATTGTTCCACCATCCTGTGCAAGGTGGAATGTGGCACCCACAAGCCACAGCTGCTGCTCCCTCTCCAGGACTTAGCCTTAGCTCTTAGGAAAACTGTTGTGACCAGATGACCCATTTTCTTTTGGAATTTACCGGATTGCCCATAATACCTGATTTTTAGAAAGCAGCACTCTGGAGGGGTAAGTACCTTATGCTCCTGACAGGACACCTATTCTCAAGGTCCTCCTGGTGTCCTCCCTGCTCTTATTTCTACAGACAATTGCCTCCTTTAATATTCTTGTGAGTGCATGGCAATATTCACTGTATTTTCTCTCCCTGTACCTCCAAATGTGCCTAAATGAGATGACCCTTCACATTTTTGCTACAATTTAGTATGGAAAATAAGAAAGCAGCAGACGTGGCTCAGGATTAATTGAAATCTCATCTTTCATTGGATCAAATCACTGAAGCGTTGTCCAAATTAGTCAATTGCAGGGGTAGGAAAATAATTTTACAAAAGGCAGCAAAAAATTTACAGTAACTCACCTGTCTAAATAGTAAAAAGACCTAGAAATACTAATGCTTCAGGGAAAATATATTTTAAGCAAAGTTAAGGTAATAACAGAGAAAGATAAACAATCAGTCAACAGACACTAGTTGCTATACCTGTTTATGAACCACACATCTTGTTTGGGCACTTTAATAAAGCAGCCTTAATAGGCTTCAAAGAAAATGCTACTTTTCTCATAATTTCTCTTCACCAGTGCCTGGTACCAGTAAGAGTGTGCAAAGGTATATTGCTCTGAAGTACTAATAACATTTCTGCTCTGAATCAGCTACACTGTGTGATGCAAATGACTCTTAATGAAACCCCTTGTACCATTATAATACAGTTTCAACTGCAATCACTGTGGTATTATGGTTTGCACAAGGCAGTCGCCATTATTCTCAGTTAATGTAAGCAGCAAAGATTGCACTTGCTGATAGGATTTCGCATTCCTTGATAGGACAGGCTGCAGCTCTGAAGAGACCACTCACATTCCTCTGATCCTTCAGTTAGAAACCATCTACATCTCCAAACTGCAGCACTTCTTATCCTGAGGATAACCAGAATAAACTATCATTCACAGAAACTACTGCAAAGTGTGGGAAAAAACCCTGGCTTTGTATGCCAATAATACTTACATAGTTCTGAAAAATCATTACACCATGCTGACACTTGAAGATATGGTAAGCTTTTAGCCCAATGCTTAGTCCCAAACTATAGTGTGAACTATTAAAGAACAAATCTCATAGACCCATGAAAAGGCTTTTTTTGTTAATGCCTATTTGAATTAAGTTATGAGCATACATATATTCACAGTGAAATCCGTAAGAACTTTAGATGCATAAAGCCTCCCAAATAAATTTTGAGACCTATAGGTTACACCATCATCTGAAAATGCACAGATTTATGACAGTGTCAACTCAAACACACAAAGAAAAAATATTTGGCTAACATGTTGATTCTCTCCCAAAACCTCTCAGTTCAAAATAGGAAAAAACAGAATATGCAACCCATTTGAATGCTGCTAACTAAACCTTATTATTATCAATGCTACTAGTGCTTATTGAGCCAAGATTAAATTGTTATACAACAGGAATTTCAGAAGGTGTTGGGAGAGTGGCATAATAGCAGCCAGGAGCAAGATGTGAGTCTGCCTTCAGGACTGTTCATGAGTTCTATTATTTCAAAGCTGGCATGTATTGGGATGTCTTCAATTTTTTATGTGGTGAACTGTGCCTTTTTTGAGCAACCTCACCTGCTGTGGTGATTCATTTCAGTAGCACCAGATCTCTTGTCTAAAGCTCAGTGGAATTCAGCTTTCTCATTTCACAGGTCTCATTATTTCCTTTAAATTGCCAAGTACACAACTAAAACAATGTAGTCTCCCAAAAAGAGACAGACCATGAAAAATTACATTTCAGAAACGAGGTCATCCTGGAGATATATTTGGAGAGAACCATCAGGGTTTGACAAAGATTCATGTTTAAAGAAAAAGCACTCATTGTTAACTCAGATGCAAACGCAGCAATCGAAGTATTTACCTGCTCAATTAATATGCAGACATCACTCTATCAAAATAATCTCATTTCTTCTTCCATCACCCTACACATATTCATGCGGAAGATAAATGCATAAACCCAAGGAATTTCAAGAGAAATTTTCAGAGAGCTTGCAGGTATATCAGTTTCTAATGCCGCTTTTATTCCATTTAGGCACCCTGCTCCACTTCGGTAAAAATGTAACATCTAAACCACTCCTGAAACCACCAGATTCCCACTCCCAACACTGCATAGAACAGGAAAGACTGGCAAAGGGGAGAAAAACCTCAAAACATAAAAATATTCCCCAGTTATCTGACTTACATGCCTTTAAGCAACTCCTGTCTTCCAGAAAACTTCCTGTTTCTTACCTCCTGTTGTGTTCTTCAGAAAAGGCAGGCATTTTTAATTCAGTGGCACAGAAATCATCAGAGAGAGGCAGAGTCATGGCTCCCCTGCCAAAATGTCCAATTTTTGTGATTGAACACAACCATAAACACCGTAGGACTAAAACAACACTACTGTAAACAGTTTGATTTGTACCTTCTAGCCAAAACAGCACATTTTCTTCAGATCCTAAACAGGGCACAGACTTACCTGAAGACAAAATTAAAAATTCATTTCTTACACAGCTAGCACTTTTTTTTTTTTTGCATTTCTGTTAATCAGTCCAAATTTCTATTTCAGGCACTAAGTCTGGTTAATTTAGTATTTCAGTTGAAAATTCTTATCTTTAAAATCTTTTTAATCAGCACTTCTTTCAAATTGTATAATTGTTAATTAGTTTTTCTTGGTTAATTTTTAAGTTTGCTGGCAAAGTGCTCTGAGACTTTATAAATAGCCCACTTCACATTTGGTTTGCATTGCTGTGATGTCACACATGTGGTAGGCCAGACTCACATCAGGGAAGGAAGTGGCATCCTTCGGGAATCAATTCCACTGAGAAATCCTGCAGGTTATAAACTGAAACCAGGACAAACTCAGGAAAAACAACTGCATGTCATTAACACCAAATGAAATTTCTATTTGCAATAATTAATTAATAATTAATAAAATTACTGCATTTTCTGTTATACACTGTGGTAGAGGTCACGTGTCTAAATCAGGATTGGGTGGAACAGCACCAACACCTTTTCAAACAGGAACAACAGACAAATTAGAGGCAGGACAATCATTCTCACACAGTCTGGGGCTCTTGTGCTTCTCATCAAAAAACACCACCACAAATGTCACAATTGTGAGAGACAAGAAGCACAAGGAGCAGAAAGGAACAAGGGGAGCAGGAAGGTCACAGCTCCCTGCCTGCAAACACAGGCTTTTACAGCACAGCAGGTCCTGGAGAGATTTTTAGAAGCTCTTCCACTAGAAAGGAGAAAATACAGCAATTTTTGCTGGAGAAACTGAATGACAGGCAGAAAAGGCTGGGAATTTGGGACCTGAAAGTGGGAAGCCAGTATAAAAATGTATTCTTGAACCAACCAAGAACTCCAGTACAATGAATTCAGCTATAAAGGGCAGGAAAAAAGACAACTCAGCTAAAAAAAAAGCTAAATTAAAGAGATAGCAGAATATTCATGCTCAAACACTAACACAATTCTCAACTGAGTGCAACAATGTGATTTATTAGTATATATTTTAAACAACATATTAGATGTTAAATCCAATTTTGCTGTAACCTTTCACGACACATCAGAGATGACAATCTAGGGTTTTTTTAATGACGTCAACATTTATCCTAAAAGGGGAAGAACTGTAGCTTTTGTGGCTTTTACAGATACTTGGAGCAACCTGTGTGAAAACATGAATCCACACACACTCAACATTTCAGAGTATCATTACTTATTGTCATTAACACTGCTAGTCTAACTACTACTGCCAATAAGAATATTTTAGCTACCCCCAGACTTCATCATTTCAACTCACTATCCTCAACAAAACCTTTCAAAGAGCTGTTATGTTGATATTTAGAGAAGTGGTGCAGGGAATACTGTCACAGCTTTGCTGGCTGGATAAGTAAAAGATTTGCTTCTCCAAAACAAACACACTCACGAGCACTTCAAATATCAGCACTTAACCACCCAGAGATGAACGTGCTGAATATGAAACTGTGATACACCAACAAGCGTGTGTTTGCCTCCCTCTGCCGGATCACATCTGTGTAGCTATTGGCCCCAGTGCAACTGCTGACCAAAAAACACATAGAGGCAACTTCTGTCAAAACTCTGCTCTTTGTATCATTTATGGTCAGCCTGTCTCTATGCAGAGCTCAGGATTAAATGTTACTAAATTTTAAATAATTAATTAATTTTTAAATTAATTAAATTTTCAGTGCCAAAGGTGAAGGTGGGTGCGTGACCCGTGTGTAACACTACAAATTAGGCACATGTATCTTTGCTAAAAGCAGAGTTTTTCTCCCATTTCACAGCATGACAGTATAGATGGGCAGAAAAGAACTGCCTGAAATTCAGCAAAGGCCAAAAGATCCTGCACCTGGGGAGGAACAATCCCATGCACCAGCAGAGGCTGGGGGCCAGCCTGCTGGAAGACAGCTCTGTGGAGAAGGACCTGGGGGTCTTGGTGGACAAAAAACTGTTCCTGAGCCAGCAGTGTGTTCTGGAAGCCAAGTATTCTGTGGTGCATTTTCCCTCCCTCTAATCCCAAACACTGCCAGCAGGTCAGGGAGGTGATCCTGCCCCTGAACATGAGGAAAAAGTTCTTTACTGTGCAGGTGACTGAGCACTGGAACAGGCTGCCCCAAGAGAATCTTGTTATCAGATTTCTCATCTGATCAGTGTTTATTTCAAATACACCTGTTCCATTTACAAAATATGCAACCTGTGCTGGGATTGCACTGGGACTGGAATTTGAATTATGTAAGCACACTCCATGTAACACAACATGCATTGACTCTAACTCAGAGCACACTCCCTTAACACTGCACGTTGAAATAAAATACTGAGTGACTCCTGCCACTATTTTTCTGTCTCCACCACTTTTCAGGGCACTGACTGTTACTCTGGTGACAGCCAGCATCTGTAGATCTGACAAGTTTCAAAACACGCACATCAGCACTGGCTCACTGCTCAGAGCACTCCACTTAAAAGTACACAGAAATTCTGCTTCTAGAAAATCTTTTTGCTTTATTCAAGGGAAGGCTTGAAAGACAGAATTTACTCCAGAGTACACAGCAATCCCTTAGGGGCTGTGTACCGTTGAAGTCTGCTCAAGGCTGCATTAGTAATGCAGTGGGATTTTCACCTCATTTTAAGTGAATTTGCTGATCCTGACTAACCTCCACAGTCCCTGCAGTCATCAATACCTGATATCAATAGTACTGACACAGCACCTCTCCTACTAGGATTGCCTAGAATACCTCAAATCAGCTTAAATGCATCCCAAAAGTTCTCCTGCTGGAAGCCTGAGAGGATTTTGATTTTCTTGGCCTGCTCTGAGCTCCACAGAAGCAATCAGCAATGGCCTCGCTGCCTAGGGCTGGAGGAGGGGTGTCATATTTAATGGAAAGAAGTAAGGGTAAAGAAATAGTCACAAACCGCTATTAATGACAGGTCTCATCCTCAAATAAAAACAAAGGGGAAAATTCTGGGGAGCAAGGGAACACCTATCCCCACCCACCAAAACCCCCACAATCTCATAATCCTCAACACCAGATACATGCAGAGCATCAGCTATCCATTAGCAACCATCTGAAGATGGATTTTTTTTTTTCCCCTCATTTCATCACCAACATCCTTCCACCATCAGTATCTGGCTTACTTCAAACACAGCCTCGAAGACAAACCTTTTGAAAGTTAAAAATTTTAGGACAGCACCTTCCTCGCTTCTTTTAACCAACGCTCTTTCCAGAGTTTAGTGCACCCTTTCAAATACCGCATTCCCGGTCTAGAAACTAGACTGCCGGGTGGAACACCTGCCCTTCCACAGGAAAACCGGGAAGGCGCAAGGGAGAGAAGCTCAAGGGATGGAAAGGAACGGGGCAGCCTCCGGCCGGAGATACCGTGCCGAGCTTAGCGCGAGCGGTTCTCGCAGCTGGGGAGCCGCGGGGACAACGGCGGGGATGTCCCGGGGAGCCTCGGGTACAACGGCGGGGCTGTCCCGGGACGCCTCGGGGACAACCG
>VXBU01007643.1:0-15102 GCA_013400315.1 Bombycilla garrulus | reverse complement strand
CCGCCCCGCTAGGCCGCGCTGCCCGCTCCCGTGCTGCCGGAGCCGCCGCGCCTCTGCTGCCCGCCCGGAGGGCCGCGGGCCGGGGAGGCGGCGCGACGGCCCCCGGAGCTGGCTCAGCTGCAGCTGCAGGAGGAGATGTGCGAGCTGGGCATCCGCCTCAAGGAGCTGGAGCTGGCGGCGCTCATCGGCGACGGCTTCGACGCCAGGCAGTGTGCGTGCAGGTCCCGCCGGCGCTGCGCGGGGCGGTGCGGTGCGGGCGGAGCTGCAGGCACCGGCACCGCCCCTGTGCGGGCGGAGCTGCGGGCACTCGGCACCGGCACCGCGGGCGCAGCGGATCCCTGGGCACTGACCCCTAGAGCGGGATGCCCGTGGGGCGGGGTTTGGGGATCTCCGCCCCGCAGCGCCCTAGGGCCAGCCCAGGGACGCTGCAGGGGCACGGCAGACACAAATTGTCCCGTGTCAGCCACCCGGGCACGGCCCACGGGCAGCCGGCTGAGGGTGCGGAACGGAGGAGTCACAGGAACTACAGGGTAGTCACTGTTGCGCAAAGGAACAAAACCCTCGGAGTCATTAAGTGACAACGAAAAAAGTGACGAAGGCACCGTCAAGCGAGACGGAGCTTATACATGTAAAATGTATCGAGACCGTGCTGTTGTACATCAGCTTTGATGTAAAGAAAGGGCCACAGATAGTTGGAGGCATAAAAAAAAAGTCCCAAAACACACCCACCCACCCCCCAAAAAAAAACCCCAAACGACCTACACGAAAAGAAACCACCAACCAAACAAAAACCCTCCAGTTAAATTATAAGTGATCTCGGTATCCTGATTTTTGCAACCTGCTGGCCATGAAGAAAATGCAAGGAATAAAATGGTTCAGCAGATTATGATGGTGCTGAGAGTTGCAGTGGTGAGGCTGTAAGGATTTGATGCTCATCCTTTCCTGCAAGACCACAGGCTGCCAGTCAGAGAACTTCCAGGAGCACAAAGGTTACAAGAACATGGGAAAAATGTCCATCAGATATATGCATTCAAAGGAAGATCTTAAAAGAAATTCCGATTGGCACTTTGCATATATTTTCCCTTCAGTATAGCAATGCACACCTCTTTCTGTTTTTAATACCTACTATTTTGAGAAACTCCAGTTTTCAGATATTTGCTAGCCAAGGCATTGTAGGGATTATTAATTTGCTTAACACGTTGATTTGCTAAAAGCATTGTAAATTATTAATGACATCATTAATGACAAATTATGTTTCATTCCTGTTTAGATAAAATCCTGAAGGCACTGGAAGAAAAGAAGATACAAAGCATGAGAGCAATGCGAAACCTGAAGTAATGTCCACCAACATACTGAGAATTATTTCAGCTACATATTTGGCCACTCTCACTGCGGAGTGTTTCAATGGGTCATCAATATTGGGTTTCCACTCACTATGTGCTTTTCTCCTGCCAAATTAAAAATATAGCATATTGTTGACTTCTCTTTTGTATTATTTGTCTGGTACTCATTACTGATAACCCTACTGTGTATTTTAACTTTTTTTTTTCCTCCAATTACTTTATGCAGGAAGTATATAATATTTTCTTCAAAACCAGTAAGAAATTAACACTGTTTTTGCCACGGTTCCCAGCAGTCCATATCTGTAGCTGGGAAACACAGAGATGGCAATATAAAATATTTCTGGGTTTGGTTTTGTTTTAGTTCTAAGTGTATAAAGTGCAATTTTGAGTAAATAGGTATGGCCAAAAGTCCAAAGCCTCTAAACCAGCTTAAAAAAACCTACTTTCATGTTAGCATAAAAATCTTTGTTACAACCACAGTGTATTCCTTTATTGTCTTTAGTGTAACACAAAATTACAGAAACTGTGGCTTGAGTTGGTTTTTAACAGAGTAGTCACATGACATTGACTGCCAGCTGACATTTTTTTATTCTTTTAGGAATAACAGTTCGTAGGGTAAAGCCTGTGGCAGTTTTTGAAGCGACAACATCCTTAGGTTTGGAAGGCAAGACCTTTCACATGAGTGAAAATGGACAGAGGCAGGGATTGAAGATCTGGACAGCATTTAGCATTCAAAAATAACACCACACATTAATAACACCACAAAGTAGTAAATAGGCTCATCAGACTAATAAAAAAAAATGCAGATTAGTTTTTTCTTATTCCATCTCCAGAGCAGTAGGTGGCAGCATGAAATAATAGTTACCGACTCTGAAGCTGCAATATTTTGGCAAAGAACTTTATTTTTAAGAGTAATATTTTAATCTTTGGGTTTTTTTAAACTGTGTTCAAACTGCTCGGCTGTGAAATGTTTTAACACAATACAATATCAACATTTTATTTCCTCTTACTTCTTATTGCAGCATTCATCCTTATACTGCCTCAAACTTTCCAGACAGATTTTGATCTACTGTACAGAGTTTATATTACTGAAAAAAAAAATCTAGTACATAACTACCATTTGTCAATCATGAAGCTATAGCAATCACATTTTAATGTGATTACAAATGAAAACAGACCACTTTGGAAATCTGGGCTGCAGTGTTTCAGTGCTCCCTCTGCAGAAAGAGGATAAAGTCTCTCAAAGATTTTTGAGGCTTAAGCAGAAATGGTTAATTGTTGTGAAAATGTGAATGGTTAAACTGAAAATGTTGCTTACTGTGAAAATGAGAATCGTGTTAGTGCCCAAACTAAATACTGGAAAACAAATTTGGATTGGACAAAAAGGGCCAATACACAGAGGCCTTCAAAGGTTTTGTGGAGGAGTGAGACCCTTAAAACCAAGTTAGGTAACAGAGGAACTATCTTCATTTTCCCAGTCTCCAGAACAATTTCGTTCCTAAACCTCCCTACATTTTCCAAGGTTATTGCAAGGGCCTACAAAGGCTTCCATTACATGGAATTGCTGCTTCCTAACAATTACTTTTCAGCTTTATCAAGTCTTTCACTTTAAATTCAGCTCTCATCAGCCATTATTCACTCGGGTTTTCTTGGCTTAAACAGAGCTGCCTTTCATGGCACACAGTTTAAATATTTTTCACCTGTTGTTCTGTTGTTCATATTTCTGTTTTACTTTGAAACAAAACTTGGTGTTTAATTATTGGGTGACAATGCAAGGAAAAACGTTAGTTAATATGCAATCTCAGCTAGAGTTGCCTGGGGACACACATTTCCTGAGAAAATCATCTGGATCATGGCATTTGCAGAATGGTTACCCTTGGCCAGTGTAACTCACAGCACTCCTCCATCAGGATGCTTTGGTCAAAACCCTTCCTCTAGAGAAAAACAGGCTATTGATACCTGGTGGCACATATGCTGATTTTCATTTGCCCCTAAATATTTTACTTACCTTTACTTTTCTGCTCTGTTTACACTTGACCTCATTAAGTCCAGTAATTTGCTCTCTGAGGCCTATGGTTTCATCTCAAAGCTGATCCTTTTATTGTTTCTTTTGTAAAAATTAAGCCATGTATTAGACAAAATAGAACAGCATTCTTACTGCATTTTACTTTATTCACAAAGAATATGTCATTCATTTTTTAATTGTTTTTGTTCTCTTAGATTGCTCAAGGGAGGCTACATTTAGATGCTGGGACAGTTCAGATCTCTTTCATGTAGCTGCCTTCTGACTCAACAAATTGCATTCAAGAAAAGAAATTTTAGGCTACAAATTTGATTCATAGGCAGAGATCTCAAAATATCAGTAGGTTGCTCCCATTTCCAATCCTAAACAAAGCAAGCCTCTCAAAAAGCAGAGTGTCACACCTCCATAGCCAGCCTGAGGGCTGAGCAGTGGAAGAGCCACGTCTGTACCTGTAGGGACACCCAGGTGCTCCCCAAGGAGGGCCCTCAGCTCTCACTTCTGAAACCTCAAATGGCCTTGGCTGCTTTATGATGGGAGAAATGAGATACAGAGCTATTCAAAATCCAGAGTGCATTTCAGCTTCAAATTATTTTATACCAAAGAGTTGGGTCCATTAAATTTCAGACTCCTGTGTTTGAGTTTGCCACATTAAAATTCCCCAAATAGATATTCAGCCTTATTACAATGGATCATTAGAATTTAAATTAATCTTCAAGTCAAGCTGCCTTAATTAGTTCAGGGACAGATTAGAAAGGAAATCCAAAAGCAGTAAGACATCATGAAATTATTTTTCTGTTTTCTGCAGTGTATGCTGCATTTTAGATTCACCTGCCCTGAAAACTCAGAGCTAATATCTCAATGTGAAGTGAGGAAATCGAGCAGCACTTAACCCTGTCAAAATTTTCCTCTATTGTATGTTTGGCAGGTAGAGCTTTTTAAGGTCATTGATATCTAGATATTGAATCAAGGAGTTGCCAGTCAGGAAACATTCCATAAGTGTTGCATTTGTCTTTTCCAAGGAAACATAATTATTAACAACATGAGTCAACTGAGCTCTGTTACACACTAAAAATGTACATTTGTGAAACAGGCTCAGATTTCAGTGTATCTTGAGGAAAGCCAGAACAATCCCTTGAGGCAGTTTAAATACAGTCACAACATGTATATAAAATAAATAAATACACATATACATTTAAAAATTATATCTTAACTAGGCCATCTGTCTAGAACCTTGTCCTAGGTTACAATGTAAAAATATGCCAGAAGGTCTGTATTCTATCCCCACCTTCATGAACTGTTGAAATCAGGAGGAGCAGTGTTTTCCTTGCCTCCTCCCCCGGAATATCTCCTGTTAATGGGCCACCAATGTGTTGCCCCATGAGTCATAGATAACTCCCTCCGGGAGCCATTTCCTGTTCAATGCGCAAGCAAGGACCCACTGCATGACTAATAAAATGACATCAGCCCATTGTGAGATGCTCCGCCTGGGGAAGGAGCCAAGCATTCCCACCTGGATATAATCTGGGAGTTCTGCCTTCTACTGGATTCCCAGAGGAGCAGCCTTCTCTCCCGCTGGATTCCCAGAGGAAGGACCAGACATTTCAACATCACCACTGGACCATTGGAGGAAAACTCTGCCCTTCTACAGGATCTCTGCTTCAGCAGAAACATCTGTCACCCCAGGAGCACTACTGGAGCCACCATTCAAACCGGACTGCTACCAACACCCTGACTGACAGGGTGTCAGGTTGTATTCTAACTGTCAGGGTTTTTTTTGTTTAATACTGCATCTTGGTCTAATTTTCCTATTAGGTTGTACTTTGTTGGTTTTTGTTTTATTTTTTATATACATATAAAAGAACTGTTATTCCTATCCTCATATCTTTGCTTGAGAGCCCCTTTAAATAATTTGGAGCGAGGGGGTTTGCATTTTTTTTCTGTTCCAAGAGAAGCTCCTGCCTTCCTTGGCAGGCACCTGTCTTTCAAAACCAAGACAAACCTTAGTAGTGATACATACACTAGGAAGTTCATTTATCCTCTATTTTTGGAAGATCCTTTCCTGCCTCTTTTTTTCCTCTAAAACTACAAAGTAGTAGTAAAAGTACTTTTTATTCCAAATTTCTTGCATCACAAATTACACAAAAGCAGCCCCATCAAAAGCTGCATTTTCCTCTTCCTTTCATTTCAGACTGACAGCACAAAACTTAGGCCTGAATAAATTATATTAAAAACCACAAAAACTGGATCTTAAGAGGAGGACACGGCAGGAACAACCAATAAGTAGCAACACAGGTTTTAAGACATATTTTATTTCATGTGCAAAATTGCCAAGGAAAACACGTGTACAACTTGAGCTAAGCTATAGCCACTAACATGAAAGGAACTATTGTATGTACTCATAAGCTTTATTTCTAGAATCACCCTATGGCTCAGAGTAAAAACATAGCAATTTGGTAATAATTCAGAACATTATAAATCCCTCCTTTTCAGTCATATGTAAAATTCTACCATCAGCATGTAGTTTTACATAACAGGTCTTCGAGATCTTCCTTCTGATTGCATAGTAGAAATTTTTAATTATTTATTTTCTTATTATCTCGATTTAATCCCTAGACTTGGCTTTAAATTTGCTCTCAATTTTGCAGCTTCAGAAAATTAATTTTTCCACCTACAGCTGAAACACTCCTAAATTTTGAACAAGTTTCACAGGCACAGCCATTGCAATTCAGTTGAATCAAGCTGTGAACACTAAAGATAACATGGATATTTGTAATAGTTCAGAGCTAGTCTTTTCCAGAATTCAAAGATGTAAGAAAAGTTCATTTCTTTGGAAAGTGAGATCTGTTGCCTGGAAAGTGAGATGGTTTATTGATATAAATTCTGTAAAAAGTGCAGAGGCTGTTATTGGAAAGGCTTCCTAGAACATACTGAAATATTTTCAAGAGGTGTTTTATTTTTTCCTTTGTAAATTCCCGTCTATTAAAATGCTACCATAGGAACAGGTAATTTATAGTCCTGAACAATTCCCAAAGTTCCATGAAGTAATAAATAGTGCTTCTCACTAAAGTATCCACTGCAGTCCAGGGTTTGAGTTTCAGCAGGGCAGTGAGGAGAGGCAGTCCCTTCCCCCCGCCCTACAGATGGGACACTGAGGCACAGTCACATTTTGGACCAACGCAAAACCCTGAAGGACAGGAAACTGACCTTCCATCTCCCCATTTCCAGCTACCCATGACCAGACAGCATCCTTCCTCTCTTGGCACAGTTTTAATACAATTGTGATGGCTAATTTACTGGGGGGTTACTGGCTCAGTCCTGTTCTCCTTGAACGGAACGGGTGTTTTGCCAGTAATTTCAGTGGAAAATGTTACCTACAGCTGTGTTTTGCCTGAACACAAAGCACAACGTGGGCTGAAGCCATGCAATGCCATGGCTGTTTAAAAATCCTGCTACGTGTTGATCACTGCTTCTGTCACACCAGTAGCCTATCAGTGAGGTAAAGAGTGCACTTTGTGTGTACATTGTAAAACTCAAACTCAGAATGCACAGTGATGGCAGGAAAGACATCAAATGAAAATAACAAGTCAAAAGCATAGGAATATCTGTGCTGAACAAACATGCTTTCTGATGAGACCCAAAAAAATGCCCAGAACTGACCCTTTTGTTGGGCCTCAGTGGTTTCTGTTGGGTTGCTAAATCCTGCATCAAAAATTAAGCCTCAGCCAGATGGGTTCTATCATATTTTCCAAAATTCATGGCTTCACTCTCATTTTTTTTTCCTATCAAGTGTGACACTGAGTACAGCTTGCAGAACATGATGAAATGAACAAGAACAAGATGAAATGAAAAATGCTTCCCAGTCTCTTTGTCATAGAAAGAAATACTAAAATTTGTTTGGTGTAGGATGAAGCATTTGGGTTTTTTCCTCATTGCAGGGTGGAGAGTATTAGATAAAGGCAGGCATAAAGGATAAACTTCAAGTTTACTTACATCCAGGACTCCTTGCCGGATACACAAGACCTTAACTGATGCCACTGTTTGTTAGGCTGGTTTACACAGCACAGAAATGCTCTGGGCTCCAGGGAAGAGGTAATACTTTGGAAGAGAAATTTAACTGCTCTCTAAATATTGTACTCAGTGCAATCACCTTTTTTTGTGATTTACAGTCCTTTGCAGCCATTACTGCCCAGTAGGTAAATGTGAGTTTATATAAAGTTACAAAATTATTTGCAGAATGCAATATAGTAACAACTTACTCCTCGGGTATGAATCGAGCTTGGAAAATTCATCAAGTCTTCTTAAAACAAGAATTATTTTTAACAAATGGAAAAAAAATAGAAAAAGAAAAAAACTTAATTCCTGAAACACCTCTTCATGGTACTTGTAATTATTTTTAAGACATCTACTACATGTTTGACCACCTATTTAAAGACCATTTCTCATCTTTCATGAGATTCATAACAGAACAACTCTGAGATTTATCTCTTCATTACTGCCTCTGTACCCCTTAAGGAACCTGAAACGAATGGGGACAAATTGATGGACAAAAAGAAAGAGTTTTGAAAAAATATTTTTTTGATACACACACACACACACACACACACACACACACACACACACATACATACACATATATATGAATACGAATATGGTCTTAAGGTGATTTTAAAAGTATGAAATATTATATGATTTGGGGGCATTTCAACTTTTTTTAAAATCAGGACCTAAACTATCTTATGCAATGCAGTTATTCTGGGGAGAGATTCTGTAGTATTGACCAGCTTTGCCTTTATGACTTGGCCATCTTGAAAGAGTTTTAAAGAGCAAGTCAGTATGCAATTTTTTTACTGACCTATATATAAATCTCATTTCCATCAGTTGAGTTTTACATTATTTATTTCAGAGAGAAAGGCAAAATTTCAGAAAACAAGCATTCTCAAAGAGTACTCCTATCCTTAAAAATGACAAAAAAAAAAAAAAAGAAAGAAAGAAAGAAAACAACAAAAAACCCACTTTAAATTATTTTGATAATCAAAAAAAGAAATCTGTTGCTCATTCCTGGAGTTAAAAATTAACCCATGAAGGGAAAGCTGCCAAACACAAGCAATTTCTGGTAGGTATGAGTGGCATGCAAGATACCTCTCCCTCTGCCATGTCGTGTCAGTGAGGGCTGCAATTTGTTAATGGATAAGAAATGCAAGACCAGGACAATAACTCATTGCACACAGTGTTTGGAGCTGCTGGGATGTGCACAGGATGAACAGGAACAGCAAAATGGAGTGACTTCTGCAGGCTCAGAAAATTTGCTGTTTTCAAGCTCCCTCAGACTTCTAGAAGCTTGTAGCCAGCTCTTATACTGGCAATGCAGGGCTAAAAAACTTACATTAAAATGTGATTACTCTTAAACAGTCAGACATCTTCAAATGTAATGGAAACTCTGGTCAGCTTGGTATGTATCAGCCCTGAAACAAAATAATTCTGCCACCCAACCCAATGTTCTACCTGCCTCTCATTTTTATCTTATGCTTCTTATGTGTCTCATCTTTCAAAGAGAGTTTGCAAAAGAAATGATCACTGCTTAAGATAATATCCTCATTTCTATATATAGGGTTTGCATGCACTTCTATCAAGTTCTACCCATAATATTATGACATACAAATATTACTCATATTTCTAGACTGAGTGTTAGAGCTTCTCTCCAATACAGATAATATGCCAAGAAATGACTGCCAATGATTCAAGAAACGATTGCCAACAAGTTCCCTTTTATCCTTTCAGAGTTACTGCTCTACTGATGCTAATAAATGTCACACGTAGTTTTCCAGCTGAAAGTGGTCAGTACACACATACCAAGAAATGTTGTTTCATTTGCAGCTATTTCTACTGATGATTTACAAATCTGAACACAGACAGCAGTCAGAACATCAACATTTTGTGTACACAGCAAACAGTACTTCCACTAAACATTTAACATATCTTTAAAGAAAATTGGGGCATTGAGTAGAAAAAGCTAAATTACTACTTTTTTTCTCAGTAAAAATGGCATGGATATATATATCTAGATGGGGTTATAACTTTAAACACAAATATTTTCTTCTTTGAAATCAGTATTGAAAAACTATATTGTAATTGTAGCCATACAAAATGTTTATTATATTACAAATTATTTGTACACTATATTTTCACTTAATCATTGCTTTGTGCTCAGACAGTATAAATATTACAGCATGATTTTTCTTTCCCAGCAACGTCCTAACTGTGTCAATATAATCTTACTTTATACTTAAAAAAAAAATACAAAAACATAGTACAAACAGGATAAAAAAGGATCATGAATGAAGAATGCAAGATGGTTTTCTGAATAAAGTGCACCACAATGGTTTCGGAGTGATGGGCCAGGAAATATTCAATAGACTGCACATCATCCATAATAATAACAAACAAAATTAATTTTGAAACTCTAACAGGTCTTCCTTAGAAGTATGAAGAGCACTTTGTTTAACTTTACTGAAATGTTTTTTTTTCTTTCTAGAAGGCTATTTAAATGCTTTTGTTTGGGTTTTTTTTCCATTTTCTACAGACATCCAAACCCTGGACATCTCTGTATTATTCAAACTTTTTAGTTTCCAGTATGGGAAGATACAAAATTCATTGTATAAGATATATAAGACTTTACCCTCACACATTTTTCAATGGAACTATTAAATGGCTAAAATTGAAGAATGGGAACAGACTTAAAACCAGAGTTAAGTGTCTAAAAGATGCTGTTTAAAACTGGAATGCCTTGCTTCCTGTGACTCTTTTGTGAACACATTGTTACATTCCCCTTCTCACCTCTATGGCTTCAGCATGCCCATCCATGGGACCATGGCTGCTTCCATAATTTCAGTCTCAGGATAACTCTGCAGAACTGGAGTCTAAGCTAGAGAAATTTATTATACAGCAGATTTCACCCCCATTGCTTAGAAGGGCCCATTTACTTGCAAAATTTCACTGGGCTACATGGAAGAATCATTCAAAAACTGAGATAATGAAGCTAACACAAAATGTGGCTGACAGGACCTGGTGTAGGTTTCACTTCCCAGGTTAGGTCAAGCCTAGGTCAAGCCAGCTTAGGCTAAATAAAAGTCAGCTGCTCTTCCATCATGTCTGCACTTATGTTACAGTGATCCAAATGACTGAAAAACAAACAGAATTCTGTTCAAAGGTCTCTAGTGAAATTTGCTTTTATAGACAAAGCCCGATAGAGAAACTCAGCCTTGCTCTCAGTGAATGAAATTCCCACTGAAGCCAACCAGAGCCAATCTTTCTGTGGCACACTGAGTTTGGCCCAGTATTTTTCAGTTGTTATTCTAAAGTGTGATGCTCTTAGCCAGCTATTAATTTGACCCAATTTGGCTGTGTTGTATTACACTGGATAATATCAGTATTATCTAGCTGAGAGGTAACTGAGACAGCAGTCAGCCTTTACTAGACTTGTATTTATATGAAAAATTGAGTTTCTTTGGTTGTTTAGTATACAAGTCACCCAATTGTATATTTGTGTACTCCTGACATATCTGTTTATATTAATCAGTAAAATTACCAGGGGTTTTTAATTTCTTTCTTTTTTTTTCCACTTAGTTAATGGAAATTTTCTGACTATAGCAGACTAGTCACTTACATAAATATACAGCACATATATACATAGAAATTACAAAAATATATTTTATTTATATCTGATTTTAAATAATAAGAATGAAATTTCACATTTATTGAAATATTAACTAGCATTCCAAATGCTTCTTCAATATTCAAGATACTGGAGCAGAAGATGTCTGTATATTCTAGGATAATTATGCATCACAGTCTCAGTCAAGGTTCAGAATATAATTATTAGGGGGAAAAACAGCTCTGCTTTAAAAGTTTGTGCTTTATGAACTTCTTCTATCCCCTATTCTAGTCTTCTCTGCCCTTCTCTCAATTTACTGATGGCCAAAAAGCTAAACCAAGTTCTCTTTCTCACATCAGTTAAGACCAAAGAAACTCAGGGAAATGAAATGATCAGACAAAATTGTAATTAAGGATAACTAAATAACCCACTGAAATGAAGAACATTACCTTTAACTCCAGTTGACATCAAACACGCGCAGCACAACAAATTTTGCAACAACTTCAGTTCCTGAAGCTAATTGCTGAAGGAACTGAAAACAATTGTTCATGATCTCCAACTAGTTTGTACAACTGCAAAATATTACCTACTGTCCCATCCAAATGGTTTGATTTTTCTCTTGGGATTGGATTCCTACAATGCAGTGTAACAATCAGTGACCTTTATCTTGCACAATATAAAGTCAACATCATTTCTGGCAATTTCTCACTTTTTCACAGAACATTAGTATTTTTTAATCCATGTAACTGTTAACTTATTTACATGATAATATAGTAATTAGGTCCTCTACATTCAGAACTTCCTGGGTGCGCATTCACCTTGCCAGCACAATCAAAATCAACTGCAGCTTCAGGTAGCACTTTCTGGCATCACTTTAGTAGATAGCATTGTTAAAGAAAGAGAAAAAAAGCACTGTCTTGAACAGAGGTTTCTTTGTCCAAGCAGGTGTATTCATTTTTTCCAGGTTGGAAGGATTTAAAGGTCTCAGGTTTACCAGCATTCAGAGTGAAAAGCCCGATTACAGAGCAAACACGAATACCCTTTTTCATTTCTCTTGGAAGCTTTTAGCACCAATATCCTTTGCTGGCTCTTCATGCATTGTATTCTGTCACACTGAAAAAAGATATTCTCCATAACTTATCAGTGGCACTGAGGGACAAAGTAGCCACCAATTATCTAAATGTCATTCACCTTCTTCACAGTCCTCTCCTCTTTCACTTCTTTGTACTGCTAATAGGATATGAAGACTCAGAGCTATTTACAGGACTTTTATTTGTATTACTTAATCATGTTGAATTCTTTTGGTTTGAAAACAGTCTCTGGGATGAAAAGGCTGAAATGACTCTGCATTGCTGAAATGGCACCCCTTATACAATGTCCCACAGCAAACAATTTATATGGCCACTGTGACGCCAGCTGCAGCCTTCAGCAAGCCCTGTTCTGCAGGGTTTTAATTCTAGAGTCCAAGTTTTGGCATGCAGAAGTTATTTTCAGCAGCTCTACCTCTAGGTCTGCAAATTAAACTTCTTGTGGCACAGACACATTCAGCAGCATCTTTAGTGATGATGGGTCATAATACGAGAGCAAAGTGACAAATAATTGCATATGGCTGATCTCATCAGTATGAAACAGTTTTCTGGCAGCTTTTCCTTAGCTGGGAAGCAGAATTCCATGTCTTCAGAGTCCTGCTGCTCTGCTTTAAGTCATTTCATAGTGTTGACTTTTCAGACAGATTAAAATGCCATCGCTTTGGCACAATTCACAGAAAGTTTGTAGCTGAAAATTAAGGGTGCTGCTTCCTTGGCTACCCCAGGTCGCAAGATACAAACACAGAAGATCTATTAGACCTGGAACTCGAACATATCTGTTTGCTTCTTGGCCAGCTTGGCCACTTCTTCTCTTATTGCCTTGACAAGGGCGGCCGTGGAGATGTTGGTGAGCGGTGTGTCGGAGGGCTCGTTGTCGGTCAGGCTCTGCTGGGAGGCGGCGGCCGAGGCCAGGGGAGCCTGCTCCAGGCTGGGGTGCAGGCTGCCCTGCTGGCTGTACTGCCGGGGCAGGCGGGACGGGGAGCTGTGCTGGTAGCGGGGCCTCGGGTAAGCCTCGATGTAGCCGGGAAGAGGGACCTGCAGAGAGTTGGAATTGCACAGGATTACACAGAGCGGTGGACCTGCGGTGGCACCTGCCAGGGAGCACAAACCTCCCCAGGGCGCCATCACATGTGACACAGAAGGACCAGATGAAGGGAATGCAAGCCTCAGAATTCCCAGCTTCTGCCTACAAATACCTGTCCTGGCACGTGCCATTTATGCACGTGTCAATGTCCCAGCTGTGGCAGCAAAAACGTCTGCTTGTCTTCATTTATCACCACCTCCGAAAGTCCAAGGGAAAAGGTTTTTCTGAAAGTGTGCTCTCTGCTTAGCAAACACTTTTGTTTTAAACAAACAGCATGATTTTAGTACACCAAGAAGCCTAGAACAGAAGAGTTCTCTGACTTGCAGCCACTGTCTAATCCAAGCCAGCCAAGTGTCTGCTCTCACTGCTCCTAACAGAAACTCACTAAACCCAGACAACAGGGATAAGCTCAGGTGCACCAGCATGGAAACTCAACACTCAAAGGGATGTTTGACTGCTCACAAGTGTCAGGATTTCTGGCCACGTTTAACAGAATTACATGAGGGATTCGTAATTTTTGTGACTTCACAGATTTCAGCCCCATGTTACACCAGCTAGAACTAAAACAATAATGTAGGCCCTTTAGTCAGAGTAAGAGATTAAATTTGTTTCACAAATCTATGAACCACAATACCAGTCTTTTTGGCACTCAGAAGATTTTCATGCATCAAATGAAAAACAGTATTTATGATTTCGAAAAGTCTATAAAACTGGAATCTACAGGCCTTAATTTAGAAAAAGGCTTTATGCCTGAAGCCTAACCATTAGGATTTACAGATCCTCTACATAGCCTCAGGTATCCATCAAATGCTGAAGAGAATGTCAAATATGTTCACTATGGTGTGATGAGACAAATGCAGGGAGCAGGAAGGATATGGAAGTGATCATTAGATGTAGGCATCTCTTTTTTGGTTATAACAGGCTCTTCAAAAGGTGATTTTACTAGAACAACATGTGAAGGTGCCACTAGAGGCCACCAAGTTACTGTTTTCACCAAGCAGCATCCAGCAGTTTGGAAAATAAGTGCTTTGTAGATATAGTTGCCTTGTCCTATAAAACTTAGTGTTTCAATAGTTACCATTTGCCTCAGAGAATAATATAATACAGAAACTGAGCTTATAAAATAATTTTCTTGTCAAATCTCCTATTTCCTCTACTCTCTTGTTTACAGTCTAGGCTAGCAAAAATGTGAAAAATAGAGAATCTTACAGATTTTAAGCCTCTGTTCTCAATAATTGTAAGAAAATCTTGGAAGTGTGATCAAGCTATAATCTAGAGGCTCAGAAACCAGGACACATCCAGAAATTCAGGCCCTGAGTATTACTGAGAAAACCTGAGTATTACTTCAGATCTTTATGCTATTCACTATTATTCAGGCTTTCTGACTGTGCTATGTTGCTAATGTTATTACTAGCTCCTCTGGTAATGATTTTCAAATAAAGACAATTTCTTGACAAATTTGCAAATTAGTTGTAGAAATGGCAGGAGTTTATAGATTTTTACCTCTTCTGCAAGGACACTGGAGGGCTGTAAATCTGAGTAACAAGTAGTTGTTAAAGCTGTTAAAGTTCTGCCATGGGTAAGTGAAGTTAAAAGGGACATTTGTTTCTTTTGAATTCTATATTGCCATGGTTATTTCTCAGACAGATTCTTATATCCCTCTCAATTTCTCTTTCCCTGAAGACAAGTAAACCCACAACAGGATGATACTCTTCTCCTTCCAGAGCAAGAAGCTGGGGGCTGGAGACTTGTTTTTCAGTTTTGACCCCTTTGTTTCAGTCTCCACTTTTGACAAGTGATACCTGACTCTTTTTCCATGGGACTGCAGTCAAGAGTAGGGATATAAAAAGGAGAATGAATGGAAGACAAGTAAAATTTCCTTATGTGTTTTGTGGCTGTCCTAGGTTACAATG
>VXBU01007642.1:141426-151668 GCA_013400315.1 Bombycilla garrulus | reverse complement strand
TTGAACACATCCTGTAAATCAGACAGGCTGGAAGATTGAAGTACTCTAAGATTATATACATGCCTAAAAGGTC
Source organism: Bombycilla garrulus (assembly GCA_013400315.1). Lineage (NCBI taxonomy): Eukaryota > Metazoa > Chordata > Aves > Passeriformes > Bombycillidae > Bombycilla > Bombycilla garrulus. The sequence goes on along the minus strand of VXBU01007642.1, from coordinate 151,595 downwards.
TAAGCAACCTTGCAAATAACTATTTTTTTTTGTATGCTCTAAAAGTCCAGATACCTAGAAGGCAAGTAACTGAAAGAAAAGAAAGCCAGAAAGCTGCTCAGCCTTTATTTTGCCAGGACTTTCTCAGGGGATTCTACCACAACTTTGACCACAATTGAGGATGGCAAATTTTGACTACAAAACATTCCTAACCAGGCAGAATTTTGTCCGCCTCACTCAATTCCGGGAAGGGTTTAAAAGGAAAAAAAAATAGAAGAGGAGGTAAAAAGTTGTTTTGTACCTCTTTGGCGTTCATCATCTTTGGAGAAGAAGAAAAATCTTAGGGATTTCCATGTGCGGCAAAGAAAGAAACCTAGACAAGTACAAAGGGATTTTAGCATCCTAAAAGGTACTATCAAATTCCACCAACACCACTTAAAGCTGTAGTGCTTCAGAGAATGGTATACATTGAAGAGCTTTAGTCCCCTCTAACCAAAGAGAGCCTTCTATTAAAAACCACATCTTTTAAAAGAAAACTGACTGCGTCTTTGGCTTTTGGACAAACTCAGTTTGGGGCTGGTCAAATCAAAATGGGCCAGTTGATTTCTTGTGCTCAACTTCTCTCTTTTCATACTCAGCTTCACATTAAATGGGCTCCTGGGAGTTTTGACTCTGTGCAGCACAAATGGTTTCTCAAGATGCATTTTGTTGCTCAGAGGTGTGCAATGTCCGTTTCCCATTCCCTGTGTCCTGCTATTAATACTCCCACAGCATCCCGCTACTACAGCCAAGCAGACAACAACCACAAATGCAACTTGCATTTCTTGGTGCTTTTCAATTTCTGTCATCTCTGGCTCATCATCACCCTCAGAACTGCTGTCTTGGAAACGTGGATCCTCTTGCCATGTGACTTTTACCGGTTTTATTGTTCCAAGTACGTAGGGCTCTGCAAAACAGTACCCAAAAAGAAAAACACCAAAACCAGATTATTGCCCAGTTGTCAGTAAAAATTTGTAATTCAAGTGAAATACTTACACTGGAGAAGACAGATTTAGGAAGGACAGAATCTTCTCATCCCAAATTGTCTGAGCTAAATCTCTGCTCCAGAATTTTCCACTTTGTTCTAGGGATCTCTTACACATTCTGTCATTACCTTCTTTGATGCTAAACTCCTCTGTGTCTCCAAAGAAGGAAAACTTGAAATCGCTCGACTCCTGAGCTACGTCCTTCTCAGGCAAAGGTCCCAAATGGTCATCTGGGGCAGAGTCCTGTGCATCCTCTTTGTCCCAGGGTATTTCCTCAGTCTTTTCCGGTTTGTGCTTTGAAGATCCAAACAAGTCTTTCAAATCAGCAGTAATATCATAATAGATTTCTTCAGACACTTGAGGCTGTGTCTCACTCTCTGCTTTCTTCTTCCTTTTGGCTTTACTGAAACGAGATTGTTCAAGGATAGCAACACAGCACACGTCCTTTTCAAAGACAGCTTCCCTAAGAGCCACCTTGCTCTTCGTATCTCCCTGAACGTATCCAAGCCCAGTAAGAAGTGGTTCACTTTCAAGTGCCAACAGTGCAGAAACATCTGAGGTTGAAGTCTAAAGGCAGGGACAAGTGTCCTTTTTCATTAGCCACAATCTTTAGTGACTTTTCACTTAATACCTGGTATTATATGAATCAGGGTATTGAACACAGATTTCTTAGGCTTTTCCTACAGACCTGCAAATCTCAGAGTCCTTCAATTGACCTTTCTCACCTTCACTGAGGACAGAGAATGGCATGCAGAAAACAGATGGACTAGAAAGGAAGAATGACACTATATGCTGGTTTTAGTGGTCACAATTCTTATTATATCTTGATTTTAGCAACCACAGAGAGGACTACGTTAAAATCAGAGCAATCTGCATAGTTTCAAACTCAGTCTGTTGCTATAACAATCTTTCCATGGGAAGAAACACCACAATTGTAGTTACCAAGCTGTAACACTACCTCTCCTTTTCTGTAGCACTTGGTTTCCTTTCAAATACTGCATGGTCCTCTCTTGTTGGATCGTAACGGAGGGCATTAATATCTCTATAAAAATAGAAAGGAAAAAAAACACCATTGTACATTCTAAATGCCAATCAACCTCAAAAGCTACTTCAAACTTTTACAGTCAGACCAAAATTCATATTGGTTTCTTTACCAAAAAAGCTAGAAATCAATCCAAAATGTAACTAACTGGCAGTTAGAAAGCACCCTCTAGTCAGTGTCTGGGCCAGGAAACATATAAGCAGAAGTGATTTAATCAAATTGTGATGTTTCAGATAAAATATAGCCCTCACTTGTGTGTTATGCAGTGAGTTTATACCTGCGCCTGATAATCTCTTGAGGAGCTATATAAATACAGCTATCCATATAGATGAGGATGCATTTCTTCTAGTACCAAACACTGCATAAATTCAAATAGTCCAAAGGAGCAAAAAACCCAAAACATCATACAAAAGCCCTTTAATGCCCATCTTCCAAAATTCAAAGATTTCTGGGTCTTTCAGCGTCCTTCCTAAAAGGCCTTAGCCTTCCTACAGCTCCCTCTTTACTGATAGTGGGTGATTCATACTTGAATTTCTTCACACTCGTAGCTGTTTTATTTTGCTTGGGCTGCTCCAGGTTGATATTCAGGAGGCTTTCCAGTATTTGCAGATTTTTCTTTTTCTCTGCAGCAAGCTCCTCTTCTTCATCTGCCTTCAGGCTGTTTGCCTCTGCTAAGAGAAAAATAAATACATTCTATTTTCTCTGCTAAGCCTGTAATGTGGGATGCATAACATTTACAGTACTAGAAGAGCTCACATCTACGAACACATCGCTTCCTTTATTTTGAAGCTACTTAAAGGTTTTCTGCCTTGCAGTGTAGAAAACCTTTCATTAGAAATGTCATAGGCATCTATTTCATGGTAAAATCAGAGCATTTATTTAACCCTGCTTGCATCACACAACTGTGTGTGATCACACAACTGCCACTGACAGATGCTCTACACAAGATCCCAGTAAAGCAAGAAAAGCTCTAGGGCTACCAGTAACCAGGAAATGTGATCAGCTTCACCTTCTTCCTCACTGCCACTGTCAAGGAACCGAGCATCCATGCGGAACCTTTCATCAGTGCCAAAGCGGGACTGCAGCTGCAGAAGCTGAACAAATGAAACAGATGCTATTAAGCACTGGAGAAGAAAACCATCATTCAGTAATTTATTTTTTTTTTACTACAACAATGGCAACATACTCTTTACCTTTAGCTTTTGATGCCTATTCCAGTAATTTCTTCCTACACAAAGATGACAATGTCAGAGGAATTTCTCCCACTCCCCACCACACATTATGTCTTTCCTTTAAGGGAATTCTATTTTAAGTTCATAAAAATCATATTCAGCAAGAATGAAATGATAGAGGTTATGTTATTCTGAAGTGTTGTTATGGAAAGCTAGAGGAAAAATTAAATACAGTAATGGCTTCACTCACTTTTTCACCAGCTTTGCCTTCAAACTGGGGCTTAATTTTGAATCGCTCATCATCCGTATCCTCTTCCTCATCCTCACTGCTATCAAATAGTCTGCTTGAAGGTTTGGGAGCTGACTTATCCTTTGATACACAAACATAAAAGAAGAGAAAAGCAGCTGTTCACATAAAATTGAGAATGTAAATCAGTACCAAATTTGGTTATATACTCTCCAGTTTAGCTGAAAAAGCGGATTTCTTGCGCAACCAGCTCCCTTCCTGATCCATGTGCTTCAAATCTTACCTTGTCCACACATCTCGTACAGTTATGACTGTTCAGTTTACCACAGGCAAAATACCCACCCATCCAAAGGGAAACTCAGGTGTTACAATATCAGATAGTTCTGTATAAAAATTCAACTTTCACATTATGGCACACTGATGTTTTTTTTTCCCCAGTAACACTTACTTCTCCATGCACATGTCCCAAATTTGCATCTTTTTTCAACATCTCATCCATTTCAGCTTCGTCTTCCACATCAGAATCAAATATGATGTGTTTGTGCTTTCCTGCTGGCTGCCTATCCTAGGAAAGAGTCACACACATCAAATACCTGCTGCACTCAGACATGACTATCTGAAAGACATTTCCATAACACAAAAAGAGGAATCTGCTATTCCTCTTGCAGCTCTACAGATATTCAAGGGAGGAGGTATCCAGCATTTTGTATACTCTCAAAAGAAACCTAGCAATGTCATCAGAAATTCCAGACTATGGTTTTAAAACATCTTACTCCACACGTATTAATTACCCTCTTCCTTGCACTGTGGACTATTTGGGTAGAAGTTGTAATTACCAGATTTGAAAGAGCTCCTTGAATGAGTTTCTTCTGTAATTCTCTTTCCCTGTGTCTCTCTTCCAGAGCTGCCAGCCTCCTCTGGTTGTCCTGGAGCTGTTTCTCTACTGTACTGGGCTCCTTTGAGGGAGCAGCATGAAGACAAAGCTCCTTATCTTCCATAAGCCTTGTGTTCCCATTCCCACCTTTATTACCTTCACAATCTGGATTTGTTTTACTTGTATTTCTCTTTAATGCTTTGGAAAGCAGTTTTGGGCTCTTCAGCTGCCGTTTAACGTGTTCCTGGGCCCCTGCAGCACCACTGTCCATGTCACTGCTGCCATCACCCTGATCAGTACTGGCAGCAGCAGCTCTGTGCTCTGAATTTTGGTCTTGCAGAGAACTCACACCTTTGTTCTTCCCTTGCAAATGAGGCCTGGAACCAGGCTGAAGTCTCTGACCTGCTGAGGAGGCAGCAGGTGACAGTTCCTCATGCTGTTCACGTGGCACTTTGTGTCTCTTTTTGCTGCTGACTTCAAATGAACACAAGGGATGATTCTTTGGCTGATTTTTAGATGACTCCTCCCCACAATAAGATGCACAAGTTTCAAGTCCACTACTTTCTACAGACTTGTTCTTTAACCCAGTGCTGTCCTTACTTAACTCTTTCACACAAAGGGACCCCATTCCTCTGAAGGGTTGATATTTCAAATGTGAATTCTTTTGTCCCTTGGAGCTTTCCTCAACAACATCCTCCTCCCCTGCTAAAATATCAGCCAGCACATCTTCAGGACAGAAAGTTTTTTTTTTAACTGCAGGGTGAAATTTAGAAACTTTTTGTTTATTTACAGTATTATCCCTGGGATTATCTTTAGTGCTGGATTGGCAAGGACTCTGTTCACTACCTGACCCCTCTGCAGGTGTCCCAGTGTTTTCTGTAGCCAGTGCTTTTAAGTCATCCAAAGTAAGGTCTAGGCGGTAACAGTTTTGCATCATGGACTCATAATCAGAGCTGATCTCAGACTCTCCTTTCTCAGACTCTGAACAAGAGCTGTCACTATTGGGGGTCTCTGTTGTACTGTTGGCTGCTGTACTCTGCAAGGCAGCAATTCTGTTTTTGTTAGTTTTCCTTTTTCTTTCAACGTGTTCTTCTTTTAAACTGTGAGTTTTCACTGAGGAGCCATTTACCAAACCACTTTTTTTTTTAGCTAATATTTCTTTATTTTTCAGCTTCCCCTGTTTAGAGTCTTCTGGAGTTTTACTTTCAGCAATGATTTCATCTGTATCTGCTGAATCATAACCATTATCACACTCCACAGTCTCCTTCTCTTTGTTACTTCCTTTCATAGCTTTCTTCTTGGCATCGAAATTGCTTAAGGACCAGTGGCTTTTGTATTTTAATTCAAAATTATCCCCAACAATTTCCAAGTGCTCACTTTCAGTCTCAACATTTTCAGTTTTCTGTCTTTCTGTCTCTTTCTTTACCATTGCTCTTATCTCCTCTTCAGAATCAATGTCACTATCAGAAACACAGGTATTATTTTTGGCTGTAGCTCCAGCAGCATTGCTTTGATCAGACAATAAATCTCTCCCTGTTATTTTCCCATCTGGTCTCCTTGCTGGAGGCAGTTCTGACTCCCCACTAGGTTTGGGTTTTGCTCTTTGGCCGAGCTGTGGTGAGTCTGGGTGTTTTGGGCACCCAGAGGACAGAGCTGCTCCCCTGAGGGCCTCCCTTCCCAGCTGCCTCCGTTTCTCAGGTGGTTTCCTCGTGCCAGGGAACTCCCCGCGCCGCTTCCTGCTCATGCTGTCCTCTCCCCCTTCCAGGTGCCACGTGAGCTGGGACACAGGAGCTGCCTGTGCCAGGTCTGCCTCCAGCTTCCTCAGGTTGTGGCAATACTTGGAGGGGTCATATTTCACCACGTGAGTGTGAGTTAAGGATTTGAAAGAGCCTGATTTTTTCAGCAGAAACCGGCTGAATTCTGCAGGGAAGAACAGCAAAATTCCTTTTTTTGTGCCATGACCATAAGCCTTTGAGCAGCTGAGTGCAGTGTAAAAGAATTATTAAATCACACAAACTTACTGCAGGATTTACCTGGGATTTAGTTACTTACTTATTTAATAATTTACTTAATTCCGCCTGACAGAGGAGTAAAAATTAGGAATGTCAAGCAACTGTTTTTCCACATGATAAAAGAAGGGAGAGAATTGTGTTCAAGGTCAAACAACCAGAAAAGGATATTTTATTTTTTTGTTGATTCCTGAGGTGCAGGATAGGCAAGACTCTGCCAAATTTTCCAACAACCCATTTCTAAAAGAAAAGAAAAATAATCAGTGTTAAAAAAAACCAGAGTGGAAGTAACTCTTAAATAAAATAGATGTTTATTCTTGAATAACAAAAACACCAACAAAGAACCACATGTGACTAATTCTTTATTCTCTCTAGTGAGCTCTACCATGCAATTTGGCCAGCCTCCTTCTTAAAAACAAAACAAACCAAAGCTAACCAAAACTGAAATTTCAACAACCTACAAATAAAGAGTGATAATAACAAACTAAATTTCTTTCCAAGTGCTGTTTTTAATACAGGGTTTCTGGTTTATGTATTAACAGTGGTACCTACAAAGACAGGATCACAATTATTTTGCTCTTTTTCCCCTTCTCACCAAAAAAAAATTAAAAATCCCTCCAAAACCATTCTGTGCTTAGCAAACAGTTTTGAAAACTTCGTAGTAAATATAAATTTTGTTGCCTAAATTTGCACATTGAGTGACTTTATTCTTACTTTTGTAAGCATGTGCAGACACTGGTCCTGTGCTGAAGCCCAACCCAGCCACCAAAAGTTACTGGTGCATAAAAATTACTTACACATTCTCTTTACAAGCTTTTAAGGGTGACACAACCATATTGCCAATGTAAATGAGGAGCAAAGCATTTCCTCATTGCACATCATGGTTACTTCCAGGCATTGCAAAGAATGACAGGAGCCTTCTCCATGGCTGTACATGAGGTATTTCCTCAGAGTCCTTTTCACAGCCTCGACTGTCACCCTTGATACTCTTTACTTTCTTTACATAAAGCATTAATTTGGCGTGAATTCAGATGCAGTGAGCTTGATTTTTGCTGGTTTATTTTTCTTATACATCTATCCCACCATACCTTGTGATCTGGCACCTCTGTACCTGGCACTGCTCTCATCTGGAAGTCCACAACTCCTGTCTTTTTCAGTGATTCCAACAGACACATCTGGTCATTTCTCTGCGGCTTTTCTTTCTGCAGCTTTGCTTCCTCCCTCTCTGTGGCCAGCCTGTAGCAGAAAGTTCATCACACATGGGCAAAGGTGTGCCCAGGAGCAGAGCTGGAGCTGACAGAGATCCCCTCCCACAGCAACAGCAACCCCTCCCTGCTCAGGGAATTAACACCCACCACCTTTGAGGGAATCAGAACTTGGTACAGCATCAAACATAAATCAACAGCCCACAGGGTCTATAAAACTGCAACAGTAAGAGCATGCAAGATGAAAGCAGGGCCGTAATATTATCAGATAAGCAGAAAAAGGGTAGTTTTAGCAACAACATACATTTGAAAAGATTGGTTTCTACCTATGCAAAAAGCTTTCTTTGGCCAACTCAATTTGCAGTGTCCCCCCTTTCCATTTTGTTTTATTTAAAATTGATGTACCTGTAAAACAAAGAGATGGGAAATGAGTATTTTCTACATTAAAAAAAAAGCACATCACAGACTTTACCAGGCCTTCTAGACAGCCTGAGGGTCCCTCAGCAGGACCTTACTCCTGATTGCTCCCTTGGGTTAGGGCTGGATCTGAAAGGGCCAATTTCCAGATCTTAAACCAGAAAGTTTCCATCCCAAACTGAAGTTCTCACTTCCAAAGTGCCTTATGGCAGCATTGCCCAGATCCAGGGGAATTGCAAAAGCAGCTTTACATGTGCTCTTCTTCTATGTTTCCTCTCACCTCATTCAATTTCAGTGTTTCATAGACCTGATGAAAGCATTTAAAGCACACCTCCTTTTCATAAAAGGCTTAGAACAAACAAACCAGGTGCTCAGAGAAGCTGTGGCTGCCCCTGGAACCCTGGCAGTGTCCCTGGACTGGGCTTGGAGCAGCCTGGGACAGTGCAAGGAGTCCCTGCCATGACAGGGGGTGCAATGAGATGATCACTAAGGTCCCTTCCAAGCCAGACCATTCTGAGTCTCTGAAAGTCACAAATCACCTACTCCAGTCACAAGGGATCTTTCCAATCTGCTTACAGCAATTTCTGAAAGCTTCAGCAAAGCAGTTTCCATAAAACTGCAGCTTAAAGAAAATAAAATCAACCTGGCAAGAGAATGAAGGAGGCTCTACCATGAGCACAACTGAATGTGACAACATGAGCTGAGTTACCAGCAACGTAACTTGGCTCAAAAACATAACTAAGAAAATAAAAAAAAGAAAAATAGGGAAAAAAAAGTACTTACACTTCCTCAGATCTGCATCAGAAATGTTGATACTGATGTAAGCAAAAGTTTTCGTAGGATTCCCTGAACAATGACAAACATTAAGTCAATTTCTATGTCAATTTCCTTTAGAACTGAAGTGTCACACTCCAAACAGAAAAGCAAATAACTTCTAAAAGATGAAAGAAAACTGTTACCCTGATCATCTTTTCTGGTAATAATCTCTGTCTCCAAAACACGCCCGAACTTGCCAAATCTTTCTTTCAGCTCGGCCTTGGAAATCGTATGGCCGAGCCCTCCCACGTACAAACGTCGGGACAGCTGCTCCTCTTCCATGCTGCCAAGTCACAGCAGAACACGCACTCCGCTCCTCTGCAGGGACACCGAACAGCTCAGTGACACTCGAAGAAATTCATGCGATTCGAACAACGACTCGGGAACAAATCAGCGCATTAAAAAGCCACAGAGAACCTTATGAACAGAACGCTCCTTTGATTTGCAGTAGATAACCCGCTCTGCTCCAGCGCAGCGACAGCAAACCCCGCGCTGCTACACGAAATCAGGGTTCAGGCGTTGGGGTTCTTTAAAACCCTGAACCATATAAATGTACGCGCGAGAATAAGCGCAAACTGCCCTTTACAATATAACCCGAGGATTCCCTATGGAGGGAACGCGAGCCGCCCACAGCCCAACCCTCCCCTCCCGGGAGATGCCGAGGGATCCGCGGCCAGAGGGACTCCGGTCTAAGAAGCCCCCGGCCCCGCCGCCCCCGGAGGTGCCCCCAGCCTGAGGTATCCCCGGAGGTGCCCTCAGCCTGAGGAATCCCCGGCCCCGGAGGCGCTCCCGGCCCGGCCTCACCGCCTCCATGTGCGAGCCCCGTGGCGCCACGGCCTTACCTCCCCCCTCACAACTCTTCCCAGCTCTCACTCGAAAAAAAGGGTTCCGCCTCCTGGTGCCGCTGAATTCTGATCGGCTGCTCACCTCTGCCGAGTTCGTGTTTACGGCCGGTCAAGTGTGGTGGGAACACGGGGGCTGGGTTCTGCAACAGCGGACGCTTTGAAAGTGACCAACCAGGAAGAAACGCAGGGGTGTTTTCCGGAAGGCATGAGCAAAAATTAACGTAAACAAGGTAACAGCCGACAAAGCGAGCCTTTTCCTTTCGTCTCTAATAAAGAACTCGGGAATTATCCCCCAGCGGCTTTGTTGTTCGACAGGGAAAGGAAGAGAAGGAAGGCGCGGCCGGCGCTCCCCGCTCGGGCGGGAGCTGTGGTAGCGGCCAGACCCGTGGGTTGGCGCGCGGTTCGAAAAGCGCGGGGTGTGCGCGCCGCTTCTGAGCGCTCCCTGCCTTGCTCTCAGAGCTCCGAGCGCTCCCCGCCTTGCTCTCAGAGCCCCGAGCGCTCCCTGCCAGCCCCGAGCGCTCCCCTGCCTTGCTCTCAG
>VXBU01007642.1:63375-141420 GCA_013400315.1 Bombycilla garrulus | reverse complement strand
CTCCCCTGCCTTGCTCTCAGAGCCCCGAGCGCTCCCCGCCTTGCTCTCAAAGCCCCGAGCGCTCCCTGCCTTGCTCTCAAAGCTCCGAGCGCTCCCCGCCTTGCTCTCAAAGCTCCGAGCGCTCTCTGCCTTGCTCTCGGAGCCCCGAGCGCTCCCTGCCTTTCCCGCTCAGCCCCGGCTCCCCCCGCTCAGGGCCGGGTATCCTGGCGGCTCCCAGGGCTCCCGATTGCGTTGCCTGGACACCCGTTCCGCCCCTGGGGCGCCTCTGTCGCCTGCGAGCCTCGGTGCGGGTCAGCACCGGTTCCTCGGACGAGTCGCGGTTTCAGCATCGCCCTGTGAGGTCCGCAGGGAAGCAGCGGGCACGGAACTCAACTGTTCGGCTCTCACAAACGCCCCAAAGCGCTTCCCAGCTCCTCCTGTGGCAGCATAAAGTCAAATACTCGGGAGTGTAAACGGGCAGGTACGTAGGAATGTGAAAGATGTGCTGTTAATGCACAAATATTTGTAAATATACACACGTATGCTATATAAGAGGAGAAGCGTTTGTAAAAGTCTTGTTCTACTTGATTAAAGAATAGGGTTTTTTTCTAAATATAAGATCTTTGAAGTCGTGATTGAAACTTTGAGTCTTCTGCAGTCTGGTGAAATCCTTGAATTTAAGTAGCTGTAAGTAGTTTATGTCTTCTGTTACTGCTGTTAAAAGAGGGATCAGCTGACCTGGAGTAACGTTCTGGCTGTTGTAATGTTTTCCTTTTCCACACCATACTCTTTCTTATGACTTTCCTCACCATATCCAGTTAAAAAAAATATCTGGTGATGACTGGATGATTATTTAATTGCATATGCTTCCTTTGTTCACTTAGCAAATTTTTAATGCAAAGCTGCTTTTGATGTTGTTTTCTTACGTGTGTTATAAAGGCACTGTTTCCTATTAAATGAGTAAAATCCTATTTCCCCCTCATCCCCTTTTACTGAAAGGTGTTAGTGTGGAACTTGCACAGAGAGTAGGGGTGGATTAAAAACACACAAAAATGAATGTTGAGTTTTTCCTGGTCAAAAATACCACATTAGTTTTGAGCTGCATAATATCTTCCACAGACTTCTGAATGTGTTGTATCTAGGTTGAATGTCAGATCATTATTTTTCCTGAAAACTGAGGTTTATTTTTTTGAATTATTGGTGGAACATCTTTGCAGTTCTCTCTCTTCATTACTGTTTACTGTGAAGGCAGACTTTGTTGGGAACAGTATTAGGAGCAGCTGTGCCTCGTCTGCCCAGGTGAGTCATTAGGTCAATTGGTCAAAGCTGGGTTCCTTTTTTTTTTTTTTTTTGTCTGATTGCAATTGGCTTTTGCCTGTGGAGCAGTTTGTTGTTCTACTACAGCAAATGTGAAACAGCTGGACGCACTCCTGGATCAAATAATGACTAATTTAAAAGGGTCTTAAAGCCTTTGACTCCACCAGATCCCTGATTTAACTTCTGTCTCTGGAGGCTGTGCAATGCTCTGTATGTTAAAGCAATTGCCTCGTGTTATATTTGTGGTTTTAAAAAATTGATTTCTTGCTTGTTCCTGAGAAAAATCCATGTTTTGTTTTATGCAGTAGAGTGATTTTGAGAAATGGACAAGAGCATTTTTCAACCTTATGAAGATGAAATCCAGGCACTGGAAGAAGAAATTAGGCAGTTGACAGAAGAGTATGAAGATATGCAAGATGAAACCACCTTCTTTTCTGAGGAGGAGATACTGAAGTCAATGTATGCCTTTTTTTTCATTTGTTAGATTAATAGAATTTCTTTGTCAAAATTGTTTGGGATAAGATTTTGCCTCTATGTTAGGACCTTCCTTATGTTAGTAAATGTAAACTCTGTGGATAAAATATGTCACTTGAACAAGTAAAGGCATCTTAGCTCCCTTTTCTTGCATGGTTTTGCACATTTCTCAAAATGGTTACTTGCACCTCCAGACTTGGAATAAAAGCTGTGTCTACCTGGCAGTGAGTGGAAAGAGTTTATGTGAGCTAGAATAGTAAACTGTTTCCAGCAATGTGATCCAACTGAAACTTGACTCCTTGGAAACTGATTTGGGTCTGAAAACCATCAGATCCCATTACCAATGCCTTTTATTTTAATAATAATTAATAATAATATTGTACTGATACATTATGTCTGGGTGTTTTACCCTTTTGATTTTTTTTCCATTCTAGAAAATCATTTGAAAGAGAAACTCAGGGAGAAACCAACGGGCATGAATCTCTATCAGACCTGAAAGCTCAGCTTGAAAGTCTAGTAAGAGATCTCTCATTTTTAATGGAATTTACTGGGATTCATTTCACAAGTCATTCCAAGAAAACAGTGGAAAAAAGTAAGTAGTTTTGTGCCCTTTACTGAGCATACTGCTTGCAGTTCTTCTGCAAACCTCTGTTCTAATTCACACTTAGTAGAAAGACAATTACTTTGGAATAGAATAAGATTTGGTTAATCAACAAAACAGTTTCTGAGTAAATATTGTCCTTACTGGGAAAGTAACAGACTACTACTGCTTTGCACAGGGGGAAAGTGGAGTTTTTTAACAGGTTAAATGTCTTTACATGAGAAATGGTAACAGTTGGTACTTTAAATATGACTAAGGGAAGAAATGCAGCAGTCATTGAATAGAAATGTTATTGATTATTTTGTTAACTTGATTTTATAACAGCTGGAAACAGGACAGTGCAGAAGCACAGATTATCAGGGAGGTGTCACTCCCTGCCTTTTCAACTGGAATTCAAGCTTCTTGAAATGCAGGTAAGGATCAATGTATGCCTTTTTTAAAAAAAAAAGCAACTACCAAACAGAACTTCAAATGGACAAATGTCAGTGCTTCCTTTTCCACCTGAAACCTCCAGCTGTTTAATCTAAGCTTCAGTAGGTTCTTTTGGCTGGACCCAACTTTGGAATTCTGTGTGCATCCAGGCAAGATAGTTCTGAAGGTTAGATTTAGTGTTCAGCCACAAAATGGTTACCACAGAATTACTTAGGTTGGAAAAGACCTTCAAGATCAAGTCCAGCTGTTAACCCAGTACTGGCAGGTCTCTATCCCCTTTTCTTCCAAAACAGGCTCCCTGAGGGATGATCTTGCAGAGCAGCACTGAGGTANTTGTCAAAATTGTTTGGGATAAGATTTTGCCTCTATGTTAGGACCTTCCTTATGTTAGTAAATGTAAACTCTGTGGATAAAATATGTCACTTGGATGAGTAAAGGCATCTTAGCTCCCTTTTCTTGCATGTTTTTGCACATTTCTCAAAATGGATACTTGCACCTCCAGACTTGGAATAAAAGCTGTGTCTACCTGGCAGTGAGTGGAAAGAGTTTATGTGAGTTAGAATAGTTAACTGTTTCCAGCAATGTGATCCAACTGAAACTTGACTCCTTGGAAACTGATTTGGGTCTGAAAACCATCAGATCCCATTACCAATGCCTTTTATTTTAATAATAATTAATAATAATATTGTACCGATACATTATGTCTGGGTGTTTTACCCTTTTGATTTTTTTTCCATTCTAGAAAATCATTTGAAAGAGAAACTCAGGGAGAAACCAACGGGCATGAATCTCTATCAGACCTGAAAGCTCAGCTTGAAAGTCTAGTAAGAGATCTCTCATTTTTAATGGAATTTACTGGGATTCATTTCACAAGTCATTCCAAGANAGCACAGATTATCAGGGAGGTGTCACTCCCTGCCTTTTCAACTGGAATTCAAGCTTCTTGAAATGCAGGTAAGGATCAATGTATGCCTTTTTTAAAAAAAAAAGCAACTACCAAACAGAACTTCAAATGGACAAATGTCAGTGCTTCCTTTTCCACCTGAAACCTCCAGCTGTTTAATCTAAGCTTCAGTAGGTTCTTTTGGCTGGACCCAACTTTGGAATTCTGTGTGCATCCAGGCAAGATAGTTCTGAAGGTTAGATTTAGTGTTCAGCCACAAAATGGTTACCACAGAATTACTTAGGTTGGAAAAGACCTTCAAGATCAAGTCCAGCTGTTAACCCAGTACTGGCAGGTCTCTATCCCCTTTTCTTCCAAAACAGGCTCCCTGAGGGATGATCTTGCAGAGCAGCACTGAGGTAAAGCCCTGGAGCATTGGTGTCCTTCAGCTCTGCCCAGTGCCTGCTGGGGCCTCATCCTGACCCAGCAGAGCTTTCATCCCACACAACACATTCCATAGTCACAAATCTTATTCTGGAAATTGGAAGATGTCAAATGCTACTGCTGGAAGACACTAAGGAAAAGCTAAAACACTACAACTTTCAGCAGCTTACTTGGTTTGTTGTTTTGGATTGTTTTGGGTTTTTTTTTTGTTTGGTTATATTTGTGTGTGCTTGGTTAATGTGAGTAGTCATTGCAACACTACCACAGGTTACACCAATGATTGCAGATTTTCTGGGAGGGACCTCTTTCATAAGGCTTTTCATAGCACAGAACTCAAGATGCTAAGCAAAGGAAAGCAGCTTCTACCCCAATTTGAAATAGTATTTTTTCTAATGCTGTTGTACTTTGTAATGGTATTTCTAACATCAGGAAAACTTGATTTTTCAGCTCAGTTTTAAGGATGTTTGTTTTTTTTAATTTGCTGAGATGGGACTGAGAGTGAACAGTAAAGATGTCCTTCCTATTCTTTATGAAAGCCACATTATGAATTTGGAATTGAATATTTTGGTAGCCACATGTGGATTTTATCCTTTGAAACTGCAAGGCGTCAACTGAATGAGCAACCTCTGAATTCTATTTGTGACTTGAAACTTGTGGTCTTCATGATGCCTCTTTCCATTTGCTTGTATAAAGCTGCACTAAGAATGTTTCTCTCTCAGCTGCATCTCCTGCAGCATGATATTTTTTGGTGTCAGCGGGGCTCAGAGGGGTTACTGGAGTTTAAATTTACTGCCAATGGTGTTGGTGCTTAGAACCATTGCACCACTGAGTGGCAGCACTTGGCTGCCTAATGCCTCAAATTTGGGCTTCTTTGAATGCTGATGGGCTAGGGAATACCAGGTATGTTACATACTCAAAAACTCTCACTTCAGCTGTAAAAGTATAATTTTGAGCTAATTTTTGCATTATTTTTTTAATTGTTAGAAGTACATAATATTCAGAATAACCTGTGCTGGCATTAGCATAGACAAGGTAGTGCTGTTTCAACCAGTTTCACCTGTTTTGAGGAGTAAAAGGTGACTGTTGTTTTAGGGAAGTGCCCAGCAGCTAACAGGTCTGTTGATCTGTAGCACAAGGTCAGGAGTAGTTTTTTCACACTGTTAGCTGTAGCTATTTATTCTAGTAGTGAAGTCACAATAGAGTTAACTCAGCTCCACAGTATTAAGAGAGGACATGAGCTTGAAAATCAGCCAGGACAAGTCTTTGGGAAAGCAATCATTTAAAAAGGAGTTTCTTTCTTGCCCTGAGCTTTCCTTTTAAATCTTTTTATTTGGCCCCATGGTGGCATTTTGGCTTGTTAGTAACCCCCATTGGCAAAGCAGCGCTTTCAGAACGTGGGGTTAGCTTGTGCCTGCTGGCAGCTTCTCCATAACTCCATCCCCCTGTGGAACCTTCCTGTGCTCTGCACCTAAAATGATTTTTCCTGATGCTATTTAGTACATCCACTAATCTGTGTAGTGCCTTGCTTTGCTCTTCCCACCTTGAGGGATGGCAGTGTTAGCAGGGCTTCTGTCCAAGCAGATCAGGGACTGCTGGGATGTGTGTGCAGTCCTCTCTTGCCATTCCCATTTGCTGGTAGTGATTTGGCATAATAAGTTTAAAGTGAGGCATTTCCTATGATCTTCAAACCATGATTTTAAGTTTTTTCATTTGCTGTTATCTAATCCATTACTTAGGTGTGTTCAAGAATGCATAGAAAAGAGAATTAAATTCTTCTGTGGCTTTATTTCTATTCTGACCACATTTCCTTGTTCTTTAGCAGCTCATTAGTTAATTTAGAATAATTTTATTATCCTGCACATATTTCTGAGTAACAGTGTAAAAAAGGACAGTGTTTTGAGACAAAGCTATAGGGTTTAAAATTAAAAAAAAAACAACTAACAGATAAAACCTTATATGTGAATTTTCTGGTATATGTGGCAGCTAAAGGTTGTGTTGGAAAAGGAGAAGACTCTTAAAGAAGTGGGATTGATGTGAAAGGAAGTAATGAACCCTCTTCTCTACATATATATTCTCTATGCTGGCAAACTCAAGTATCCAAAAGCCTTGTGTGGATAATAGTGCTACTCTTGAAATGAAACAAATTGTTCACACATGTAAACTGTAGCTTAAAAATGCTATTTTAAGGATTATAGTACTTAGCAGCATTTCTATCTGCTTTTTCCTATTTTTTATATGCACATACACATTTTTCTTCTGGCCAGAGAAATTTCTAAAGTATTTTGTTGTTACTTCTCCAATCTAGAATGATGAGAAAGAGACTGCTGTTGTTAGTGATCTCAGCATTGTGATGGAATCCAGAGAAGATTCAAATGTGATGAGCAAGTTTTTGTCAAGGTAAGAGGGAATTTCCTGCTCAAGGCAAGTTATTGCATGGATATGGGATACTAAATGCAGTACTGAGTTTTCATGTAAATTGCTGGCAGCCAGTGTCTGTGATGTGTCCTTAGCCCAACCTAAACACTTCCCATCCTTTTATGTATCCTGGAAAGAGGATGAAAGGCATGTGATTTTTAAGATCTGGGAGGACCAATACAAATTTATGTTAAACAGAGCCAGGTTTTGGATTAAAGTGTGTTTTAGCTGTTTGAAGAGAAAGGTAACGTGGTAATCTCAGCTATTGCATTTAAATAAATATAATTGTTCCTCAGATGTGTATGTGAGCTGCAGATGTGCAGTGTGGGTAATGCCTAAAGTGCACATCCAGAACCCTTCTCCAGTATTTGCCTGTTTCTGATTCTCAGCTCTCAATTTCATTTATTGGCATCAGAATTTATTTCACTGATATCTTAAAAAATATAATTTAAAAGCATGGAATAATGTATTTGTGCAATGGCTTAAGAAAATTTACACAAAACTAAAACTTAAATGTAGGAATGAATGCTGGTTGTTATTATTTTCTGGAGTTTGCCAACTTCTTGTGGTAACATGATGAATAAATGATCAAATTGTTTGTCTGTAGCATTCCACTGAATTCTGCTAGCAAGCTGTTCTGAAAACAAATCCACTATCACTAAGTAGTTGATTTAATTCTTCTTTTTGAAGTTGTTTCTTTTGTTTTCTAATATTGGGGAGGGAGAGGAAGAGCCAACAGGTGGATGAAGAGAGAGGTCTATTGAGTTAGCTCAGGCTTCAGTAGTGTCTACTGAAAACTGATTTTTTTTTACTTAAAGGCTTTGAGATTTCCATATAAATGTACTAAAGCTTGTGGTATAACTGGGAAGAACAGTTGACTACTCTTAAGAAGCGGGATTTAGAAGAGGAAATTGCCCTGTTTTATTCATTTATTTTATGACAGCAGAAGTGTATTGGAACTTAATAGTCACACTGGAAAGAAATGTGTTGGTAGTGGCAGACTTTATTTCATTCTGACTGGTGCACTGTTGTCTTGTCCCTGTCTCTTCTCCTTTTTCACCTTGTGCAAGTATTCATAAATAAACACAAATTTTCATTAATGATAGAAGATGTCAACAAAGCAAGAGGTGCTCAGGAGCCTCCCTTTGCTCATGCCACCTGTTGGCCTTGTGCCTGTGATGTCCTTGCAGCCACGTGGCCAAAAGGATCAACAGGGTCAGTAGGCTGAAATATACTTTTGGGGGTGGGGAACAACCCAACCTTGTTCCCCCACAGTTCCTTCAAATTCCATTTTCCCTGTGTGCCTTGTTCTGGCCACAGTGTGCTGTGGGGTGGGGCTGATGCTGGCAGTGCCTGTTTGAGAGCACCCCCTGTTCCATTGACTGTCTGTGATCTCCCTTCAGGGCCTTTTTCTCACTCCCCTTGTTGGGCTACTCCTCATGTCTTTTTCAAAGCTGTGACTCCCTTATGTCCAGTTTCAGAGTTTTCCCTAGTAGCCCTTTGTTCTTTAGTCTGCTCCTAAAATTTCTACTTCTTCCCTCCTTTTCCCTCCATTCCTGGCCAGCTGAATCTGGTCTCCTGCTGGTTTTTTTCATTTTCAGCCTCCCTGCCAATTTTTCTTCTTTTTCTTCCTTGGCCCAGTCTTTCCAAATCCATTGTCTAGTACTGTTCTATGTCCTGGCTGGAATTTTTTTTTCCTCCTCAGTTTTCTAATTTTTTTAGCTTTGCTTATTTTCATAATACATGTCAGAAAATGGTCTTTAAGAGCAGTAGAGTTAAAAACTTGGCATTCAGTTTCTGCTTTGGAAGGTAATAGGGGAATGATAGAACACTTGGGAAATATCTTGTTAAATGAAGCAAAATTCATCAGACTGCAGGTACTGCTGCAATATATAAATGCTACATCTCTGTGTAAGAATTGAACATTTTTTAAAAGTGGGTATATTTTTATATAATTTCTTAAATATTTTGTGACAATAACAGATGTATGCAAATGCAATCACAATACTTAGATGTCTTGTTTTAGATTTCACTTGTGTCCCCTTTGCACCAGTTATCACTTATGTTATACTTGCCTAGTGTTGAGAACCACAACATCTAAAAAAAACTCTTGTAAAGTATTTTTTTTACTTGACACAACCATTAATTGTTGGAGGAGTTAACCTTTCCATGAATTACTTAGGCAAATAAAGATTTTAAGCAGTTTGAAAAGAGCACTTACTTTTTACTAACTAGTTGGAATCTGTAAGTCAGAGTGCAGGGTTTAGGGAATTCTACCCCCAGCTTTGAGTTGTGCTCTGGTTTTCTGTGCTAATGTAGGAAGTCTTGCATTCTGCAGTGAGTTAAAATAGATTTTTCTCCCTTAAAATAGATAAAGGAACACATTAAAGGATGCTTGGGTAGTTTTACAATGGTTAAGTTTCTTATATACTTCTGTGTTTTGTTGATATTTTGTTAAAGGGTATTTGGATGAAGAGCCCTTGATTTTAACCTGACAGAGTTACTCTCTGCCTGAATGTCCTTTCCAAATATCAGTCAGGTATCTTAGTCACGTTTTGTAAACTTGTGAAATCCTCTGTTAGCAACCAAAATAAATATTTGTACTTCCAAAACAGTGCTTGCCAGGTGTTTTGATGATGGCTAATAGTCTGTGGCTTCGTATCAGTAATGACATGAAGCCTTTCCACCCTCATGGTTAAATAATCATGTTACTTCATGTATTCTGGCATGTGGTTTTGCATCCTGCCTGCATTTGTTTAGTGAAAACTACACACCCTTAGGAGCTTTTTTCCATCCCTGGATGTGTGGTTGGCTGCCTGACAGTTTTTCACCTTATATTGTCTCTTTTCCTTTCTCCAGCCTCATGCTTACTAGAAATTTGAAAACTAAATGTTCATATCTATCTTTCCCTCCCACTCTCCCCCCAGCATAAGAAGCAGCGTGCTCCTGTTGGAGCAGGTCCAGACAAGAGTGAGGATGATATTCAGAGGGCTGGAGGCCCTCTGCTCTGGGGACAAGATCAAATCAAGATTTATGTGTCTAACAAAAGTTTTGGTTTAGATGTTCTGTGTGATCAGGCCTCCTTTCCATCTGAAGCTGCAAGGTTAATCTTGAAAGGCTGAATGTCATGTGGGCAGGTAACATGTCATGTAGGGTTTGTTTGGGAATATGTGAAGGTTAGTGATGCAATTTGGGAAATCATACCATTTTGCAGGTTCAGGTTTTACTATGCAACATCTTAGGATTTATTTAGAAAATTACTTGAACAAGAATAAAATCAAACTAAGATTTTGCAGGTGACTGCTTTGTTCCCACGTTTTACATGTAAGACGAACACTAGAAACACTGCTTTAGGAATGTGTGGTTCAACCTCTTTTTCAATCATTACCCTACAGCTTTTTTCAGCTTTGTCATTCTTATTTTGGGTGATGACTACTTAATACTCAAACAATACTAATCAGTTTTTCTGAAGTGTGAGTTTTAGGCTATAGGATTGATACCTCTGATTAGGACTGGGTTGAACAATACATTTTTGTTTTATAGCATTGAAGAACGTGCAGATCTTCTAACATTTTTCAGAAGCCTTTCAACCTATGCTGAGTGGCATGAACATCGTAGAGCAACCTTCCTGCATTTCAAGGTACTGTCTGTCAAGCCTTTATTTATTAGTACATATTTATTGCTTGAAGTTTATTAGGACATGGGATTGGAGGTGAAACTGGCTGTCTTTAGCAGAATATGGTATCTTCATTGTGTATGTGGTAGTGAAGAGAATATGAGCTAAAAATTTCTGCTGTCAAGGGGCAATTGAGCAGCAATTGCTCTGTTCGTCCTGGGTGGAGGAAAATAACACTGTGCCTTTCTGTGAAGGAGTGAGACAGTTTTCTTTGGTATTATAGTTTATTTTGATTTAAAAAAAAAAAGGAAAAAGAAGAAATTAAAAGAAAATAACACTTGTAGTCTTTGGCATGTAAATGTTGGTTTTGAAGGATTTGATCTGTTTCTCTTGAAGATGTGTCAGCATGTGTTTGGGCAACAGCACTTTCAGTTCTGGAGTGTTTTACTTGTATGGGAAATAAACTGTTCCTCCTAATTGGAACACAGTATTTGAGCTTAGTATTAAATTGTTGGTATTTGGCTTGTTTGTTTTGGCTTTGCTCTGGTTTTAAGATAAACAGTTAATCCTTGGATTGAAAATACTACAGACACAGAACATCTTACGTGATGCTTTATAGGAAAAAGGGATGTTTACCTGCCTAATTGTTTGCGGTTTCTTGGCTGAGTTTTCTTGGTGTACTGTCATTATACTCGACACAATTTTTACTTTTCAGCTGTAGTATCAAGTGGAAACTGCATCATTTCCTATTTTTTCAGTCTTAGGCCTTTGAGTGCCAGATGAATCAATTTCTATTACCCAATCAACCAGAATAGAAAAAAAAAGTTCTGTTTTCTGATAATACTAAAAAAAAAATCCAGTCCTCAGCTGAGCAATAAACTGGCATTCCCTTATCCTGCTGGCTTTTGTGTAAGGGTTTTTCTCTAATCCCTCCACAGAAAAGATAGAGCACCAAGAGCTCAAGGGCTCTGTGACTGTTTTTTCCAGCTTCCCTTGATGCTTTCTGGTCCTTAGATCAGCAGTGACTGTGGTTTCTGGGACAGCGATTTGGTGGTGAACTGTTGTAAATATTTCTCATTTTAAAATATAATAAAAAAAAACCAGAAATGAGATAGGTTTGGAGACAATTTTTCAAACTGTTGTTATATAAGCAGTTTTTAAAAGCACTTGTTCAGTTGTTGAATACAAACAATGAAATTATCTACGAATTGCTAAAAGATTGTGTGAAAATTCACTGAAGACTTCACAAGTTTGTCAGTATTACAGATGTTTATTCTAAAGGCAGTTTTATTTCCAAAGACAAGGATGAAGTTGAAAGGCAAACAAGTTTGGGAGAATATTTACCAAATATGACTGTGCTTATCAAGAGTATGTTAGGCCTTCTTACTTTTGTTAGCATTGCTAATCATCTCATCTCAGAAATGAAACAGAAGACATTCTCAGGTAAGAGAATTAATAAAAGAGTTTTAAGATCAAATCTGACAATTCAAATAACTAGATTGCCAAGGAGAACGTGTATCTGTAATTTAATTGTTTTAGCAATTTGTGGGAAAGCAGTTAGACATATGTTGTTAATACATGCATAAAACCAACTCATGAGTCTATCCTATGTTAGTATTCCTGTTATGTTATACATGACATTAAAAATGAGTCTATAATATTTGTATTTGGTTTTTTCCCCCCTATCTTCTCTCTAGACTCTCCTGTTTTGGAGAGAACTTTGGGAGGGAAGTCTTGGTTTTATAGCTTTTTTATTAGTCTGTTTATTTTAGAAGAAAATTGCCAAGGCTTCTACATAGAAATAAAGTAGTTTCTGATACTTTCCTCAGAGTGTAAAAACATCAAAGGTAGTTAATTTTTTCTTTCCTGTTTTGGTACTTGAGAAGAAAGGGATAATGTAGAAGTGGCTGAGTATTTCAAGTAATAATGAATGTTTTGAGATTCATGGCAATTCAGGCTCAATTCAAAATAGATTTTGAAAGGGCAAATAGCGTTCTCCAAGTATTCTTATGGCAGGTTTTGCTATTGTCGCAATAAATATGTCTGTAAAATAGATTTACAAGTGCAAATAATCTTCTGACATTAGTCTGCTGTGAGGCTGAACAACTGAAACGTGTTGGCAAGGCTGGAAAAGCAGGTTGTTGAAGCTGATACTGATAAAAAAAAAAAGAGAACAAAGATTCAAGTTTTATTGGAAATACAGAACAGAAATGAGTGACAGGAAAAAAATAGAACAGTTTACATTCAGCTTGATATTAGTACTGGTCACACAAATAGGAGTGGGAATCCTCCCTACTGAATCCTTTCTCACTTCATGTTTCGATTAGCTTGCATTGAATGGGGAAAGAAAAGTAAAACACATCAGAGAACTTGGTGCCTGCATGAGGCATTCAGAAGGTACCACTTGTCTACTTTGGTTTGATCACAAAGTGTTAAGAGCATTAATGACATTACTGATGATAATTAGTACACTTGAAAAATATATACAACATTTTAATGTAAAATTAATTGTGTGGTAGTGGGTACATGTGTGTATATATTACAAAAATATGCATATATTTGTGTATACACATTTTTGGTGATATTTACTGATCCTGTTAATACTGGAAAGAATTTTAGTAGCAATAATTTGTGATGAGAATAAGATCAGAGGCTGCTGCTTATGTAACATTATTACTCTTACAGCTGTGTTTTTTCCATCTTAGGCATTTATCACAAAAGACATGAAAGAATTGATGGGATTAATTTTTTCTAAATAGAAATTTGGCTTGACGATGAAATGTATTTTTACATGGTTTGAAGTTGTTTTTTACATTTTGCTAAAAACCTGGGAACATCAAAGTTTTATGATTTATGTGGAAAAGTGAAAACCAAGTATTGCTTCCGGACTTGGTTTTGTTCCCAGTTAAGACAATGGAATTTCCTTCTTGTTACACTAAATAACTTAAAATGAAAAATATTGGGGATTGCTGTTTTTCTTGGGTAATGGGTTCAGGGAAAAAATATGTGTTCAGAATTAAGTGAGCATCAATTCCCCAAAGTACAAGCACTAGCAAATCAAGGCTTAGCTAAGATAAATAAAACTAATACAAAATATCTTGTAAAATCGGTATTCTAGATGTAGTGATACATCATCATGCATTTGATATTTATCTATTTCTACAAATTAGGAATCTATACTAGTTTCAAAATCAGTACAAAGTTGATGTGGTAATAGTAACTAGCACACCTTTGGCATTCATTTGTCTGGAGGCTTTACACCTGTGGTAGGTATTGGAGGGGAGAAACTGCATGTCAGAAATGTACAGTTGTAGAATTTAAAACATTGTGCCACTTATCAATTATATGGCTAGTTTTAGATTAACTGAGTGTTGAGACCTGCACCTGTCAATTTGTGCCTTTAATACAAGTTTCAAGTAGTTGAGTGAAATGCTTGAAGTTGCCTCTGATTTCAGATTAATGATGGAATCAACTTTTCTTTTTATTTTCAATGTCTGATTTGATTTTTCTCTAATGATCAGAAGTGTTGTAGAAGGGTAATTCTCTCTCTTTGCTTTGACATCTGGATGAAATCATACTAATTTACAGGTAAGCGCATTGATTGATTCAGCTTTGCTCTTAATTCTATTGTCACATTTCCTGTCAGGAGAAGCTGTGGAACCAAGGCTTGGTCTAAATCATTAATTAATAACTAAAATACTTGAGTCTATTATGCTGTACTTACGCCATTTTAAAATGGGAAGCTGGTGTTGCAAAAACAGCTGTTATGAGAACAGCTCAGCAAAAGATATACATTTCACTTAAAAATACATTGTGTAAAAATAAAACACATGTTATTTTCAAAGCAAAATAGTAGAATGAAATCTAAAACAACATTCCAGTTCCTATGTTGCTTGGTGTACTAAACCTAAATAGGAGTTATTCTCATCTACCACAAATCAAGGTTTTAAGGAAACTTTAATGAATTTAAGCTTTGAGAAGTTCTGTTTCTAAACATAGCTTTCTCATATACATCTTCATCCAATACACCTTTGAAGGTCAACTGAAAAGATTTCACTCCTGATTAAAAGAGTGGGATTGGAATTCAGAAGTATTTTTCTTCTTTGGCTTGCTCAAAGAAAATTTTGCATTTATCTGAAAGTAAAATGTGGTGATTGTTCTGAGCGCTGGTAAAGAATGAGAACAAGCAGTGTGATTTTACCTAAAGAGTACGTGGTGAAAGAAAAGCTGACATGATGTGTGTGCATATATATATTTTTACACTTTCATTAACAGAAAAGCATGAGGGACACCATAACTACTGAAGTGACTGGTTTGGAATGGTTATTTCGAGGAGAACGGTGCAACATAGCAGAAAGATCCTGGGTGTGCAGGGAAAGGAGCATTAATAAGGGAAAGGATATGAACTTGTAAACAGAGGAAGAAGTGATCCTTGTTAGCATGCCTGGGGTGGCATGTGGAGGGGCAGGAGCAGTGCTAGTAGTAGGTCCCCACGGGCAGCATCCTGAGGCAGGAGAAGGCGTTGACGTGCTTGGCCAGCACGATGGGGTTGCCCTCCATCCTGATCTCATCCATCTGAGTGCGGATGTAGCGCGTGTTGTTGGACTTGCAGAACGTGTCATCTGTGATGGTGGTGATGTTGTTGTACTGCAAATAAATACATGCGTGCGTTATTGATAAAAGGTTATAGCTTCTTTTTTGCCATTCCCCATCCCTGGTGTACAGAAATCAGTAGTAAATCCTTGCGTGGGAATTAGTGGCTTTGAATTTCTGGATGGCTGTGGCTATACACATCGGGATGGTAAATTGTTTTATTCAGAGGTGCAGTGGAAAACTGTAGTGGGAACTGTTTTCAAATAGAACAAGTTTGATCTGCAGTGTATAATTGCTGAGGTGTTTCCTAGGAGAATGTTATGGAAATCCTTAGGGAATACCTGTAAAAATTGCAGTTGTAGAAATACTGGGATTCCCCGATAGGGAAACCCCTGGAAGGCCTAGGCTTTACCAGTTTGTGAGTTTGGGGAAACCCCTGGCAGTTCTGTGCTGGGATTCAATGAGACAAATGGGACTTCTGGAATTCTGCCTTCAAGTTTGCTGTTTATTAGTTCTTATCTACAGTTCAGTGCACTGTCTACATACCAGACTTAGCACACGAGGAGAAAGGGACCAAAAAAGTCACAAGACACAGTTTCAAGGTCTTTTAAAGCTATATTATCCAATTAACTCTTAGAACGTATTTTATTTCTACTTTTCTGTCAATAACTAATTATTTGTGGTCCATGGAACAACAGCATTGCGGCCCTTTTTACCCAATCACTCCGTACTACCAACACTGCAGAAAATGGAGCAGATGAAGAAGGAGAAGCTAAATTAACACCCAAAATCCTCCATCTTATCTTCTGTCTACCTCCATACTAAAAACCCAAAACTCTTAAGTTTTTCACCCTGTGATAAACTACACTTCTATTTCACGCACTTGCAAAACTCAATGCATCTCAAAGTCCTGGAAGCTTTCTCCATGGTCAAAAATTAAAAGCAGTGCTTTCCTGAGGGTCAGGACTCCTCAGGACAGGCAGAGAAAGATTTCCTGTGCCCTGGGTTCCAACAAATACCTGCAGGTGAAGAATGCGCAGACTCTCCGGTAAGTTCAGGGGAACAGATTCCAGTGCGTTGTGTCCTAAGTAGAGGTAGGCCAAATTTGTGAGCTTCTGTTAAACAGAAAGAGAGGTTACTGGTATTACCTGGGGTTAAGTAACTCATGCCTGTTACAGGACATCAGTAATTTTTTCTGGTCACACTTGTAAACTGATGTAACAAAAGCTATTCTTTTGCTGTGAATGTTGAATTCTATAATATCAAGAAATTTATGGAACAGACCTTGTATAGTTGGGAAATTTGGCATGTTGGTTATAAAAGCTGAGACCACTATAAAGTACTACATACATATATTGGTTCTGTGGTCCTCAGAACTGTACTTGAGCCATCAATTTTTGAATATTTTTTCTTTACGTGTTAGAGAGAAAGCAAGCAGGTGAAATATTTCATATAAAATTCTTTTATACATGGGGGACATGAGAGAGTGAGTGCACAAATGACTGATATTTCAGAGTGCCTTAAAAGCAAAGCAAAATCTGAAAAGCTGCTTCGTCATAGTTTGTTTCTTAGATTAAAAAAAATACAGAAGGATAATTTGGTGGCAGACTAATAATCTGG
The DNA here is from genome assembly GCA_013400315.1 of Bombycilla garrulus. NCBI lineage: Eukaryota > Metazoa > Chordata > Aves > Passeriformes > Bombycillidae > Bombycilla > Bombycilla garrulus. Next base: position 125,046 of record VXBU01007642.1, on the reverse strand, counting down.
TTACTAATTTTGTTTACTTTGGTTACCTAAATTATTGGGGGTTTCCTTACCTTGAAAGCATTTGCTTTGATTCCTCTGCTCTTGATTCGGTTTTGGTTTGCATTAAATGTTGTTAGTTTGGGAGGTAGAACAGGAAGTTTTACAAGTCGATTTTCAGCAAGAGAAAGTTCTTCCAACAGCAGAAGCTTTGAAAAGGCTCCATCTTCTATTTCTTCTATCCTATTTCCACTAAAATCAATTCTTCTCAAGGTAGCTTTACACAAAAGAAATAAAAATCTAAGTATTGACTTTATAATTACACGGCATGTGTACGGCTGCATATGCTAAATGTTATACTGTTGGCTGCAATGTCTAAATTGTGAGCTAAAAATGCAAATACTATTAAAAATATGGGTAACATTGACATCTGGATTTTTTCGTAGCCTTAAATTGAAAAAAATGAAAAAGTGAAATACTCTGGATCCTTCTTTTTGTCTTAGAGATAACATGATTTAAGATAATCATAGACTTTGTCATGCTGTGGAGTGAGATAGCTGGCAGAGCTGTCCCTGGACCATTTGAAGGAAAGATAATGCCCGGTCATTTAAGACCGGCTGAGATGCAGAGCTGAATTTTACTTTTAGCAATCTGCTCTTTGTCCGACTGGGAGTATTAAGATGTTTACAGGGTCCGAAACGCATTTCCATTTCGTATTCTAAAACAGAGGGGGAAATTGGGGTGTCACTTACTGATGTCAGCGAAGTCTGAGGCTGCGATCCTCTTGATCTTGTTGAAGCGAGCGTACAGGTACGCGGTTTCCTTGGGCAGCGGCGGCACGGCTTCGATGTCGATCTCCTCGCAGTACACAGAGCCGCTCAGGCACACACACAGCAAACACGTGGGCAGGTCTGCCAGCAAGGGGTTGAGCACATGGTTACACCTGATTCAGCTCACCTAAGCTTGGTTACTCAAAACAGAGTTTTCTCTAATGTCCTTTAAGATTTCCTGTTGTTAGGTTTTTAAGAAATTCTATTTGCATCAAGTTCTGGGAAGATTTAATGTTCTCAACTGTTTTGGGTGTTTTGTTCTTTTTATTGTGCATTATTTCCTTATGTGCAATCTCTGTTCTTACCTGAGCATGTGAAATGCTATTAATTGGCCTGAATTCAGTTTAAATCTTTAGTTGGCTAAGAGTATAGGGAATGTGACAACTGCAAGTTTGTGACTGTGTTAAATATCACATTTGGAACCAAACCCACAAGGAGAAACACCTGACAGTGCATGCATTTGGTACTGCAAGTGCATTGCAGCATTTCTGGCAGGCCACACAATATCCTGTGTTATTCCTAGCTACTATTTTGTCTAAACCTTTTGATAAAAATTCCAGCAATTATGTTTATATATTATATATGGTTTAGGTTGCAAGGGACATTAAAGATAATCTCATTCTGATCCCCTGCCACAGAAAGGTTCACCTTCCACTAGACTAGGTTGCTCAGAGCCCTGTGGACAATCTCTATCAGATTTGTACTGAGATTGTTACAGCTGCTGTTTTTAAGCAGAGAGAGAAACTTTGTCTTGTAGTTTGAGACCTTTGTGGCTTGTCCCGTTCCTCCTCGTGGACAGTAGTCAAATATCAGTAACTTCTGCTTTGCTATAATCTTTTCTGCCAACAGTATTCAAATACATGTAATGAATGTGGCTTGGAATCCAGTTTCGTCATCACTGCATTATCTTGTGCTGTATTTTCTGAATTTTGAGAGTTTTGGTTGACTTCCCCCCTAGAGTGAATGCAGTGCAGACAGTAGGGTCATTCCATGGGGCAGTTGTCACTGCACAGCAAAACAGAACCACCTACAACCAGTGAGGGGTTACAAAAGCAGCTGGTCAATACTGGGAAGCCAACCCAGAGCATGTAACAGTAATTCTTTTTCTTACAACAGCACTGTAGAGAACAGAATGAATATTTTTGAGGTTCAGCTTTGTGGATATCATCATTTTTAGGGCTGTGGAGTTGTGTCCCATTTGGTGGTTTGGTTGGGTTTTTTATTTAGGAGTTTGTTTTCATATGTTTGTGTAGGAAATGGAAAATGTCAAACAATGTTGTCACTGTTAAAAAGGCAATAGTTTTATGCTTGTCTGTCTAGAAGCTCTGATGTTCTTGGAGACTTGCTCAGCTTTTGATGGGGCTTGTTGACAGGTGCTGTTTGGCAATAATTAACCTTGAATTAGCACTTTGGTGGAGATTGACAGTCCAGTGGTCTTGCTCAATCTTCAGTTATTTTTGGAAGTTTAGATCACAGACACAAAATAAGTGTCTCTTTTTCTCACTGCTCTGTTTGGCAGAGAAACTTTGTCCTTTTCATATGTAGAGAGCACTGGGGCTTGTTAGGATAGATCTAGACAATGTACCCAGAGCCTGTAGGAAGCTTTGGCAAGTGAAGAATGTTCCTGGTGTATTTTAAACATTGACCTCCCTGATCATCAGATGTAAACTTTGAGAATAGCCAATTGTTCAAATAAGTCTGTTGAATTAATTTAAGCATGTCGTATTTCATCATCACTTGGTTAAACTGTGGAACTTACTGGGGGATGTATTTTGTTTTTCTTCGTTGTCTTGTCTAACTTATTTACCTTGGGTGCATCTCAGTGGCAAATATGACTGGGCAAGTCTGTGGAGAGGCTCACAAGCTGAGCTTTGTGTATTCAGAGTTTACCTGAGGATCCTTTAAATTTTTTAGCCTGCTCCATCAGAAGTTAGAAGGTTTTCCACAGGAGAGATGAAAGATACTCATTAATGAAAAGATTAATTCTATAGCCTTTGCTATCCTTTGCATGTTGGATTTATATAGTTATATAATTTTTAAAGATTTATATATTCAAATATATTATTTTGGCTATCTTAAACATCACATTATTTGTATCAGTTAACTTACTTGTGTCCTTTGTTGGTGGCACATCGAGTTGGCTGTCATCGCTTTGCAGCATTAGGGAAGTGTCGAGAGAAATGTTTGTTCCATCCTTTGTCAGAGAAAAATTGTTATTTTAAAACACAAACCGCAAAGAAAGAGCCATAGAGCCTTGCAAAGATCTGAAATAACATCTGTTAAAGTGAATTTCCTAAAATAGACCTCCTTATGGCGCTTAAGCTAAAATTATAGGTTTAATTTATAATTTACAAGCTGGATGACTAATGTGATATATTGTCACTTTTAAACGTGAACTATTCAGTTTGAAAGGCGAGAAGGTAAGGTGCTGCCACTACTCTTTAGAAAACTCAAGTTCTTCAGGAAAGGACAGTAGACACAAAATAGAAAGAGAATATAGTCTGTATGGTGGGAAGGAATATGTAAGTGGTGGGTGTTTACACACAGTACAGTTTTGAAGATCAAGATTTTGCATATAATGCAAAACTCAGTAGGATTCTTGTGAGTATAAGTTGTATTTTGTTGTTGTTTTACCCAAATAATCTAAGTGAAATCACTGAGATGTCCTTGCATTTAAAACTGTTCAGAATTCCTCCTGGAGACAGTCATTGCATCTTTTCAATTGCAGGACAACTTAGTTTATAAACATGTTTCTTGCAGGTATTCACTGAAATTGAGTTATTTGTTTCCATGATCTACATGTAAGACTGTTTTAAGATGTGGGCTGCTAATAGAAAGGCCCTCTTGTGATGCAGGGAACAGTAGTCAGGTTTTCATTGGATACTGGAGGAATTTTAGAGAATTACCTGTTATTACTGTATTTACTGTATAGTCACAGTGGCTTGTGTTGTGAGTTGCATTCCTTAAAACTTAAGGGGATTTCAGTGTGACTGTGGTAGTTGTTTTTGGCTTCCATCATTCATTTGATTTTTGGGGGGGATATTTGTAGGACAGAACAAACCAATATGTTTTTTGGTGTGCGTGGCTATTGGAAACACATGCAGGAAAGAACATTGTGAGATGTGGAAGATGTTTTGCTTTAAGCAGACTTAAGGATGAGGCCCTGGCAGGAGCAAAGTGCTCTGTTGGAGAGCTGCTTGCACACTGGGAATGCTGACAAAGTTTTCTGAATCCCCCCACTCTCCCCTCCTTCAGGAACACAGGTTGTTCATCTGCAAGTGCAGTGTGCAAGTAAGAGCTTTCAAGCTCCTTCTCATCCTTGTTTTATTTGGTATTTAGTTGCTTGCGTATACTTTACTGTGGGAATTTTTTTATTCTGCAAAACAAACCCCTCAGGCTTGACATAAAGCCTGAGAAACAAATATCTTGGCCAGCTTCTGTCATTTTGACCCTTTTTTAGCCTGTGAATCATCCGTCCCTTGGCTCTTCTCTGTGTCTGGCCTCTCCACACTCTGGCTCTGGTTTGGACTAGCTTAGTTTGCCCCAGTGAAATTTTAGTTTCTCAGTTGGGCAGTTTTAGGTTCTCAGTAGGATTCTGGCAGCAGTTTGGCCACGCTGGGTGGAGGGAAGCTGGGGGTGTCGGCTCACCAGCTACACTCCAGCAAACAGCAAATCTCACAGAAGTTTTCTGTAGGGATTAGCTCAAAGATAGGTTGGTTAGCCACATGGAGACATGGACCTTGAGGTGTCTGTGCCAGTAGAGACTTCTGGGTGCGTGCCCTGCTCATGAAACAAGTGGACTTGTATGGCTGCAGCTGGTTGGACTCCTGAGGGACATTTAATATTTGCTGGCACAGCTTATTTGTCCCAGGTGAAAATTGCTAGCAGTTTCCTACTTGAGCCATCAAAATAGTCTTTGATATGACTCCTTAGCAGAATGCAATGTATTGCTAATCTCTGCCAGTGGGAAATGTCACAAAAATTAAATATGGTTAAGTTGCAGAATACCATTAAATTCCTAAAATTAAAAAGTATTTGCTGGTCAGCCATGAAAGTTCCTAACTATGGAGTATCGGTGCAGAAGATTGTTTGGATTATAACTACAAGTTCGTTATTTGAATATGTAAGGAATGCACTGAAGGAATATTGGCCTACTCACATACTTAAATTCCACCTGCCTCTTGTGCTTTACTGCACAGACACATTAAGACTTTACATCTAAATACTCCAACCATCTTCGAATTTCTGCAAAATAATTTATTCATCTTATAACACAAGGGTCTGGTAGTTTATAGTCAATGACATTAGTCCAGATGTGAGACAACATCTAATTGAGTGGGTCTGTTCTCTTGTGGAAATATGGATTTTGTGTTTTAAATTGCTCAAATTTTATTCAAGATTGGGGTGGCTGTGGTTTCAAATAATCATAGTAATAAATTTCTTCTGATGTTTTTAGTAAAAGTCTTTTTTTCTAACAGTGTTCAAGCATACAGTAAGGAGTTAAATTTGTATGAAAGATAGATTTCTGACTGGGCATGCTTGAGGAAACATTTGGCACGCATTTCAGTTCCAGTTAACACTTGGAATATTTGGGGAGAAAAATTGGTGCAATAAATGAATAGAAGATCTGTTTGTGCACCCCATGATTTCAACTGGAACACTGACACTTGTGTCGATGTAGTTGTTGCACATAAGGAACTCATTTATTATTTTGCAATGAAAGCATGTCAATGGAGAACTGACCTGATGGAAATAATGACCAACTACATTCCTGGAATTATCCTAAGCAGAACTGTTGGCCTTCAGAAGACCTCCAGCTTACAGCACTGCCAGGAGGACTTGATTTGTCTGTGGCACATCTGCTGGCACCATTTCCATGTAGGTATACTCCTTGTTCCTTTACTGAAGCAGCAGCAATTTTCTGCAAGCAATTTATTAATGAGTGTCATCTGATGCTTTACCTAGCTGGTTAAAGTTAACAGGTTCAGTATTTTTTAAAACTTATTTCTGAGTGGATAGTCACTGATTAGTTAAGAGTCATTTATGTAGTCTCTTTTTCAAGGGTTTAAGAAAACATGTTACTTCATCACTGTGGCAGATGCCGGATTTAAAAATACCTTAGACATTTTTTGCTATAAATATGTAGCTGATTGTTATAGTCAACAGTGGAAAGCTGTAATTTAAGTAGAGTTGGGAAATATTAACAAGGTATACAAAAGTGATTTTTCTATATTTGGACTGCAATTTTTTACTTTGCTGTTTTATTTTTCTTGCTTATCAAACTAAGTTATTGTAAGAAGTACAGTCAATATTAATGAAAACTTACTTGAGCTTTTCATAGTGGGCTGTTACCACTTGGTTTGGATCTGTGGTATTTTCCTTGGCAACTACTCTTGGGACAATTGCTGCTGGTTTTTCTCTCTGATCAGTGTTGTATCTCCTTCTCTCTTGGTGTGTACTGGTTATGTCTGAATGGGGGTGTGAGGTTTGTAACTGTCCCTGGCAGCTGAGGTTGTAGCACTTCATTTATTTCTCCCCTGGCTTTGTGTCTTCTGCTTTTGTATTGAAATTCAGAGGCAGGAGTGTGGAGCACCCAACAAAAACATTCTGTTTGGAGATGCTGGTGAGTGTACTGAGATGTAGGGAATATTCTCTTATATTAAGACCTTCAAAGTGTTACCTCCAGCATTGGACGTTCTACAGAAGTTCAGGACTGTTGAACTGTTGAGCTGTAAAAAAACCCAAACCACCCACCCCTGAAAACCTGAGGCAAGAAACTTGATAGTTTAGCAAGTCAAAAGAGAAATTGTGGTTTATACTGGCAGGTTATGCTCAATAAAAAGAGGGGTTCCAACATTACTTTGATAGTAAAACAAAAAAATAAAATCACCTTCCTTGTTTTTGAGCAAACTCACTGAGTTAATGCAACATAGTTCAAACTGTTGAGCTAGTAATTAATATATCCTGTTCTTGAAACTCTTATGAGTGCGGGCAGATAAGAACAGCAGAGTAAAAATGATGCTTTAGCCTTATTTGTGCAAACCTGCCTTCTGTGGCTTGCTGGGATTTGTAGCAAGGGTACTATTTTTGTGGTTTTAGTTTGAGTGGCTTTCCCTATGTCTGAACCCATTGTATGTTTCCCTGTTATTTTAGGACTTTACCATAAAACTTGCATGCACGTAACAGCTTTTTCACATAATGCTTGTTTTAGTTAAAAGTATTGAAAGAAAAACATAAATAAAATACCTTTCTTATATCCTTGGATTGCATTTCATCATCTTGTTGGGTCAGGCTTCCCATGGAAACATCTGTATCATAGTCATAAAACTGGAGCAAGTCTTGCTGTAGAGGTGGTGCTGGATTTACCAAAGGTACAAACACAAGCAAAAAAAAAGTAGCCTGTAAAGTCTCCATTCTTGCCCAGAACAATGTATGTGGCTTTCAGTGAGCTGGTGAAGATCTGCTCGTGCCTGGACTCTGGAGAACACTTTCTTTGGGACTGGAAATGAAAATGCAATCCGTCAAAACAATATTTAAAGCCTAGAGGACTTGTTGGCAGTGGTTTCTAACACATAAGGAATATGGAACAACTTTTAACTCTTGATATCCTTTAATTAGACTCTAACTTATAAAATCTGTTCTTAATATGAGAAGAAACTGGGAAATAATAAACATTTTCCAACTGAGGAAAGTACTCTCTTAATTGCATTTGCTTGTCTCCCGGTTTTTTATTTTTATTAAAAGCAAGATTATTTTTTTTAATATTAAATATTAGGTATATATGTAGCTGAACTAATTAAAGTATGTGAGGTCCAAATGCATTTTCCTTTATTGTCAAAATAAGGATTTTCAAACCTAAATGCTCCATAACAATAGCCTCTCATTGTCTTTTCCATTAGATTTGAGACTAAGACAAGGTAACTTAATACCCTCAGAATATTATACAGGTTGAGCACTTAGCAGGCAGGGAAGGAGAAGAGGCTGCAAACATGATATTTGAAACATTACAAATATGCATGCAATATTTTAAAAAATAAATCTTTGCACAGCATTTTTTCCTCTTTACTGTAGTTTTACTTAAGTTTTAAGTTAATCTTCTTTTAAGGAAAAAGTCCACCTACCTTTTTAGCAGATTCCAAGCTCTTCACTGAAAAAACAGATATACTTATCTATAGTTGGTCTTTTGTCAATGTACTTCAGGTTCAAGTTATGCATTAGATCCAAATGGTTGAAATGAATACTCTCTCAAAGTTTGACAGTCTGCAAAGTGCTTTCCAAGGAGTAAAAATGCTTTTCCAGCATTCTCTCCCAGGGTGAGAGGTAATATCCTGGAGAAGGGGGTTGTACTTCGCATAACATTTGCAAATGCTAAGCCTGTGTAGCTCATCCTACTTTTGTGTTCCTTGTTAAAATGGCAGCTTTCTGCTTTGTGGTGATTTGCTCTTTATATTTGCTAAGGCTTTTTCTGTAAATCAAATATTAATTGTGCAAACTGGAGGTCTAATAAGGCATGTGTTATCCATTTTCTGAAATGCTTCAGCCTAGAGACAAAGCAGCTGCGTTCTGAGACAGAGGTAGAGCCAAAACACACGTCTGTTGTATTAGTCACATTTTGTGAATAGTAAAATGTTTTATTACACTTCGTATATGTTTAGAGAAGTTTCACCTACCTATGAAATGGAAACTTTTCAGTCTGAAGAGTTCTGGAAAATAATTCTTTGGATTTTCTTGTGTATGTGTTGAGATTTTTAGACAATCAATGTCTAAATGCCTCAATAATGGACATATTAAACAGTTTATTGAAAAATGGATTTCACAAAAATACTAGCTTTGAATAAAGTTGTATAGTTTCAGTTCTATAGATAACTCGGTGAATGCTGTTCAGGTGCAGAATTTCCATCTGAACTGTGAGCAGCAGTTTTCTGGATTTGTAATGCATTTCTTCCTCCCCCATCCTTTTCCTCATTATGGATTTTTGGCAGTCTGCACAAATGGGAGACAGATGACCAACTTTGAAAGTTTATAGAATAGCTTTCTCAAGTCTTTAAAAAGTATGTAGCAAAAAAAAAAAGAATCTAATGGAAATATGTCCAGATTTACATTTCTCTTTTACTGTCATACCTTTTTAATTTTTTTCCTAGAATAATCCTGATGATAAACTGTGGACCTTTGGTTAAGTTTTCTTTTAAATGCTGCCTTGTTTAGCAGCCAAATATCTGTTGTAAATCTGCAGAGCGAGTACAGCCAGTTGCCATTGAAAATCTTTTTGGGTTTATAATAATACCCGTTTCTGAACTTGTTAGGATTTTATAAAAATGTTTGTAGTTTAGTTCATATGCAAATTTAACAATGTGATGGTTTGGACTTGAAGCTTGCTCTAGAATAATGCTGTGATGATAAATGGAGATGTGAAGGCAAGAGGCTCAGTAATAATGGAAATTGGGCCCTGAATCCCACTGGATGCTACTCTGCTGGAACAATAAGGACAGCAGGAGTCTGGAAGTGGTTAAATTGCAGTGTCAGTACACATCCTAGCATCCCTGCTGCCTTCATGCATGTCTGGGAAGTAATGACACAGCTCTGCTTTGTACTTACCCTTTCCAGCTGCCAGCTCTGCCAAACATCCACGTTAGGATTTCCTCTGTCTCTGGGGCATCCAAATGTTTCCAGTGCTTGAATGTAATCAAAGGATAACTATTCTAAGGAAAAAAAACTAGCATGTATTGAAGCTGAAAGCAAGATATAAAATATTAAATATGTTTTTCTAGTCTTATGATAATTTACTTTGTAATCATAGTGTTGAAATCCTAGATTTCACAGCTATGTAGAATGTCTTAGGGATTGCTTTATCTTTTCTTTGTATGTGACAACTTGTAAAAATGAGGGAAAAATACTAGATAAATAAGGTCTTGAAAATGTAGGAAATCTTTGTTCAAGGAAACACTTGTTTGTTTTGATCTGCAACAGGAGAAGAGGCTCTGAATTTTTAGGCAACTTCAGGAACAGCTTCTGCACAAAACGTGAAAAGCCTGTGTTCATCAGGGCCACAAAATTTCAGTTGTGTGCTTATCACAAAAAGGTTGTTGTGTGTACTCACTGCAGTAGAGCCCCTCTCAGAAGCTCATGAATGCCTCCTTTACAAGTACATTTAAAGAGGGAGATGTTAAGTAGTTCATTTGGTATGATGTCATCAAGGAGTAGCTTACAGTGCCAAGTAAAGTAACTTTGTCCCTTTGTCTTCATAGCAATGAAAGAAAATATATCAGCAAATAATGTCAAAAAAACCCAGTTTTTATCTGAACATGTACCAGATGCTCAGATCAGCACAAGGATGGGGGTGGTATGAGTAGCTACCAACAGGAAGGGGAGTATTGCTTCCTTCAACTGCTTTATTCCTGCTCAGAGTGACTAGAAGTAACCACAACGTCCAAATCATGTGAGATTAAATATATGGTTCATATGCATTGGCAGTAGGGGAGCTCACAGGAAATAGCCTGGCAAGCAGGGAATGATTTCTGGGCACTGGTAGTGCTTTGGAAATTGGATTTACAAATGTGTGCTGTTTGGACGCTGGTTACAAGGATCCATGTACTTGGAAGGTGGTTTCTTTTCTGGAAACCTAAGCCTGCTGTGTTCTTAAGCTGTTGAGATCCAGTTTTTGAAGAGGGCCTTCATAATGTGTTCATGGTGTGTTTTTTGATTTTTCCCATGATATCTCATTTTCACTGACTGGTTTTCCCACAAAATACTTACAGCTGGACTTTTAGGCATTTTAAAAAGTTATTTTTCCTAATTTTGTTGACATGGAATTATAGCTTAAATTGGAACAGTAGTCATTTCCCTGTACTTTTGTAAGGATGTAAAGTGTGGCTGAAGGTGTAAATGAACCACAAGACTTCTTTTCTTGTAGTGGATAGAACCCAAGCCAGATTAATGGGATTGGATTCTGGTCTCTGGATTCTACCGTCAGAAAAACCTAGCTTTAGGTGAAAAGGGTTGCATATAGAGTAGGTGTAGAATTTGTTGCCCAGGGTTGTCTTCTGTCACATCAGACAATGAAGAATAAAGAGCTTTTAGGTGAGAAAAAGTGAGAAGCTGGATGGATGTGGATGGCAGAGGTAGGAAGAGCATAGAAGAACAAGACAGCAATGAGGGTAACTATGCAAAATGTACATATTGCTGACTAAAACTTCATCTGGGAAAGAACCTAGGATTTAGCTTATATGTCAATACAGAAGGGGGTGAATATCCTCTGCAAGACAGGTTGGAAATGACTTGTGCAAGGTGCCTGTAGGAAATGCATGGGGACAGAGGCTGGCACCGCCTGTATAAAAACTTGTGGTTGTGCAACAGGAGGCAGAACACTGGAAAAAGAAAATTGGGAAGGAAAAAACACAGGGCCTTAACTCTGGGGTAATAATGTTGTGAGGCAGCACTAGGGAGAGGCCCAAAAAGTTGCTATCAAGCTATTCCTTATGAAATAAAACAAAGCTGAGATTCTTTTTAATCACTCAGGTTTGTTCTGTATTTAGACAGAGAATATGTATTTTGCAACTGCATACAGACCTTGGCTTTCATCTTGTATCAAAGTCTTTAAAGGATGATATTGGCAACTTCGGTCATTTCTGAGTTTTACGGTTTATAAGTGTTCTTGGAAAAAAGTACTCTGGATTATTGCTCAGCTGACCTGTGCTTATGGTGGGTGCTGGGAATCACTTACACAGAATGCTTAAAGTCAGTGTCTTCTCTTGGCCAGACACCTGTGTGGGACAGAATGAGATGAGGACAAATTAGGAAAGCTTTTAAAGTTTCCTGGGCATTTATAGACCTGGGCACAATGGTGGATTTTCTTGTGTGTGTGATATTTGTGGAAGGTAGCATGTTGGTGGTTCCCTGGCATAACTCTTTGTGTGGAGTGTGATTTAAGCACCTCACAGTGTTCACCAGCTGTTCTGGAGTCATTATAATAAAAGGGTTTTGTGGAGGAAAAGACAGTTATTGCACCAGCCTGATAACTTGTACATAATAATCTGCAAGCAGTGAGAGATTTACTGTTAAAGAGGGCAAAAGAATTAACTGAACTCGATAGTTCTATTTTTATCTCCTTTTGTAACCTAAAAGAAATAACTTTTTGGAATGGTTCTCTACACGAGTTTTGTTTTCTAAAACACAGGCATTTTCTGCTTGATGTTTGTGTGGGATTAATTTTACTTTGGAAAACTAGTTTTATCTCTTTGCTGCTGCATAAATGTGTGATATGAAACTTCTCAGACTCCTTCATTCCCTTCTGCTTTTTGCTGAGGTCCTGATAGAGGGTATAAAAATAGTTTTAAGGCAGTTTAATGCCAGTAATGATGATGGGGTTGCACTTATTCTGGGAACTAAAAGAATCTCAGAGGAAGGAGGGAGCAATCTCCTGCTTTCTTTGCAGGTTTGAGAACTGAAGGTGGTGCTGTGGAAGAGACCTTGTATAAACCAAAGTCAATCCCAACTCAGCATCCTTGAGGGATGGAGGAGGGTTCAGAGGTGGTATTAAATGTAAAATAAATGTCATCATGTCCTAGAGAGAAAGCATAGAATATTCTTCAAGATTCAGAATCACTAAAGTACCTGAAATTAAATAGTTATGCATAAACTCCAGATTTTTATGAAAAGTTGCAGCTATTTCCAAGGCTCAGATAATTAATTTAATTTAGGTCACTGTTAGGGCCACCAGCTGCAAAATAGAGACAGCTGAAAAATGACCTAGTGATTGTATGAACATCCTTCCATATGTTTCTGATTTATAATCAGAATTCTTTAAGGCTGAAGACTTATTTCTTGCATTTCTGGAAAAGAAAAACTCCTTTTATCAATTCCTGTGTTATAAATGAATAAAGCACATTGCAAAAATGATGCATAATATTAAACAGAAATCAAGCTATGGTTAATACAAATGATAACCAGAGTAACAGTTCTATTTACCCAGACCCCTCTGTTGAACACATGTTCTCTTGAACTTTGGTATGTGACATCAGTTATATCCTGAAACAAAAGCCAACCTACTGCAATTTATTACAATTTCTTAGAATTCCTTCCAGAATTGGCATTACTTCCTTATGACAATACCGTCGTTTGTTGAGAGCTGTTACTGTGTCCACAGGGATATTTGAGTCAAGGCTCCAAGAAACATTGGCCTTATCCATATTTTATTTCAATGTTCCAGGCATCTGTTCCTTGTGCTGTTCATAGCATCTGCTTTACTTTGTGTTCATGGCTCATTTTCACATTTATCTGTTTTCCTTATGTTGTACTTTTAGAATAAGGGAAGGTTATTTTTTTTTATTTTTTCCCATCTATAGATGATGAATTAACCCAATGAATTACAAGACTGTGTATCTATTTTCCTTTTTAATTATTAGGTTGTTAAAATAAAAATTTTGTGCAAAAATTGTTAAAAACCTAGAAAATGTTTGTATTTGTGGAATTCCATAAGTTGCAATAGTGTATACACAAACTGGCTTATAGCTGAATAGTTCATACTCTTGCAGAAATACTGGAAAATGATTGTGAAATCTCTTCAGTGTGTATTTTTTGGTTAAAAATATAGTATGTTCCCCTTTCTTGCTTTTCAGGTACGAAATGCCTGTGCTTATAGCTCAGAATGATCTGGTTGGATTAAACTACTGTTATTTCTTTCTTTTGATTTTTATAATAACTTCTTGTGGCTGGTGCTTTACCTGACTTGCTTATGGAGATGCAGAGTTAAAACCCAGATCAAGCTTTGTTTCTGTATTTTCTGACTGTGCTGTAAACAGACTCATTAAGCTATTTGATTATTAGGCTTTGCTATTACTGATGAAATAAATAGTATGTTTCTTAGTTTATAAAGCTATTTCCACTTTTAAAAACACTTTATAATCTGAAAGTAAGTACCAGAGCAAACATGAAGCCAGGATATTTTACACTGATAAAGCAGCAGTAGTGAGGAGCAGCACCAGCACCTTGCCGTGGCTCAGGACAGTGAGAACATAGAACTGAGTGTGGAATTAATAATGAAGGTTAGTGTACAATATACTGTGTCCAGCAATACCCATAAACAGCTGCTTTGGGAAGGTGGAGAATGGAACAATCACGTATGATCCTTTACTCTGTCCTGTCTGCAGATGTTCTCCCCTTCTCCAGTCATGTTCAACTCAGCCCTTTTGTACTTACGGCATTTTGTTTAGCAATCTATGGATCTCTTCCAAGGAGAACAATTACTGTTCAGTCTTTTCTCAACACCACATCTGAAATTGCTGCTGCATCCACTCTGTCTTCAGGTACATGGGACACATGACTTCATTTGATGGCTCCTTCCTTGTGTTGGAGCAGTCAATGCCCAGACCCTTGCTGTCACTGCAACTCATAATTTTGTCGGTATCCCCACTCAGCTGAGCTGCTGAGCCCTGTGCATCCCACGTTGCTGATGTAGCAGCCATTCCCTGCCTCTGGTGACCTTGCTCTAATCCTTTTCCAATCATGCCGTACGTAATTACACCAGCTACCTGAGGCTTTGGAAATCAACACTGCATTTATTGTCTGGGTGAGACACAGATTTTTGCAGTGTCTTGATGTCTCGTTTTCCATCTGTCTCTAGTTACTCTCTACATTTGAGTTGGCTTTTTATGACTCCTGGGCGCTGAGCCAGTGTTTTCACTGAACCCCTATTTGCTACTGAGGCACTCCTGAGTCTTGTTCCTGAGTGATGGTGAGGTCATCCTTCATTAGTTTAATATGGAACTAAAATCATCATTTCCATGGACATCACGTCTCATTTAACAGTGATGAGCTCCATTGGCTGTTTTAGCATCCTGAGGACTTTTGCAGCCATTCTTCAGTAATACTTAGCAGCCACTGTTGGCATCTCACTTCTTAGCCTGGTTTGTCTATCTCTTGCTAGCAGTGGAATAAACAGAATAAATTCCAGCACACACCCTTTGCAAAGTTCCCACCAGCGGGATCCCAGGATGTTTTTCATATTTTATTTGATTTTTGTTCATGATGTTGCTTTTTAATCTGTTGCAATTTAATTTCCTTAAAAACCTTTAGGAATTTTTGTAGGCTGTTTGGACCAGAATCTCCCTTTTCCATGTCCTTTATGATTCCTTCAGAGAACTCCGAAATATTTGCAAGGCAAAAACATCATGACTTTTACGGAAGGCATCCCCTGTGTTACCAGAGCAAATTGCACTCAGCTAGATATCCGTTTATCCAGTACTTTATTATAAATTGTCATTTCTCTAAGGCTACCAAGTTTTGATTCCCTGTCCACTGTAAAAGCCTTTCTGGAATAAGTGTCATACGTGCTACAGATGATATGATAATATCAATTGAAAGCAAAGTGAATTGTAACAGTTCTGCTTGTAATACAAATTTCACATTCCACCTGATTGAATCAAGTGTGATAAGAGCTCTGAAGTTTTCAATAATTTCCAGTTTGACTTGGAGAAATGCATATAACGTCAATATTTTGAATTCTACTTAAAAACTAGACCTAAGCTTTATTTCTTAAATGTCTTTAAAAAGCAGAAAGTTTGTGATAAAAGATGTAATAGTTGTCCTGTAGCAGGATAGTGTTCTTTTCTTTTTAAAGCTGAGCAAGCTTTTCAAAAAAGCCTCTTATTTTAAATTTGCATTTTGTGCACCATTTGCTTAAAATCTGAAATAGTTGAGAAGTTCCTGAAGGTTAATATACTACATGTATATATTAATAAAGCAATAAAGTTATATCTATATCTAAATTCTTGTGTATACTGTACATAAATATTGTGCACTTAAATGAAGGAATGAATACATGTGTTCCTTATTTAGAAACCCAGAGGTGTTTGAGGGTGATAAACTTTTTTTTTTTTTAAAAAAGCAGATAAATTCTGTAGTGCTGTGAATTTGTAGGGTGACAGTAAAATAGTTTGCTATGAATACTGGATCTGTTCAGAATGCAGATAAGAACAAGGGGAAGGAGGGCAGGACAGATTTCTCAAGTTAGTTGGCTGAAGATCCACGAATTAATAACAACAGAATAAATTTTATACCCACAAATTCTTACAACCGCTTATCCTTAAAGACTATATATATTCTTAAATTTTATATTTATAGCTTTACAGTAAATCTTTATCTTAAAAATAAATCCATAAGTGTTTTCATTTTCTTAATATTTCAGTTGATACATCAGAAACCATAGACATGAAGATGGGCCTAAAAATAACTGAAATTCTAAGAGAACAAAATGAAACCTGCCTAATTCTTAAATTCTAATAGAAATCTGATTACACTGTGCTTTAAGTGTAGGACAACTGAAAAGACTACATAAAATTATGCGAAGTTGGTAGCATGATGTATGGATCTATTACTTGCAAACATTTCATTTTGCTATTGAAAAGAGAATTTTTTTTTTCCTAACAGCTAAAAATCAAGAAGTGCTGAAAAATCAAGAAGTGTTTAAAAAAAGGCAATAAAGTGCTCTATAGTGTTATCTTCCTCTGTACTTATCTGGATCTAGGCATAAGACATAACAAGAATTTGCATAACTCAAAGTTGTCTTCAGATTACTTAAAGCAATGTTGATTCTACTTTGAAGCAGAATACAACTAACTGGTAATAGCTGTGCAGAGGGATAGTCTAAAGTAACTTAAAAAACCTGCAGTGATTTTCTTTGTTCCTGTTCTATGATGAATAATTCTAAATGCAAAGATTACATTACATTTCTATGTGTCTTCTAAAATAATATGGGCTGAAAATAGGAAAAATATAAATGCTAATGGTTCAGCTGTGTTAGTGCACATGCTTTTCCCTAGATCCAGCAGCTTGGTGAAAGATTGTTTATTGCCTGTGTTAGTAATAAGCTGCAATCTCCTTTCAAAGATTTTGATTGTTAAAGGACAGCCAAAGAAGTGAATATTCTAATACAGCTTGTCAGGACACTTGAAACATAATATGAAGATTTGAAGCTCCATATTTGTGATGTCCTTGTCTACTCAGAAATTCTAAGAAGAAATTTCTATTTCTGGGAGGTGTGGAGGAACCTTGTGGAAGTGTTTTGTGATCTCAGTCTCTCATCCTTTTCTCTAATGCATCTCTTTGCTTCTGCTGTCAGCAGTGGGATGGAGAGCTGGATGATTTTTGATCTAAATCACTTGTTTCTATTGAATTATGACACTGATTTGTATTTTAGTCAGTTTGCAATTGGATCACTTTAGAACAGAGAAGCTTTTCAGGTTAATTTTCTCTTGCTTTGGCTGTTCACCCAAAGGTGAGCTATCCTCAACCCAGGCTGTGTGTCAGACCTTTATCTAATGCTCAAGTGAGTGCTCTTTGTTCCTAGTGTTGTTTTCTACTACACCAATAATAGGACATTTACCTCCTTTAAACTCCTATCTCGACTTTATAGATGCATCTTGAATATCCCCAACAGCCCAGTTGTTCTAGGATAGACATGAATAACTGAGAGTAATGAAAAATTTCCATATATCCTCATTAACAATGATTACTTCAATGATAGTAAGGATGCAAATAGCTGTCTTCTGCTTCATGATCTTCTTCAGTTTCTTGATTGAGTGTTTCCTGATTGTCTTCTGCTTCCTGGAACTCCTCTGGTGTCAGAAATCGCCGAAACACTGGTGTTCTGAGCTGAGTGGGCCTGCTGACAGTGACATTTTGCTCTCCATAATAAATGGTTCTGATGAGAGGGAAGCAGAAGAAGGCATAGGTGCTGATGGGGCTCGTGAGCTTGTTCTGGTCCACCCGGATGTAGGTCAACTGCTTGATGTTCAGTGGGTCCAGGGTTGGACACATCACAGTAACATTGATGTCTGTAAGAGAGTGAAAAATGTGAATTAAAATGCAGAAAGTGGTTATGTTTTAGACCTACTGCAAAGTGAAACTTATGTTTTGAAATTGAAAGTGGAGAATGTTTTTGTGGTGCACAGTAACATAACCCTTCTCTACATTTTAAATCAGTTTTGGAAATGACAATGGTATCAGTTTGGGGGCTTGCAAAGTATAAGGTTGTGAGGTAAGGAATTTGTAATTACTGTTTTATGTGAATGAAATGTTTTCATAATTCCTTTTCTTTGTGTGTTTTTATCAGTCGCCAAATCAGAAGCTATTTTCAAAAAGATTTTAGCTGTTACATGAAAAACTGGTATTACCTTATACAAAGAACTGTGAATTAGAGGAAAGCTTCAAAAATTAAATCCTCTCGAACTTCAATTTGGTCTTAAATGACTGAGGATGTGTTTATATTTCATCCCAGAGAATATAGGATGATATTCTCCCCACACTCCTCCCACAACCAGTGCCAAAATCCACTAAGTTTATTGCTTTTTACAAAGTTTAACCATCAACCTACTTTCAATCTCATTGTGTTCGATGTACAAATGCTGCAAACTTCGTGGAATATAGAACACTTCTTTCAGTTTGTTATGTCCAAGATTAAGTTCTAGAAGGTTGGGTAGATTAAAGGTATTGTATGGAATGTCCTGCAGGTTATTGTGGGACATTCTTAGAGCAATGATTTGGGGAAGTCTGTTGAAATAGTTTTCTGGAATATGAGATATGGAGTTATTTTCAAGAGAAAGATGCCGAAGTGATGGTGGCAGGTCAGGAGGCATTGTTTGTAGTTTGTTGTTGCATAAGTTGAGCTGCATTAAATTTTTCATGTTTGAAAAGGGCTTTTCTTTGAATACTGAGTCGTCAAGTAAATTATTGCACAGATCAAGCGTGGTCATGTTGGGTAATCCTTCCAATGCGTTTCCAGGTAACCGGGAAATTTTATTGAAGCCAAGGAGGAGTCTCTCTAGAGAGCTGGGCAGAGGGGATGGAAATTCTTCTAATTTATTATGTTGTAAATGAAGTTGCACTAAGTTTGAAAGTTTGGCAAAAACACCATAGTCAATCATATGGAATTTTATATTGTTGTAGCTGAGGTTAATTTCCCTTACGAAGGTTACGTTAGTGAATGGTCCTGCAGGCACAGCTTCAATGTTGTTGTTCTGCAGATAAAGTTGTTGGACATGGCTGGGGATGTTTGGGATTGTCTTGAGTTTCCGGTGATCACAGTACATGGATAAGGGAAAAGCTGGTGGGCAAAAGCATTCTTTGGCACACTCAACTGGAAAAGGAAAACGAGGAACTTCAACTTGGGTGTTTGGGTTAAAATAATATGGAGGTTGTTGATCTGGCTCCCCACCATATTCATCTTCAAAATCATAATCTTCATACTGACAAAAGACGAAAGCAGAGAGGAGGTGAAGGATCGATAGGTGGCTCAGAATCCTCATATTTAAATTTAAATGTTGTGACCTGTTGATGAGAAGAAACATTAAGTTTTAGATAGTTATAAAGTAAATAGCACAGAAGTTTTAAGAAGCAGCAGTTTATAATGAAGTAAATAGAATAATGCTGTTTTTGGCAACATTGTCTGTGACATTATTAGGAAACCCAAGTTTTGGTCTATACCTTCCCCATAAAAACATGAACAAATGTACTGTCCTTGAAGTAAACAGAAGTTTTCTGGTCTGACTTCAGACAAGGAACAGGTCTCCACCTGTGCTGTGCTTGGTACTGAAAGGTACCATAACAGGATTGTTTCTATAAAGAGAACATTGAAATAGAGTATCTGGAAATATTGTATATTATGTAAAATAGAAATTCATGTGGATTAGCAAATTGTATGTTCTGTGGTGTTTTGTGTTGTTTTTCTATTTTCCACAAAACATGAGTGACTTAGTACTGTGTTAATGATGATATCACGTGATTTTTCTGTTCCTATCATTTATTTAAAGCCAGTACAAGTCAACCATCATGCACTGCACATAGTATAAAATCTTAGTGAGTAAGTTTTCTTTGTAGTAGTCTTCTGCTCCTGTAGTCATATGTTCTCTATAGATGTGAACTGATTTACCTTCCAAATAACCTTCTGAGGTGAAATCCTGGTGCTTTGAAAGGCAAATCATTTTGCAGGTCAAATTTCTGATGCTCAAAGCCAGTCTAACATTTTAGAGTACTTGATGCAGTCAAAGGAACCTTGTTATTTGGCAGAATGAGAGCTGTGAATCATGTCAAGTTGTTCAGTTTAAGCAGCAGTGAGTCAAAATGTTACATTGCAGGTCAAACCATAGAAGTCAGGAAAAAATTTAGGAGACCTTGCTCACTATAGTGCAAGAACCCTGAAGCAAAGAGAAAAGCAGTTATTCTGATTTTTTTTCATATATATTTCATACCCAAGGGACTCTGTCAGTATTTGTTTACTGAACTCTATCAGTAACAAAGGAGATGAGACAAGTGGTCATTTCTGATGATTCCTGATGGTGATTACCTAATGCATGATGTATTCCATGAACTGAACAGGAAAGAGAATTCTAAGGAGAAAAGCAGTAACAAACTCCTGGAATTTGATGCATCCATGTAATGGTGCTGTGTGACACAGAGCTGTGTGTGCCAGTGGCTGGGTGTCACCCTGTGGCATTGCCTAACCTCATATCTAACTTGGCATTTGAATGTAGTCAAGTTTTGTAACTGATGAAACCCTTCAAACCAGGTTTGAGTGGAGCCACGAACTCCACTCCAGCTCCAGGTCCTTAGCAAAGCCTGGGACTGCATTTCCCTGGAGCACTGGGGGATGTCTGAGCTAATCATGCAATCAGCAGAGACAGATACACAGAGCAGCCTTGGACTGCAGTGCATAAATGCACTGTGCTGGGTTGAGAAGCAATTCTGTGCTTCAGGAGGAATTTGCTGGGTTTCACATTTCAGGCTGTGTATATCAGAATATCTTCTAATCAGTCCTGTTGGTGTCTGTCTAAAATCTGGTTCTAACTCCTGCAACTGCATTCTGGTTTTGTGGAACAGGTCCCAGTCTGTCCCTCTTGCCTATTCCATGCTCTTTGTTTCCTTTTGATTCCTCCCTCTCCAGCTGCAGTCCAGAACGTGAGCTTCACCTTCTGGTTCTATTCTCTCAGCACTTCTACTCCATGTCACAAAACTTTCAATCAATAATTTTTGTTCTCGGTGCCACAATCGTCCTTAGAAACGGGGAGGGACTCCTCAGGAAAGTCTTCTCACTTTGAGGAATAAGGCCTTTATGGGATCCATTTACTTTCCATATGGACAATGTGAAGAGAACTCCCATCATGTCAGATGGAATGATAAATAAGAAGTAATATGTAACAAAGTCTCCCTTTAAGTCTCCCAAACTAGCTTTAAAACACTCATGTCAGGTGAGACTTGATAATGGGAAATGCAGGTCAGATGCACACAATATGATAAAACACATAATTACAGAGTTGAAAAACAGTAGAAAAATCTTAAAAGGTTGATTCTCTACCATCTGTAATGAAATCAGAGCTCAGTAACTGTATTTGTAAGCAGTTTACTTGCTGAAAGCTAAATATTATATAACATGCATGAATCACTCTTCACTGAAAAATAACACAATCAGTTTGTTTTATTCCTGCTTACCAAGAAAACTTACTCTTTGGAAGTCTGAGAAGTTCAAGTTGTAGAGGGGCAGCAAGTTCTTGCGCTGGTGAAATCATCTGAGACATAGCCTACCCCAGCTGGAGGAACAAAATCTCTCTAAGCCATATTTTGTGGTAAGGAGCCTTGTGGGAAGGCAACACAAAATAACAGCCTTGGTCTCTCTTCTGATTTGCCAGTAAAATTTAAAAAACTGCTTTGTGCCACATCATCACTTGCTGTAGATGCTGTGTCATAAGGCTGTGAAGCAATTTCTCCTTTTGTTCAAATTGCTTCAATGTAATTGGCAGGATTCTTTCAGTTACCAACTCCCATTAAAAAAAAAAAAAAGAATAAGACTTCAAAAATGATTACAGAGGTTATTAGTTCATAGTGCTGGTTCAGCTGCAGTGATTCAGTTCTGCAAAGGGTTTGTCCTCTGAGGATGAAGTTAAGAAACAGTAAAAAAATTACCCTTACCAAAATCAAGGGGAAGCATGTGCTATAAATAAGCTCTTATAAACATCTTCCTTATATTTCCCCCCACAATGTCTCCTTCCTGCAGAGGATTTGTTCTATAGAGTGCTGTCAGTGTGGTGGTGTTGAAGTTCGGCATTCAATGTAACTTTCCAGCATCTTTTTTGCTAAATTTTATAGGAAGAACATAAATCTTGTGAAAAGAGTAAGTATGACATGAAACATAAACCATTTGACTCAAGAAAAATATTTATCTTAGGTTTTATGAGGAATTAGAGAAAGAAGGTACAGTTATCTGCTGCTATATGATACTTCAATACCTGGGATATATGGAAAAAATTAAGGAAGTGGACAATTTTTTTTTCTGTGAAGTGGTTTAAGTGCATGATTTATCCAAAGCATTTAATTATGCTTTTGGCTTGGTAAAATATTTCGAAATCTGTTCACAAGAAAGAATCTGATTCTCAAAAATTCTTCTTAAATCCCATAGAAGTCTTTTATCTTTTATCTTTTTTTTAATGCAGTAGTAAGTTTACTTTTTTTGTCCTTGAGCTTTGTGAAGCTGATGATTTGCTTAACCTTTTAAAGTTTCTATATTCTCTAATAATGAGGACAAGAATATGTTTAAGAAGATAAATCATACCTAATTCTAACATTTGGGGTATAAATAAAAGCACCAGTCATGACCAAAGTGATGCTGGATGAGTTGGCAATACTGGAAATAAACTAAAGCAGTCATGCATTTATGTAGAGAATGCAGAATGCAAGGGAGAGGTTGAAAGAGAGAAATTAAAACTCCATAACCCTTGATTAATGGTACCACAAATAGTTGAATAGCTACATTGTACCACTTAATCAAAACCAGTAATTATTTTTTTGAAATAATTAATAGAATACATACACAGTGAGAGATCAAAAAAGCCCCACGAAGTTTGTTATGACCAGTTAGTAAAATGTTACTGGCTGCTACAAAGTTTGGGTATTTTTTTGAGCACGAGACAAAGACCATAGCACATATTTTTGGAAGCTTTGTTCTAGTAACAGTTGTAAGTAAAACATACATAAAACTGTTTTATCCAGAGATAAAAATTAGAGTTCCGATTTCATACCTGGTATTTCTCTATTGTTTTCTACTACTGATTGTGCCCCAGTCTCTTAAGCTCTTAGGAGATCTAAATCTCATGGTGAATTTGGAAATCCATGGTGGCAGAAGAGTCTGTCCTTTGAAAAGTTTGAGGTAAAGCTTTTGATTTGAAGCATATTGAGCTGCAGAGGCTGATGCAGCTCTAGCCATGGGATATATTAAGATTCAGTTCCTGTTCTGTTACAAGAGCTGTTTTGGAGACAAACAAGTCTATACTTTGTGATCTTGGTCAAATTGTGTGGTTCAGTGTTCATTTGTGGTGTGGCAGGGATTTCCTTACAAGGCAGATAATGAGGGGATTAAGTTTAGCAACCTTCGTGTAAAACTTCTTGTTTCAAAGGCTGTGAAAATTTATTGAATTTTCAGCATGTTTTATTTTTCAGTTTTAAGAATGCTTTGGAAGGAATTATTTTTTATTTAATTAGTTGAATGTGGTCTACTGAACACATTTCAAATTTTAGTCAAAATATTCTTGGGATAAAGTAGAAAAGATCACCAGTGGCCTTGAGGTGAATGGGACTGGCCCTAATAATAAGAAGGTATAAATTACTTGGCCTTTTCTTTATATTCACTGTCTTATTGTAAAAGATTCTTGGGTTTCTTTGTGTTTGGAGGGATTTTCTTGGTGAGTTTTTTCCTTTCCCTCCAACAATTTGTAATGGTTCATATGAAGTATAAAGGAAAAATTAAGTGCATTTTGTTTATAGAGGGTTTAGGGAATTCAAATGAAGCCAAGCTGAGAAAGTTAGACCTGAGGATTGTGTTGGAATTGTGATCTTAATAGAATTGCAAAGGTCTGGCCCTGCTCTCAGATGTCTGAAAAAAGATCTCCAGTTGAAAATTTAAAAATCCTCAGCTGACAGCTTTGAAAGCATTCCTTGTTCTAGATAAGAATTGGTGATGTTTGCTCCTGTGAGTGAGGGCACAGTAAAAAAGGGAGTGCATAATCACATCTAACAAAGAACTGTGAAGGTTGTAATTTGGTTCCTCTTAGAGCCTGTGGTAGGAAACAGCTGTAGGCAATGTCATCGAGTCTGGGCTGCACTTCAAAGTCACATTGTGGGCACAGAAGCTCTTGGCATCCCAATTTTCAGGTCTTAACTGGCAGCCCAGCGCTGCTGTCAGGAGCCACCGGCAGCCACTGTCAATTCCATGTCTGATCTGCAAAGGGGCTTCTTACCTGTGCTTGCCACTAACAGAGCTGACTGAATATTGGGGCTGTAGTGGCTGCTGGATTTATTTATCCCATGCCAGAACTACTCTGGAAATTCACTGACTGCAGTGTAGAGCTCAGTGAATCGAGATACTGAAGGTCTTGTTCTTGCAGAGCCTCCAGCCCAAGCCCTCACACAGATTTTGGTGGTGTTCTGTTCTTCATGGAATGGAAAGTCATTCCAGGAGCATCTCCCTGTGGGAACATGTTTTTAAAAGTTGTGGAAAAGTGGCCATCTAATCATATCAGCAGAGCTGAGACAGGGCCTAATCTGTTTAAAAAAAGCAAAAGCAGACAGAGCTGTGCCCTGTGTGCGCCCTTCTGTTGCCTCTGACCTGAACCTTGCTGTGTGGTCCCTATTTAATTCCCATTTAGTAGGTGGAATTACGAGATCAAAACTCTGGCAATCCACATCTTGTGCAGCCTGTTTTCAACGTTTTGCTTTGTTTTGCTAAGAGCTCCTGGGAAGGACATGTTGAGCAACTCAAAACAGTTGAGCTTATTGACCTTGTAGCATGGGAATTAATAGAATCTCATAGGAAATTACTGAGTAACTTCGACTAATGAACAGTAATACACTGAATTTTTAGGGCTGAATTAAGTATCTATGCCTCTAGATACATTAGGAAGCTCTGATCTCATTAGATGATTGGTTACACCTGAGCATGAACATGTGCAAGGAACAATTGGTTCTGCAAAAGCAAAGTATAAAGTTTTTTGGCATGTTCTAGCTTATAACGTGAGGTTTTTTGTATGACAATATCAATTTATGTAGTGGATAATTGACTTAGAAGGTCTGACAGAAGAGGAAGGATGTGTAACATTTTTCTGAATAGATTGCTGTGTTAAAAATCTTACAAGGATTTAATATTATGTTTTTTTAAATGGATGGATTTTCCTTTCTACAGTAGAGGCATCTAAGTAGTCCTCATCATGTAGAGTTTCTACTAACACACTAATAAGTAGTCATAAACAATTTACTCTGCAGTAATAAAACAAGTTGAAAATTGATGTAAGCAATATTATCTTTAACAAATAGTGTCTAGTTACTCTAAAATACTCTGAATTGTATGAAATTATAAATCTCTGCTGAGGAGAGTCACTGTTGTCAGCTGACACTTGTGTTTTTAGTAATTGAATAGCTTGTTTAGTAAATATGCTTTGCGTTATACTCTGTATTTTTGTACAGCCTGCTCTGGTTGTTCCAAAATAGACAACTTTGGGTTGTGTTTTCCTCCCATGTGGAGTTCTGGGAATTGTTGTCTAGTTTTGCAACCACTGTTTACTGGTGCAGGTATTTTCATTTTTTGAGGCAGCATTAGCAGTCGGACCTCAAACTTTAACAGAGTCTTCAGTTTACCTGATTTGTGTCTTTTATAAAATTATATAAATGATTACAGTGTATAACAGGTGTCTTGTACTCACTAATGAGCATTGTAAATAAAAACACGGTGTGTTGGAAGGGAGGAAAGTGAAGAAGGTAATGAGGTGAGTGCTCTTCCAAAGCAGGCACTTCTCATTTATTTGGAGCAGAACTGCTGACTTTAAACTGTCCTAAAATGGTAGATGTCTAAAAGAGATTATGTGAATTCTACCCTAATAGTTTATATTAATACCTTATTCATTATCTTGTTTCATTTATTTATAGCTAAGGACTTCCTGCGATTTTGGTTAAAGAATTAGCAAATGTGCTTGCAACTTCAGATTGTTCTCAGATTTGTATCCAACCTGAAAATCTTATGTTTATAAGCTTTTTTAGGCACTTCCAGGCAAGGATAAAGAGTAGTTGTCTAAGTTATTTGCCAAAGCATTCCTGAATGATCATGAATAGGAAAATGTTTTGCATTAGCAGAAATTTTCCCCTTGTACGTGATGGAAAGTGCTTCCTTTTTACTCTGAGTGTGCTTAAGAGTGATGGTCTTTGATTTTACAATGACAGAATGTGTTTCTTTTCTTAAATACCTATTGCTCTAGAAATAATTAAATACAACTGTCCAGCCTGGTGGTGCAGAGGATTTTGCCAGGCAGCCTCTCAGCTCTCTCCTGTAGTCTGGAAATTGAACATCACCCTTAAAATGGTTCTTAATTTTTATTATCCCTTCTTTCTTAAAGAGAATAAATCCTCTCCTTTTAGCACAAACCTTGTAATGCTGGCACCACATTGCCTTTATGGCCTGCAGTGCAGTTCTTATGCAGCCAGAATCTGTGACTTGGAAGCTTTCACAGAAACACCAGGTGTTTTTACACATCATTCTGTATCCTGGCATATTTTCTTATAGGGAAAGATATAATCTCTCTACCCTTTATTTACTTTGGTTCCTCACCATTTTTGTCTCCATTTTGTTTGGACTTTCTTTAATATTAATGCTACTTTGGAAGCCATGCTGGAGCCTGACATATAAAATAAATGTGCCTTTTGATTTATGGGAGTTAATCGAATTCAAAGGGTTTCACTATGGTTTGGTAATTTGTAAGTCACAGCTCCTCCTTGGCAGAGCTTGGGGGGAAGTGGGGGGGTATCTTATTTTGATCCAATTAGTCTGACTGGAAGTTGTTTCTTCTGTCAGCTGTTCTGGGATCCTCAAAAGGCCTGTGAACACTTGAACAAGGCTCGCACTCAACTCAGAGAATCTCAGAATGATGAAAGCTCATCCAGTTCCTCCTCCTATTATGGGCAGGACACCTTCCCCTATCCCAGGCTGCTTCAAGCCTTGTCCAGCCTGGCCTTGGACACTGCCAGGGATAGGCAGCCACAGCTTCTTTCCATTTCTTTAAGGAGGAAAAGTTGATCTGAGCATTACAGATCTTCCATGGTCATCTGGCAAGTGTGTCCTTGTTCTGTCTTGCTTCTGACACCTTCTCTTGCCTTGTCCTATTACTTTTTGAAGAGTGAAGGCAAAAATATAAACATCCATAAAATTTTTGTTCTTTAAAAATCATTAAAAATGTATTAACTGGATCTTACTAAGGGGATGGCATGAAATCAGTGTTTGAGTGATTAAACTTTAATAGAACTGAGCTGATAGTAGTAGCTCCCTTTAAAAATGTCAGTTTTAATGCAAGACAGCTGTCCAGATCTCCCTTCACATCTTTGCCAAACACTTGGCTTAATGCTGAAACTTCTAAATAAGTCTGTGTGTTGTGAAAGCAGCCCCAGAATGGGGACTGGGGTAGTTGTTTTGAACTGCTAATGACTAGAGTAGATAATGGGTATAGCCATGGGGAGATGTTTGAGTGGAAAGGTACATTTTAGAAACACAGAACAGTGACTTTACGAAGCATTGCACATCTGACAGATGTGTTTTCCATGCTCACATTTTCTCCTCTTCTCGGGTTCCTGTGCATTCTGATTTTGGGAGGGAACTGTTCAAGTGGGAAGCATACATTACCCTTTCTGTCCTAAGCACAAGGCACTAGAAGCGGTATGAATCCATAAAACACAGTGTTGCTAAGGAAAAGCATTCCTAAAACAGGAGTAATGAAATATTGCCTTACACATGTGTGCTCCAATGGAACGTGCTCAAGGAAAACAGCACCAAGAGTTGTAGTTAGTTTATGGTAAGAAACATTTTATATTTTTAAAATACTCACTTTGTTTGTGGCTTTAGCATAAATAATGGTACAGGGCTTTTATAAAGGGTGACTACTTTTTTTCTTATATCTATTAGGGGAAAGCATTAAGAAGGATATTGATGATTTGGTTTAGATCAGACTTAGTTCCTACTTTTCTGAAATAAAAGGCTGTGGGTTTGTAAAGGCTAATTGTTGACTGTGGTCCTGACAGGAAAACAAGGGATCTCTTGGCATGCTGGTTAAGAAAGTGCTTTTGGAGTCTGGGTGGGATAATGGTGCTGTGAGGTTTGAAGTGTTTCTTCCGTATGGCATCACAACGGATTTTATCTTGATATCAAATATGTCAAATTTACAGGCCACTGTACAGGGGCATAGTTTGTCAGAGAAATAATTAACTGCCCAGGCTAGGTAGGTGTTTGCATGGAAAATAGCTTCTGAAAGTACCCTGATTCCTTCATCTCAAAATTCATCCTATTACTTAATGGTCCTGCTGGTTCGTATAAAAGGGCAGCATTACTCAGTCAGGGGATACGGGGGTAAAATATTCTACTTTTGTATTGACATTTAGTTTTACTGTACTTCTGGAAGTTATCTGGCTTTCTTTTTCTATGCTAGTCATTTTTTAAATGGAGTTAAATCAAAAGTCATTTTCCTTGTAAAATCTAGTATCTGAGGAAATATATCAGTAATATTAATTTACAAGAGGGTAGCATCTAAATAGAAATTGAATGTATTAGCTTAAAATATAAATGAAAAATATGCATTCCAAAAAGCCAAGTACACTTTTCCGAACTTTTTAATTTCTAAGTATTCATCACTAAATTTTTCTTAAGCAAGTAATAATTAAGATACATCACAGTATTGCTGCTGGAGAAATGAGCATAGACAGCTGCTTTTATTATTCTTGCAGAGTACTAGATTATTTTATCACTTTCTGAATCTGGGCATCTTCTCATAAGGTTAATACAAAAGTGGTTTCTTCATGCTAAAAATGAGTCCCTTTTTACTGACTTGTGACTCCCTCGTTCAGTCTGTTCCTTGTTTCGCCCCAGAGAATAGATGGAAGACAAGAGAGGGATAGAGCTTGACAGAAGGATAATAATGGTGGCTGGATGTTCTTGGTGGCCTAAATAAGATATAAATTTTGGTAAAATAGTATCTATTAGAATGGCAGGCCAGTTTTCTTCTCCACAAATGAGTTAAGGTATTCTGTGAAGAGTGTTTCTAGAAGAAAAATATTTTCTTTGGTCTTTATGTCTAAACAGCGTTTGGAAATAACACTGGCTGAAGAATTAAGAGGCAAGTCCATGCTTGTGTCTGTGACTTGCTCCCTCTCTGTCCCTCTGGAAATTTTCCATCCTCTGTCAGCTCAAGATTTTTTCCATTCTTAGCAGAAACTGGAGCTCCATAATAGTTCCTGCAAATGTAATTGTGAAGAGAAGCTGTTGATTTCAGTATTGCTGCTGATTCTGGAAGAAACCTTTGTGCAGGTGACGGGCGGCACACGTGGGATGAGCCGGGTGTGTGAATCACTTCTCGAGGGGCTCTCAGTATGTGTGGTTACTCTGGTGCATCCGTGCTTGTTCAATTCCCGGCTGCTCCACAGGGAGTTTGGGGCCAGGCTTGGCTGCCTGTGCAAATGTGTGAGATTCTCATCAAAACTGAGTCCCCAGTGCTGCTGTGCCAGAAATCTCATCGTTGTCACATTTCCCCCGGACAGGGATGTGAGACAGGAAAGTGTTTGTGCATAGGAAAACCTGCCTGTGTGAGGTTCCCGCTGCAACCACAGCAGCACAGAGGTTAAACCCAGAGCCTGACTGTTCACTTGGGTAGGAATGTTCATATTTTATACCAAAAACTGCAGCAAGGCTGTCTGTCAGCAGCACGTTCTGTTGAGCCAGTCTTTCACTGGGTCACTTGGCCTTTGAGAAACATCCCAACTTGCTTCAAAATATTGATTAGTTTTGGAAGTCTCTTAAATATTGTGCAAATTTTTGTTTTTATTTCACACATAACCTTGTCTTCCATCTCCTGTGATTCATTGAGTATGGAGGGTAAATCTTGCATTTATCTTAGCAGATAATTTAGACCGTGGTGTGTGATACGTGGCATTTGGAATTCGAGTCAGATTTTCATTTACTCCAGAACTTTTCCATATGTTTCCTATTAGCAGCTTTGTTCTCAAATCTCTAGTCTCCCCAGAATGGAGGGAAAAAAGTCCCAACACAAGCCCAGGAAGCAATGTTAAATTCTAAACATAGAGAATGAGGAAAAAATAATAGCCTTCAGAACACAATTTCATTATTTTTAGCTTAGTCCTGCTTTTATTATTATGCTGCTGTTAAATTCTGATCGAAATGAAAATATTAGTGTTTATTTTGTCTGTTGCGGTGTACCATAGTTTTTCTGGATAAACAGTGCAATATTTTAACTGGCAATTGAATGAATATGGAATGAGTATCTTCTAGAGATAACAGCCATTTCTTTTTAGGACATGGGTAAATGCTTTTTGAAATTACATTAAATTATTCATAAATTGAGTGAACGGTGAACTCGTATCAGAGTTTCTATGCACAACCTGGTTTAGGTAGCTGAGCTATTTTGCTGCTTTAGCAAACAGATATGAAGGGTTAAAAATTTGCACATCTTAGTTTATATTTTTCAGCTGCTCTGGTCTGAGTCATTTCACTCACTTTTGGGAAATGCAGGTGCAGGCATTCCTAAGGGGATACTCATGAAACATTTTGGAAAGTTCCATTATGTTTAAAATACCCAAACTTTCCCTTCTTGATTTTTTTTTTTAAAGAAAAAGCCCTTTTATCTTTGTCACTTATTTCACTCGGTATCTTTTAATCACCAATTACAATCAATTTTGACACAGAATAGAGAGAAATATTTATGTACTTGTTATTAACTTGTGAAAAATAGCAGGTGGGCAGAGGAAAGTACTCCAGAGAGGTTCTTCATCTGGGTAAGGGACAGTGCCAAGTCCTGCTTAGGAGCAGCTGGGAGGCAGGAGGGGACAGAGCTGTGAGTGACCCCTTGGCTCAGGGCTGGCTCTGGCCTTTGACAGCACTGAGGTGCTGTGCTGTGAGGTGGGGAGCAGCTGGAATGGCCTGAGGCTTGCACGACTCAAATCCATGGGAATCCGGGCTTCTGGGGCTTCTTAGCTCTTGGAATAACTTAGTGACAGCAATACTGGGAATGAGCAGTTGTCCTTAGCCCTTCAAAGCCGCCCGGGATGCTCTGAGCCATCCCTCCTCAAGGACTCACTGCTGGTTCATGTTTTTGTTCAGGACCCACAGATCCTTCCCTGCAAAGCTGCTTTCCAGGTCAGCCATCAGCCACCAGTGCACGGGGTTATCCCTCACTAGGTACAAGATTTTAGGCTTCCCTTAGCTGAACTGCACGAACTCCTGTTGGCCATTTCTCCAGCAGCATAACCCCAGAGAGTCACATCCCAGTCACCAGTGAACTTGTGAGGGTGACCTGCCCTGTCAGCCAGCCAGTAACGAAGATGGGAGCAGAGCTGGAGCCAGCACTGACCCCTGGGTACCCTGGCACTTCCTGACCTCCAGCTGAATTCACTCTGTGGCACTCGCTGCCTCCCAGCCCATTTTCAGTCCACCTCGCTGGCTGCTCATTCAGCCCCAACTTCTCTGTGCTCTCAGGAATTTGTAACTCTTTGTTCTTAAGATCAGGCAGTGAGAGCCAAATAGCTGTGCTCTTTCCCTGTCCGTCTGTCCTCTTCTCCTTCCTGACGCTTCTAGCTAGTTTGTCTGATACACTGAATTCCTGCAAGTTTCATCCTGGGCAGAGCAGGAAGCCACTATTAATTCTGGGAAAAGAGAAAAAAAACATTTCTTCACCTTCTTTTGCTCAGTCTGGAGAAAGCACCTAGATCGTGTGAAAGACAATGTGTTTTATTGAAGGTATGTTTTGATTTACGTTGTGTGTGTTTGCCACAGCTGATGGTTGAAGTTACAAAGATAATTTAGTACTATATTACATGCTTTAAACTTTTTGTTTAAAAACTTTGTCTTATTAAGTTTGCTGCTCTTTGTCTACTAATGCTGCAATATTCCTAGTATTGCTGTGTTTGATATTTTGATTGGGTTGGTAGTTTGAAGTAGATTGGTATTGGGAAAATAGCTGGGGAGAAGACTTGGAAAATGAGACAATTTCATTCCTTGGTAATGGTGTAGAGCAGGACATAGAACTCAGGGAGTAGCAGCACTCAATTAGTACTTTATTACTCAAACAGGCCCCTCTGCTTAATCAGTGTTTGTGACGTTTACTGGGCTCTTCCTGTGCTGTAACAGTCTTTGACATTTATTCTTTAGAATGACTTTTCCTTCTATTTGTAGGAACAAGCTGCCACCCTCTGGTGGAATTTGTTAACTGTTGTGTAGGGACCTGGCAGATTTTCAGAAGAGTTAAAGTTTGAGAATCATAGATGGAATAAATATTATTTTTTTAATTAGACAAATGTAGATACTTTTACAAGGAATAAGTAATGAGAAGACTCTTCAAAGGATTTATATAAAAGTTTCTCTTTCTCCCTCTTCCCTTTTCCTGTAACATTTGTAGAGAATGTAAAGGTGGAGTTGATTTCTTGACAGATTTTCTTTCCATCGGCTGATACTGAAATGCGTTCTTCTGTGGGAAGACCACTGAACACCAGTGTGTTATCATCCGTTAATTACTATTCTGTTAATTGCATTGCTGTCCATGTTCAGAAACCATTGCTGGAACTGTGTAAGGTGCATTTTATATCATAATGTTTGTGTGCCACTGACACATCCACCTTGGGTCTATGTTAAAAGGTGTGGAAATTATTAATTATTATTGCCACAAATGCCAGCTGAAGAATGATATCTGAAAATAGTGGAGGGTCATTGAGCATATTTTTTTTCCCTTAAGGGACAGGCATCCTATCAGTTTGAGGTGATCTAGGAAATTACTGCTTTTCTCTAAAAATAAAATCGACAGGAAATAGTTAAAATGAACCATTTGATACTTCCCTGCTGTAACGCAAAGTTGTCAGTGTAGCTTAAGTCACAGATGAAGTTTTTTGAAGCTTCTAAGTTGGCTGAATTTGCACGGAGGATTTGCTTAGGATGCAAACCTGAGTAGCTGATAAAAATGTTTGGAGATTATTTATTAAGGGTGAGGGTAGAGGTAGTTTCTTCAAAACTAGTGCTGCAGTTCCTTCTGTGAAATGTTCTATACATCCATGAGTGCTGACTGGAGAAAGAGCTTCTCAGTCTGGGTGCATGGCCAAAGGAAAGAGTGAGGAGGCAAGTGAGGTTTTAAGGTTCTGGAATGATAAGGTGGAGACTGCAGTCTTCTGCCTCTTCAGTCTTTACCATATTTTCACAAAGCTTTCCCATTACAGTGGGACTTCGACAGCAGGCTTAAGAATTGGTGAAACTCTTACACAAGTACCTGTAAAGGATCCATAGGTTTAGAGAGCAGGA
Source organism: Bombycilla garrulus (assembly GCA_013400315.1). Taxonomy (NCBI): domain Eukaryota; kingdom Metazoa; phylum Chordata; class Aves; order Passeriformes; family Bombycillidae; genus Bombycilla; species Bombycilla garrulus. The sequence continues at coordinate 91,878 of VXBU01007642.1, read as the reverse complement.
GGATGCTGTTCCCATTGTCCATTGCATTAACCCCATTTAGATCAGGAATTGTTTGCATTCTCTGTTGTGCTTCCTTTTGAATCTTCGCAGTGAATTGTTGTAGAATAATGTACTACACAACATTGTGGGTTTGTTCTTTCAGTTAAGCTACAGAATTGGAATCAGCTTTTCTGCTGGTGTTGACATTGTTGAAATGATGTAATTAGTACAGCAGGAGTGTTTATAAATGCATATAAACCAGTGATTCATAGAAATGTGATGATTTTTCTGTATTGTATTTACTTACTAACATTGCTAGGGGTTACGAGTTGTTTATGGCACTGTAAGGCAGGGGAGTATGTCCTTAAGGGAATGTTGGTATTTGCTAGCAAATGCACTCCTTAGAAACATCTTCAGAAGCCAGGAACAGAAAGATGCTTGGTCATCAACAGATTTCAGGTTTTGTCTTCTGTTTAATCTTTTGTTTTTATTCCTTTTTGAAGTGCGTTATGGAATTTCTATTTGCAAATATTGTTCTTCAGTAAAAGCCTCCCCTGGTCTGCTCTGCCTGCTCTCTTCACATAGTTTTGTGTCTCAGCAGCAGAGTGGTGCCATCAAAATATTAACCACCAGGAGACCAAGCAGATGAAAAGAACTCAGATTTTAGACTTGATGCTTATTGCATAGAGTACTTGGGAAGGTGGTAGGAAGACTGAGAGACTGGGAATTGAGTTCTTTGTAGTATTTTCTTTTATGAGTCTGTGCCATTTCCCAAAGTCTTGGGTTTTTAACTTTGTGCAAACAGCAGGAATAAATGACCTGTAAGCCTTGTGGATTTGGAAAAAGGAGAACTAGAGGAAGTGTCCAGACAAGAGTCACACAGGTGCTTGGTTACAATCTCAGAACATTTTGATGTCAGCTACCATGTAATAAAGTATACGCACACAAGTATTCTGTAGGTTTATTTCATTTATTTTGAATCCCAATAGCAAATATACACTAAATAGATATCTAAAATATCCATTTGATACAGTACTGTCAGTATTGAGAGTTTGTGTGCTGCCCTGCACAGGAAGGGCAGGGCAAGCAAGTTCCAGCTGCTTGTTTTTGGCAATTGTAAGGTACTTCCATTAAGGAGGGATCCTTAACCCGTGTGATGTCAAAATATAAAGAGGAAAAGAATAAAGTGAAAAACACGATTACAGTTGTTATAGATAAAAGAAAAAATGTTTTTGCTGGCCTAAAGGGGGTTTAATGGTCGTTCCTATTAAGCTTGAAGCATATGATATATCTTGAATCCTACTTTTAATGCTCAGACTGCATCCAATTCTATCAATAGCAAAACATTGAAGAACGTTTTTCTCTTAAAGTTTCAAGGAAAAATTACCAACAACTTTTAAAGACTTTTTGTCTCTTCTTGATATGAAACTTGCCTTTATCTCACTTAAAAGATTGTAAGAATATATTCTAGCTTAGAGACAACTACCTGACAATATTGTAGCTTTTTATTGCTTCTTTACTCATTATAAAAAATGGCACAAGAAATTGCCATTGAAGTCTGGTAATTTTTGGTTTTGCAACTTCTCTTACAACACTTTCTGGGAGAAAAGCTAAACCTCTTTTTCCTTACTGTGGAAAAAGTCACTTCCACATGATTTTCAGGATTTATTTGAAAAAAAGAATATGTCCAAACTGTGTGATTTAAGGAAAGCATTTAACATCTTTAATAGGAAACATCAAATACAGTTTCCAGTTCCATTTCTAAGAGTCCTTCTGTAAGATATAAAGACTTCTGTTTAAATTATTCAAATGTAGGTTGAACATTGTCAAATAATACAACAGATCCTACTTATCATATTGTTTCTAATTAATTACCTCTGAAATAGCAAATACTTTGTAAACGGTTAAATAGCATAAAATCAGCTTTTTTCTGCAAATTTCAAGTATTGTAAAACCGATTTGGATCAAGTTGCTTTTTGAAACAACCCTCTTGGGTCTCACTTGAGGAAATTGCCAAGCTGAACGCTGTTCCTGGCTAGAATGCAGCGGAAAGTTGAAGGCTGCACCTGCCAGTACTTGACGGGGTTGTTGAAGAGGCTGATGCCGCTGTACAGGGCTTTCTTCTTCCTTCGTCCCGTGGGACAGAAATCGTTCACCCCCAGTTTGGCAATGTGGTTGGAATGGAGGAAAACAACCTGCAGCAATAGGAGGAGAAAAATACAGGAGTTGGAATGAAAATGGGAAAATATCTCTTGTAAGATTATACATACGTATGTGTATATAATATGTACATTATCCATATATTAATATATAATACATATTCATGTAGGTGACTGAGCTTTGCTATAACATCAGCTCCATGCAGACCTTGAGAGTAACAAGAGCTTAAAATCTGTGTTAAATCTTTAAAAAAAGTCTTCCTCCCACCCCAGTCTCTCCCACAAAGAAAGGTCATATGGCATTTTGTCAGTGTGTTTTTAGAATAATTGGACTCTATTATTAGGGAGCTCGGTTCTAAAATGCTATTTTGTATTCTCTTGTAGTAAGACTTATAATGATGCAGTATTATGTTCTCATTTTCTGAAAACGTTTTTTGAGTGCAGCATTTTGTTGTCCTTTTCTTCCTTTCCTAGGAAGTGTTCCTGCAGTTTGATTTTGTTTATTTCTTTAATAAGGTTTTATGATTTCAGGCTCTCCTAGTAGGAAAGTCATTGCAAAATGATGTCAGTTAATTATGCTTTTTGGTTGTGACCTAATCAGTGTGACAGTGGAAAACACAAACATCTCAGAACTCCCAGAGCTGTCTGCTAAGTTCAGTGTATGACCTGCAGATATTTCAGTTCAGGTAATCCAGGAGGAACTTTCTTCAGCTTGTTTTTTTCCAGGTGGATTTCACGAATACTTGGGATGTTGGCAAAACTTCCATTTTCCACTTCTTTGATTTTATTATTGCCAAGGCCTAGCCTAGAAACGGCACAAGGAACATTTAATTAAAGACTAATTGAGATTCACAACGCTACTGAAGAACCTTTTTTTAGTTTTTTTTAAGCTTGAAATACACAGGAGTAAACACAGGGGGGAGAAAAGAAGTGGGGGAAGACAATGAAATCTTACCTTTAATAGGAAAAAAACCATTGACCTAACATAATTTAAACTCCACTTAAAAAAGATTGGCTCACAGCTGTTATCAGTTATCTGATGTCAGCAATTGTTCAGTTTTGCATGCAGTTTTTGTAATTATAGCGGCAAGTGTTTAAATTATAAAGATCAAGCTGCTTGTGAAATTAATCATGTAATTTTATCAAGTAGTACAGCTGCAAAGTGTAGTCACTGTAATAAGTTCTAATAAATAGCCAAATAGTAATTATTGTCTAGAAAGGTGTTTTTCAGGTATAGCTTATTTTTAAAATACAAAGGTTTTTTACTAAGCAGGCCTACCTTCTTTCCTGTTTCCAAGATTTTGATTATATTTTTTGCTCTAAGGCTTCAGCCTGCTTTGCTCAGAAGGGGATTCAGAAGCTGGAGCTATAGGTCATTCGGAATTGCTCTTTCTGCCCATCCTGCCATCCCCTTTTTCTCCATTCTTTCCTGATTTCTTCAGAAACTGAATTTGGTATCTAAAGGTAGTCCTGTAATTTCTGTTACCAAATTCAGTGCTGCTCAGCCATGTTTTCAGAGTTCTTAACTGACCTTTACAGAGAGAACTTCCTTCTCTCCTATTCCAGTAATACATTCCTCAGAAATACACTTTTTTCTTTCAAACTCGTTGCATTTAAAAGCACTTACCAAATTGTTTATTTTACTAGCTGCTGTATTTATGAGAATAAATTTATGAGAATTAGAAGAACTTAAGATGGTTATATTTTGTTCTTATCCTATTTTTCTGTTGCAGACTGTTGGCAAAACATGTAATAACAAGACTAATGTGGGGGTTTGGGGGTGTGTTTGGGTTTTAAAGTTTGGTCTTATTTAGAGCAATTCTTACTAAAACACCTATAGTTTTTATTCTATTTTCACCCATTAACAAGAGAAGCATCAAATAAGAGATCTTGCTGGGCATGGCATTTTAACAAATAAAGGGATTCAGCTTGGGAATTTTACCTTTGAAGGTCTTTGTAACGGTTAAAATCTTCAACTTCGATTCCTGTGATTTTATTGTCATCCAAGTGAAGCTCCAGAAGACTGGAGGGCAAATCTGATGAGAAAAATGCGCAGTGTGAAAAAACCGAGTCAACTTATTTTTTTGCTGGAACATTTATTATGGTCCAAAACGTTTCTTTCCTTTGTGTTTAGAATTGGGTAAAGAAGCTTGAGGAGGTTGTCTGCATCAAAGAAATCAGTATTACGTCTGTTAATAAAGAAAATTACCACTATAATTTGGTTCAAAATAAAAACTTTTAAAAAAATTAAGCTGTAGAAGGACATATGCTAAGAAATAAGAGTTCCAAAATTTGATAATATTTCTGTCTTCCTTTATAACAACTCTCATGGTTATTTTGTCAAAGATGTTAATCCTGTGCATTTTTTGTGCATTTATCTCAGAGTCTGTAGTCAAAGCCTGTGGAACCAGGGACAGTTTTTTGAAGATCTGTAATTTTTTTCTACATGATGTAGCAGTCGTGCTGTCACAGCTGCTGGGATGTGACTGGGAGGAAAGCTTTTGGAGTACTCTAAGCAAAATTGTGGTATTTGATAGCTCTTTCCCATGCCAGAATGTTTTCTCTTGCGTTTCCAAAAATTCCCAATCCAGACTGCTGGTGAACGGACCAGGAGGTGGCGAATCTTTCCACAACATCTTCTTGGTGAGGGCAAGGAAAGCTGAGTTTGTTTGCTGATGCTGGGCTCAGTTTTCCCAGTCTCTGTTTACTGGTGTGGTGATCTCCTTTGCCCTGGGAGACCCCACAATGTATAGAAAATTCCAGGTTTCCAGCCGGTGCTGCTGAAGGAGTCTGGAGTCGTTTGTTCGTGTTCTCAAGGCAGTTTAGCAGTTCCTTATCAAAAGTAGATGTCTCTGCCCTGCTAGGGTTGACACAGAACGCGTCCAGAGACACACTGTGCCCGCCCCGGGTGAGCTCTAATCTTTTATACTAAAAACTACATATTTAATGTTTATCATTAATTACCAATCTGTGCCCCTCACACCACACTGTCCAGATCTGTGTCAAACCAATCCCAAAGTGCCAGCAGCACCAAGAAGATGGAGGTTATGAAGAAGAACATAAGATAACATGCCACGTGTAAAAATTCTCCATCTTGTGCCTCAGACCCCCCTGTACAGATCTCCAACCCCCCTGTACAGGGCTTTAAACCCCCCTGGACATACACTCAAATTCTTTTCTTTTTACTTATAACTACTACTATTTCTCTAAGTTTTTGTAACTTGAAATTCCTCATACAAAGTTGACAACCTGTTCCATTGATTAGAATCAGAGCCACAGGCATTTTCAGTATCATTCCAGGGTCCCTGACACCTCTGGCAAGGCTGAAAAGCCTCCTGCCCAGGTTTTGGGTCGGCCAAAGGCATCATAGGAACCCCCTGGGTTCCAACATACTGGCACCTGACACTGAGCGGTTCCTGCTGCTCTCTGGGGCTGGGAGGGCACTGCTCCCCTTGCCTTGGATCTGAAGGGATGGGGCTGCCTCCCAGCCTGCCTTTATTCACTTGAAATAGGGTTTGTTTGTCTGGGCTTTGCTCCAGTTTACATTCCATCTCACAGTTCTGGGTGCCTGAGTGACCGTACCTAGAGAGCAGGCCACCCACCTGTCCACTGCACATTTTTAGACCTTTTATAAGCTATGTTTTTTTAAACCTTTGTGAAATTGTAATGTTTGCAGAGAGAAGCATGTGCAAACTCAGTTTGCATTTGTGGTGAATGAGTTCACCATGAAATCCTGTTTGGTTTGTTGATGTATCTGACGCCACATTTTGGAGCTCATGCTGTGTGTCTTTATAGATTTGTCTATAACAAAGATAAAATTGGAATCATTTTATGTTGGGAGGTTTTTTTATGCTAAATGGCAGGAGCTGATACTAGATTGTTTTGGGGGTTTTTTGTGTTAGCTAGTATTACCATAGGCAGACAGAGGCTTTCTCATCTTAGTTATCTGAACAATTGGGGTGAGTTGGTTTTGATTATTGTTGATTAATTGATTATTGGTTTTTTTAGTGTTCTCTTCTACAATGATCCTTCTGCACATCTAAATTTACACATATACAGAAGTATGTGCATACAGGAAGAGATTAATAAGAAACAAGTTCTTTATCTGAATGATCAGAAATAAATACAAGGCCCAATGTTTCCCTGAGAGTTAAAGCATAGAACAGTGTTTTGCTTTGTTTCCTTCCTTTTTCTCTTAGCTGGTAGTTTTGAGTGATTGAAAATCACAAGAATTTGGTTCAATGTCACACTGACCTGCAGAAAAAGCAAGTGGAGTGTTGTACTGAACACGTTTATGCTACATTTGTGCGTGTGGAGGTCAGTGATTTGTCAAATTTGTGTTTTAGTTTATTTTTACCTCCAAATTACAAGGCTGGGTTTTTTATATGAAAAAGTGGTTTGATTTTGTAGTATGTTGTGTTGAATTTATAAGTTTTACTTAGCAAAAATGCATTGAACATCATATTTGAGGTGCAGTGTGACTTGAAATATTGAAAATTAAATTTAGAAATGTTGGAGTTACATTTTAAATCCGCACAGGATGTGGGAGTTCTGCACCTCTTATGACCCTGATCAAATATGTGGGAGTTTATCCTTTCTCTGAGGATTTTTGAGAGACTGATGTGTGAAAGACGTGAAGTGACATCAAATTACAATTTCTTTGTGTTGTTCCTCCTGAGACAAATGTCTGGACGTTCTGTGAGAGGAGTGGATGTGCTGACAGGGAGAAGGTGGAAGAGGAAGCCTGTGTGCAGTGCTTGTGCATGTTTTCTTCTGGGATGGGGAGTTGATTACCAAGTTCAAAAAAAAAAGTAGGAGGTGGTTTGGTAGTAATAAGATTACAGAACAATTTATGAATTTAATAATCCTTCAGATATTAAAACATTTTATTAAGGAGTATCCTGGTGTAAGTAAACTAGAGAATGGAAAGCATACCTACCTTTAGGAATTGAAGTTAATTTTGCCTCTGCAATCCGTATGTGGTAGATATTTACCCCTTCAAAAGCCCCTGGCTCTATTCCATCATTGTTAAGGGGATTTGCACTCATTTCTGCCCAAGGGGGAAAAAGAAAAGCATTTATGGCATAGGAATTTTGTGTAGGTTGGAGTAAGTTATAAAGAGCTGATTTAAATTCATTTCTGATTTCTGGTACTCCAAGCACTCATTAATGTTTAGCTGTGATTGTTCTGAGGGCTGTCACAGCTCTCAGTGAATTAAGGCTGTGATACTTGGCTTGCAGGATTATCCAAAACTTGACCTTTGTAGCAACTTCACCTGGAAACTGAATTGTGGAGGGTATTCCCACAGCATGGATACCTCTTTAAGAGGAAACTGTGCCTTGGGGAAATGTTTGAATGGAAATGTTGTATAATATGTTCCGTTTTTAAGACATTTTCTGTTCTACTTAATTAAACTTACCTAAAACATGTAGAGACTTCATTCCTTTAAACACATCCTTGGGGATTTTCTTAACCTTATTAGCATGAATTCTGAGCTCTGCCAGAGTTCTGGGTAGATTTGTTGGAATCTCTGTCAGTTGATTGTGGGACAAATACAGTCGTCGTAGCCTCTTTGTTGGTTGAAAGGCTTTGGGATGGATCTTGTATATTTTATTGTTGTTCAAAGCCAGTGCCTATGAGAGATGGAAAGAGCAATAGAAAGTTTTCTTTATCCAGGACTGTTATGACTATGAATTTGAAGTCATGGATTTGAGATGTAATTCAGCAATTAAGTATTTAAAATATTTTATTTTTCCATCCTATCAAGCTTCAGCACTCTGTGGATGGTTTGGGCATTTCAGTTGATTGTGAAAAACAAAAAACAGGACCTGAAAGCTGAAGCATTAGCCAGAAGGTAGAGCTGACAAGGTGCCAGTGGATCATGGGAATTAGCAAAACAATATGTTTGTATTCAGATATTTTGTGGGATTGAATGGGGGTTATATGTTTTGTTGCTATTCTTTCTTAATGCAGACAAATTCTCAAAACTCAGAATCTCATATTTTATTTCAAAATAATGCTACAAAAAAGTGAAGTTTTTAATCTGAGTTTCTTTGATGTTAGTATCTATCTATGACACGTGAATTTATATTTTATTTGTCATTTCCAGCTCCTGTGAATTTCAGTCTCTCTCCTGTACAGTACACGAGTCTTTTGGGGGCAGCTTTTTCCTCATTGCTGTGTGTTATCAGAGAACTTGTAATGAGTTACTACAGACAACAAAATACACACTATCTGAAATGATTTTGTATATCAAATCACATCTCTATTCCATACTTAAACTATTAATTTCTGTTCCATTTTTATTTCTTGGTGTCATCTCTCAGGAATTGTGCAGGGGAAAAAAGTAGAGCAAACAAGAATTGTTTTTTCCCAGAAAAAATGAGGTTAACTCAAGGAAATAAACAGGAAATGCTCCTTCCTAATCCAAGTTGCCATCTGTGCCTTTGCTAAGCAGCCTCCAGGACTGAGCCAAGTTGTACAAAGTAAACTTTGCTCTCAGTGAAAATGTTCTTCAGCCTTGCCACAAATTAACCGAGGAGAAAAAGCAAAGCAGCTCAGTGTCCTCAGCTATCACATAATTAAGTGGTGACTCTGCTCTGTGATGTGGTGATTCCTGATGGATTCCAGTGGCTTTCTCAGTCACTGGAGATAAGAGACTCTCAGATCTTTTACACAGAATTTAAACCACAGTTTGTGCATTTACCCTTTGCTCGCTGCTAAGACCATTCTGCACCCAGACACGAGACAAGAGAAAGGAAATGCTTCATTGCCAGCTCTGGATTTATAGAGCTCCTGTTTTTTCCTTCCTGTCTTAGGCCATAATAATTAACAAGCTCATTCGGAAACACTTATATCAGATCTTGCTCAGAAGCCAAATATGACTGAAAGGATTTGTTTTGTCACAGAATGATTTTGGGTTGACAGGGACCTTAAAGACCTCTCAATGCCACCCCTGCCATGGGCAGGGACACCTCCCACTGTCCCAGGCTGCTCCAAGTCTCGATGTCCATCCTGGCCTTGGGCACTGCCAGGATCCAGGGGCAGCCACAGCTGCTCTGGGCACCCTGTGCCAGGGCCCCACTCTCACAGGGAAGAGTTTCTTCCTAATCTGTTAAGAGTGGTCCTTAATTAATTTGTGTGTCTCATGTCTTTCTAATGGAGAACAGAATGTAATTAATTTGCTATAAGTTATGGAACAGATCTGGTTTTTAGAGAGAAAATTTTTAAATGGTCAGTATTTGCTGGTGGGACTAGGTCTAGATACTGCATCTAGGGTGACGGCCAATGGAAACAAATATTCGAAAGCAGATTTAATCTACTTTCCAGTCCTTTGAGACTCTCATTTCTTTTCATCATAAAAAGGGATTATTGTGTACTGTAAACATCTAGATTTATCAGTTGCCGGTGATATTTGTTTCAAAGCCTGTCTCTACATGCATCATTGAGCATGGTAACAAATTAGGAGTAAAGCCCCTGACTTTTCCAGTAATTATGTTTCTCTGTTTTCTGTTCAGGTCAGTTGGATTTGTAGCATTGGTCTCAGTGCTGTATGTGTTAGCTGTATGTACTGTTCTTTTCAAAATACCCTCAGAAAATATCATTGCAGATCTCCTGTGAGATTAAATTCTTTCTGCTATTTTCCATCTAAGCAGATAAAAAGGAGCACTTGCCTTGCAGCCTTTAAAACGCAGGGAATGTTTCTGTGCATGCTAAGAACAGAAAAATCTTGAGAATCTTTTCAGTTAGATGTATATGATACATTTTCTGGATGTTGGAGAAAGTAATTCTTACAACTCAGAGGTATTTGCTTCTTACTATGTGGGAGCACTCAAATATGCAGGCATTAGACTATTTTTATTGATATTCTCAAAGAAGGAAATACCATTTGCATTTTTAAAGTATCTAAATATTGCAGATTGCTAACTAAGATTTCAAACTTCAGAAATAGCAAGCTTACATAAAGTGATGTGAGTCCTTGGAGATCATTTTCCTTGACCTCTTTGATTTTGTTGTTTTGAAGGTCAATCATACGAGTATCTGGGGGGATGTTGCGAGGAATTGATGTCAAACCTACATAAGTATGTGACATAAACAGAAACGTTATGTGCTGTATATAAGTCCAAAGAAATTAACTGCCAAACATCAAAACACAATAAGACTGTTGATGAATATGGTGGGGAAGAAAATACAAACAGCCGTGAAGCAAAGGGTAGAAGGGAATTTTTGGTAGTGGGAAAAACTAATGGAGAAAGAATGTACCACAAATGTGTACATAGTTTTGGGAGGAATTGCTTCTGACCATGGAAGCTAAATGGGGACTGCTCATTGTGGTCTCTTTGCATCTGTGAAATAATCCTCAGAGCACGGGTTGTCCTACAGGGCAGCTGTTCAGTCCTGGAGAAAGGATCCGTCAGGAATCCAAGGCAGGGGCTCCCTGCTGAGGAGCAGGGCTGTGGATTCAGGGCTCTGTACTCAGTGCTCCTTTGTACCTCTGCTCTGCCCTGACCACGGCATTGGGGCGGCTGCTCAGGGTTCATCCAGGTTGTGGTGGGGCTGAGAAACCTGTTCTTGGTGTGGGCAAAGGGGGGTCTCCACTGCAAGCACTTCGGTACCAGGATCATAAGTCATTAGCATAAATCATTAACATAAATCAGTACCTGTAGCATTAATCCCCCAACCCAGTTTACTGTTCAGTTACAACTCACTGCAGTTCAGGCCATCTGAAATCCTGAATTAGCAGAAGAGACCCAACAGACAGTAACCTTCTTTTGAGTGGAAATGCTGATGCATGAAATGCTAAATGGTGTCCAATTCATTAACAATTATTCTGTAATTAATAGGTCACTGTTATCTCAAGATGAACTCTATTAATGTGGGATTTTTTCTATATGTGAACTCACTTAAAGCAATTTGAAATCCATAAGCCAGATACATTATCCACATTTAGCTGCTGTCAACAAAATTGATTCCTTAATAAGAACACATTTTTAAAACCCCAGCAATTGATGTATGGACAATGCTTCTAAGACTCAAGGAGTGCAGGATGAAGTTTAGGAAAGTGGCAGGGCTGTGATGAGAACAAATGTCATTGTCACTGTGCTAGTGGTGGGAGCACAATCCTTTGATTGCCTTGAATCATAGGGAAGCTTCAGTGAGCCCTAATTCCAATTGGGACAATTAATAATGAATTCACTTTAGGGACTGGGATGTACCTGCAGCACTGACAGGAGCACATTTGCCTTTGGCTAAACTGTTACCAGGAATGTTCACTTGGGTGGAAGTTAAGCTGAGGGAATACTTTGCATCCCGTTTATGTGCCCACGTAATAATTTATCCTTTAAAAGACAAATCCTCTGAAGGAGAATGCAGTGGAGAACAGACACAAATCCATTCTTACCTAGGTCAGAGCAATGAACAACTCTCACATAGCACTGGCATCCAAAGGGGCATGTTGGGAACAGATCAAAAGGAATTAGTGGTAGAATGGGTTCAGTGGTTGGAAACAGAGAATTGTCGTCATCATCATCGTCGTCATCATCTTCCATATCTTGGAGCATCATATTCTTTAGTGTAAAATATGAAGGACCAGTGAGAGATTTGGCAGAGCACAAAGCCAAGAAGAGGAGGAGTGTGTATTCTTTCATATCTTCTTAATCAGGATAACCAATCTGGGAAGTGAACAAACGAACAAAAGAACAAACGCCAGAATCAGTGAATAGGGAACAGCAAATGAAGGTATTGAACTGTTTACTTCACTCACTGCCACACCATCTAGTCCTGAAAAATGATCTGTTGTGAATATTGAGGTTTAATTGCTATATGAAGGATGAAGAATGTAAAAATAATCTTTTAAATATAAATTAATACTGTAAAGATACACTATTAACTTAAATTCATTAGGCATTAATGTAATATCAAAATATTTTAGTTTAGTTTACACATAACATCATCATTTGCTTCAAGCTTTGAAGTGGAATTTTTATAGTAAGATTTACCAGAACTTGGAATGTGATTTATTTTATTAGTTCTCAATGAAAATAGTTTTAGTGGGATACATTGGCATATGCACATTGTTTATGAAATTGATAAGTACTTGATTAGCAGTGCATTAAATGCACTCAGCGGGATACTTCCTAAACACTCAGTATTCCACTCCCTAAACACTTTAATTTAAGCTCTTCCTAGTCTAATCTGAAGTCTTCAGTCCAGCTTTTCCCATGTTCCAGTCATTTGTTAATTATTGCCATTGATAGAAGTTCACCTCTGCGTGTAAACACATCTTACAGAATTGTAGAATCCCGGAATCCTTTGGGTTGGAAGGGACCTCAAAGTTCCTATCATTGCACCCCCTGCCATGGGCAGGGACACCTCCCACTGTCCCAAGCTGCTCTGGGCCCCTGTGCCAGGGCCTCCCCACCTTCACAGGGAAGGATTTCTCCCCAGTATCCAATCTAAACCTATTCCCTGCCAGAGTGAAGCCATTCCCCCCTTTCCTGTCGCTCCAGGCTCTTGTAAAAAGTTCCTCTCTGTCTTTCTTGTTGGCTCCTTCAGGCACTGGAGGGTCACAATTCACTCACCCCGAAGTTTTTCTAGGCTGAGCAAACCAAATTCTCTCTTGACTTTTGTTTGAGGAGGCTCTTTTCTCTGAGAGGGACTTGTGCGTTAGTAATCCAAGGCAGTGGAAATTAGTAACCTAAATTGCATCCAGAAGAAAAGCAGAAATCTGGTAGTTCTGTGTGTGAATTTTTCAGTCAACAGGTTGGGGCTTTTTTGTTTGGTTTTGGTTTTTGGTTTTTTTTCCTTGCTTCTACAAAACCAGGTGCAGAGGAGAATGGAGATAGTAAGAATTGCCACAGAATGCAAAAAACTGGAAAAATGTTGTAGATTCACCTCTCAGCTTGACATTGTTTCCCCTCAAAGCCCAGTTCCAGAAGTCATTTGGAACTGAAAATGTGCTCCACAAACCAAGAGGGGCTGCAGGAAATTTGTGCATTTCTTGTGTATACAAATGTTTCTATTTAGGCCATCATAAGCCTCTTTAAGAAAACACTAAATGTGTGTCAGTTCTTGTTTGATCACCTAATCAAATGCTTGCTGATCTGTTTGGAGATGAAAAATGCCTTTATGTTGACGTTTTGTCATTGGTCCTCCACTCCAGGAAAAGGAGTGCTCTGGTTTGTACTGGGATTTGACTTGGCTTATTCAAAATGAGGTTTTGTTTGTACCACTTTTTTCTGTGCAAAGTCATTTTGATGCTTATTAGAGGGGGTTCATAACAGCATTAAATGCAAATATCCTGCATACCTTGCTGCTCCTGTATCTGTTGCAGGGAGTTTAAAAAGAAGAAAGCTAACAGTGCTCAGATAACATAAAAAGAATGCAGGGACTTCTTTCCCCCAAATATATGCCAGAAATCAGAATTACAAAGTACTTTGTATCGTGTAAATAATATATAGCTAAATTTAATATTTCCTGTAATATTTCAGTTGCATGCCCATTTGGGTAGGGCAAGTACTTTTACTGATATAACAATCTCTTGAAAGAATCTTCACATGTATTTTTCCCATCTATTTTCCTTTGTGCTCAAAATAATGCTGTCTTGCAATGCTCCTAGAAAGAATTTTGTGGTTGTTGTTGCCAACCCTTAAAATGTCTGTCCTTGAAAGACTCTCTGAGTATAAACACTGCTGGGAAGAAGGTGTGGAACCTCTGTTTGTTTTTTTGGAGAGAATTGTTGTCATGTCTGCCTTTGTGCACCTTTGGAATATTTGGCCTTTTCAATCTTCTCTTTCAGATTCAGAAAAAGGCCAAAATCTTCACGACTTTAGTCATACCATTACTTGGGAGATGAGGAGTTTAAAGCCTTTCAGATTTCCAAGTTCTCCTTGTTCTTGGACAAGTGGTTTAATGGCTGGGCTGTCTCACATGGGCTCTCAGACTCTCTGTTCTTCCCTGGCAGTTTAGGTCCTAAGTGCCAAAATCCTCTGTGGTTTATCCAGTGGTGAGACACCATTCCCAAATATAGGATATCAAGCGTGATATGTCTTGGGACATGGACTTTCCAAGTCCCTGCTGACTTCAGTTTGTGAGAGGCACTGGCTGTGTAGTTTTACTGGATCTAAAAGATAAATTCGCATTCATGTTCCTAAAATGTTCTTTTGGATCTGATGCTAGGAAGTTGTCTTATGAAACACCTTAAAAATCTGTTCCCACACTTGCATCTGTAGTAAATGGATTGCATATTTCCTTTCACATAGCCAAAAATTAGGATTTCAAAGTATTAAAAGATTGAGGTTGTGACTGGAGTAGTGACCAATTTGAAAAACATGAAAACATTTGAAAAACATATGTTGCTCACAAAGTTCTAGAAAAGCAGTGTTGGAATGTGTCACTGATGACAAATATTGGTTCCGTGAGTTAAATCTCTTGAAAACAATGCAAGGAAACCCGAGTTACGATGTTTTTATTTTAAAGAAAGAAAAATCCTTACTTCATCTTTCCATTTTGCCCTTAGGAAATTGTTATTGGCTTTGTAGTTAGGAATGATCATCACGCTTGACTCCAGGTTTGCATTGGCCAAAGAATGGATCCTGAAAATTGAGTTTTCTGAAGGTGTGGGGATGGTTCTTTCCTGCCTGAGACTCAGCAGCTCTTCTCAAAGAATGTATACAGACTTTCTGCATGCATGAACTTCAAGAATAAGATAACTAAAAGAAAGCCTAAAATCCAAGATCCTAGTGATCTTTCTGAAAATACTGTCATGAAGATTTTATGCAATACTGTTTCAGAAGGTACAGGTACAACTGTGTGAATGATTCCCTGCTGCCACTTGAGCCTGACTGTGCTCCCTGGTGCTCCCTGCCAGCTCCCTGGTACCAGTTCTTCCTCTCAGGCTGTTCACTAGGTTGGTTGAACTCACTACACCAGCAGAAAACTAATGTGAACTACAAAAAAATCCATCGTATTGTTTTCAAGTGAGGAAATGGGATCAGTTTGGAGTATCAGACCCAGCACAAAGGAACGGGTGGAACAGCCTGGTTGACAGGGCTGGAACATTAAATGGAAAGAGAAGGAAGGAGGAGCGATGGGGGAGCCATTCCTCACATACTCAAGCTGTTAGGCAGGCTGAAGTGCTCTGTTAAATAATCCCCTGAGCAGCTGGTTGTCACTTGGACAAAGCCTGGCTTTGTCCATTCTTGTTTTAGCAGACCAGAACATTGAGAATTAGTTTGACAAAGAGCGTGGTGAATTCAAGCTCCCTTGTACCTTCTTTATGTCAATCCTTCTTATCCTTCAGCACAAAAAGCTTTTCAGTAGCACTTTCTCCCCAGAACATGAGCCACCCCAAAGTGAGGTGACTCAGTGTGGAGAGTGCATTTCACACTGAGAGATGCTCTAAGGTGCTTTCCTGAGGGGTGTAACTGTCCAAAAGTCACTGCACTGATTGTTTAGGACACTCTTATCCTCACTAATGTGGTCATCTATACCCAAACTCATATTGCCAAACAACACATGCAACACAGGCACTTTTTATGCTATTAGTTATAATTTAAAAATCATTAAGTACAGGTGATGTCATGGTATGATTTAAGATAATTAAAACCCTTAAGATTTCATGTGGAAAATTCCCGTATTTCTATGATGTGAAAATTGTAAACATGAGTTATGGGAAGAAAATCTCTTTCAGTGAAAACAGAAGTTATGTTGTTAGCATGGGACGAGTGCATAAAGAGACCCAACAACAAATAACTCTGAATTGCTGGGCAGCTGCAACCCACTCCAGCAACGTGGATTTTGTTGTCTTATCAGTTATGATTCTGAAGGAGTTAATACATAAAGTTTTTAAGTCTTAAAAAAAGACTCTAGATAATATTTAGAAATCACTTCTGTTACAGATATACAGAGACAAATTTCCCATGGCTTTGTTTCTGAAAAGGAAATGTTTAAATGACCCGGTGGTGGTTTTTGCAGAGGCAAGGAAAAGTCCCTGTGTTCATTAATAACACAGATCATTGCTCTGTGCAGAGATTTTTTCCAAAGAAAGGCAAGACCATAACTGTTTTGAAATCTATATTTAAAAATAGTTCTGGTTCTATTAGTCATTGTCCCAATCCAGAAATAAAAGGAGTTTAACTCTTTATTTACTCCATTGATTTACTTAAATTGCTGAAGAAAAACAGGAGGAAGGTTTTTTGTTAGTAAGATTACTGCAGAAATGTCTGGTGTCAGAAATAATCCAATATTGAAGTCAAGCAATAATAATTAAGAGGATGTTTACAAAATAAGTTTTGTTTACAGAATATTTACTTTTTATGGAGAGCTGCTTGACTCTTGTTACTGAATGATCTATGAGCCTTTTTAGGTTGTAGTTCATCTACAGTTCATTATTTCCTGGGTTGTTTTTAATTACTTTGCTGATATGTTCTTAAAAAACCCCACCAATTTGAATACCAAATTACAGAAAGTTAACAATGAGTTGTTACTGTAGGAGCTGTTGTTATTGTAGAGTAGGTTTTCATGGATGGTTATAACTGAGAAAAAGTGTTATGATCAATTTTAACCTTTTCCTGACAAGTCTTTAATACTTAAATAATTCACTGTAGTTCTATTTGTTTCTCAGCTCACATGTAGTAAATGCAGAAGTATTTCAGCTGCAAGTAGATTTTCAAATGTTCCATTTAACAAGTGACATTTCTACTTCCAAATTATCTGATATTATTAATCTGTACTGTGACTGACAACCTTAACTCTTTGCAGCAATTTATGTAGAATAGGTATTCAAACTGGACATACCTTGCAGGTTTGGAAGTTCTTCCGGAAGCACTGGGATAATCCACCTAAGGTCCTTATGTCCAGTTATTTCATATTACAAAAAAAAATAGGGGAAAAGGAAGTTAGAGTGAGTTCTGTGAAAGGAAAAGCATATATAAGGAAAAAGTCCACTTGCAAGATTCTTGATCCTTCTGGCACCGTGGGTGATACCAGAGTAAAGTGCTGCTTCAGATTAGCCCATCTTAGTACTGAAGAATGATATTAAGGCGACTTGTTACCACTCATATGTTTTTCATCACTGCCTGTATTAGAGCCAAAACTTCTGGCTTAACTCTAGACGTCTAGTGGAAGACTTTATAAAACCTGTAGTTTAATAATAGTTGACATCAGGCCGTTGGAAGTACAGTGAGGTCCATTTCAGGTCATTCCTGCTGTGGAATCCCAGTTATTTATGATTTCACTAGCCATTATTCTTTTAAAAGTGTGACTTGAATAAAACTATAAAACTTCAGCCAGTGGCAGAGTAAACCAGTAGCCTGCAGTGATCTGCAGGCTGCCAAATCTTTCTAAAGTTAGAGAATTAGGACTTTATTGTAGCTATGTATAAATTCAAGCTCTGCTTTCAGGAGGCAGCAGTCTGGCTGGGTTCAAGAATGTAAACTGTAGATCAGATTTTTAATCAATATAGCTAATTTCTGTCTCGTGTGTGGGAAATAAAACATTTCTGTTAATTAAAACAGACACAATATTTGCAGTATTCTGTGACTGAAGTTGTGAGTTTAAAACAGAGTCTTTGAAAAGGTGCCCTGTTACAAAGTTTGTACTGACGAGCACATCACAATATTTAGAAACTGGGTTATTTGTTTACCTTTCACATGCCTCTGTTTATGTAAACTTCAGAAATGTTTAATTAATGGATGAAGTTTACCTAAAGCAAGTTTCACAGTCAGGGAAGCACTTTGTGTCTTTAAATTTACAATACACTATACCCAGTTCCGTGCACATCTGACTTCATCTGTTTCTTTAATTAGCTTGTTTCTATGTTAAAAGTCTGGTCTTGCTTTGGGGAAAAAAAAAAAAAAAAGCCTGGAAATTTTATTTGGGATTTTTTTATTATTATACATGTATTGTGCTGTTTGCAAAATGCCTGTACAAGTTGCATAATAGTTATTTTGTCTACTGTTACTTTCTTAAGGAAAAAAAGACTCTGTGCCAAAAATTAAAACTTTAGTGTTGTTATATCAACCAAGACAAGACTTGTGTTACCTGCAGCATTGCTTTTGATGTGTTCCAGTTTCAGTAGCACAGATGGATGATGATAAAGAGTCTCCCTATCACTTTTCCCAAGGAATAAAATTACAGTTTCAAAAGCAATCACATTCCCACAGAAAAATCTGAAGGATAATCTTAAGCTTTTTTGAAATCTCAAATTGCATATATCTGCATTCTCTTGTCTGCTTGTAGAAACCAAAGCTTCCTAAGCAAACACTCCCCTGTGTTTTGAATAGCTTGGTTTGGATGGGTTTACTTGAGGAAATTAGTATTAAATTGCTGTTTTAAAAAACCCTCCAACACTTTCTTGGCTGTTTAATAGAAGAGAGCAGGGCCTGAGGGTTGTGATATAAATGTACTGGTTTCTTTTTTCACTTTGTTCAGTAGTGAAGTGTTGAATCAGCAGTTTTCAGCTCACCCTGGTTTTGCAACAAACCGTTCTTGAGGTTTAGTAACATCTCAATTTTGTGTGAATACTCAGAGGTTTTTTTATTATTTTCTCTTTTTAGTTGATTCTGGTGGTAGGAACACATGTATAAAGTTTGTCATAGCCCATTACATAATGAAGGTGACACACAAAATGGTAATATCTGGAAAAAATATAACAATCTTACCTTAAAGGGGGTTATTCACCAGTTTTGTCCAGCATATAGTTATGAGGAGGGCAGAAATAAATAAATAAATAAAATCACATGCTGTTCTTGTAATGCAACTGTTTAATATTAATCTCAAGACACAGATGCAGTATTTTAATGTGAATATAATTGCAATCTAGGATAAAATGCCCAGAAATCACCTTCTCAGGTCTCTTGACAACTCAGTTCTGAGTTTTAGGTACTCTTGACAGCAGCTACTTAAAACTTAGCCAGTAGTTCTCAATTCATTTTATGAGCTTTTAAATATTTGCAGCACATTTTCAGTGTCTCTTATTTTTAATGCATGATGTTGGGGCTTAATGAAGAGAGATACTCTCAAATATTAGTCTGAGGGTATTTTCTTTGCAAGCAAATGTTGGTATATTTTCCAAAGAATGATTGTGTTTAAATAACTAGTAGATTATATAAGGTCAGACTGTTTGCCCAGAACTTTTCAGTGATTTTTGTTTCCACCAATGAGACAATTGGTTGAAAATTAGAATTCTGCCTTGCCTTAAAATACTTATGTAACATTTATGAGTAATGGAGATCGATTTTTGAGCGAAGAATAGGAGTATATCCATGGTTCAGAATACTGTCTCCCTATGGTGAAATATGCAGACAAAAAAGTATTTGGATGGTGTTTTATACTTGAAATTATCCTGTCAGTGATATAAACTGCTACCTTTCATTTCTTCCTTGAAAATGACTGTATTTTTTATTACTTGATATGTCTGAGAGGGCAAACATATGCTGCCATATGTGGCTAATGCTTCCATTGCAATCTCTGTTTTAAGCCAGTCTTGTACACATTCGTTGTTTTAAAGCAAACTAAGTAGTTTTTCATTTTCTTGCACTGTTTATAAACGTGGTTTACATAATGTGATGAATCTAACATCAACTGCACAAAGCTGCCTTGGAGGCTGCCCATCACATTTTAATAACATGACATATTGCTTTCGTGCTTATAACCGCTCCATGTGCGGTGTGGTCACATATTTTGGTTTTAGCTAAATTTTGGCTCCTCTCAGGCTGGACTACACCATTTAACCAGCTGAGTATACAAGATCTGCCCTCAGCTTCTTGTAGTTCAGTTTGATTCTTCAGTATCTATATGCAAATATATTAAAAATCTTTTTTTTTTTATCATCATGCGTGAAACAATTTTTACTTGTTAATAATTTCTAGCATGTTTTTGGCAGCTGACTTAAAAACTGCTTCAAAACAGAGTTTCTTTTGCAGTCAGTCCTCAGTCCCTGATGTTTGTTAGCAACACAGCAATATTGCAGGGTGGGTCATAACTTGCAATATTGGGAGCTTGTATATAAAAAGAGCCATGAAGTCAAGTGTACGTGTTCATACACTTGTGGGATTGTCAGGCTCATCATGGCTTTTATGGAAGCAGGGATGTGGTGACCTGGAATGACTGGAGAGGCAAAACATCACCTGGAGGGTTTTTCACCCTTGCAGACAGATTCTGTGGCCTCTGGAACATCACTTAACTTTGTTCAATCTCAGGCTACAGATTAATATGAATTCCTCAGTGTGGGAATGCCAATTTCAGAAGCTCCTATCTGGCATATTCCCACATTGATGCTCTTCTTCTTGGTCCCGTGAAAAGTTTTGTGCATCAAACTGGATCAGGGAACTGCTTTGCCTGATCACTGAAGGTCTTGAAATACGTTTTGATGTCTGTACATGTCAATTGTCAGTGCTGCTTGTGATGCTGCTCCCAGGTTTGGATAATGAGACATGGCATTTTTATGGAATATGGGTATTTATCTGCCTTATTGGGAACACCAGACATTCTTTCACCGAAAATCAAACAGTAGTTAATATCAAGAACACTGCAACCAATGCCAAACTACTGAATCACTCTAACAGTGAGTTCTAAAGGGAAATTTTCTGTTCCGGAATACAAGCTGGACTGAGAACAACATTTCCTCAGAGTATCAAGCATTTACTCTGCCAGAGTTCAACAGTGCCTCAGAAAAAACCCAAATCTTGATCACCAGTAAATGCTGAATTCCCCCCATTTCTCCTTTTGTTTTACCAAAGAGGATGAATAATATGGGATGTAAATGAGTGCATGTTCTTAGCCAGCCTTTGGGTAGATTCCTGTTGTTCAGAACATAAAGGCAATGCTTAAACCAGTCACTGTCATCAAGTTCCAGTGCGTTGTTAGTTTTAAGAAAAAAGAAATGTGGCCATCTAGTCTAGGAAAAAAAATTAAAGCATGTTAGAGTGAAAAGATAGTATTTAATTTGGAATTAGTTTTTCCTCACTTATCAACAAAAGTAATTTATATTAATTAAAAATCCAAAGGCCAAAAAGCAGATGACTTTGACTCAGTTTGTGGTTGACTGTTAGAAGTGGAAGCAGCGAATATCACAGTCCTGAGATAGTAATTAACTACAATTTGCACTTCTGTGTTTAATGAAGAACCTGGATCTGTACATGTTTGCATGTACTTTGAGCACATCTGTTTTGTAGATGGAAAAAATAACAAGGTCTCCAGAAAGGTCTCCAAACTCAATTTGTTTGCAAGTTTTGAAACACATAATTTTTCACTTTGGAATAGTAGAAATGAAAGCATTTCTCTCATTACTAATCATTAGCATCATTACTAATAATGAGGGTATACACTGATTCAAGGAGTGATTTCCCTGTCATATTCATTAACTCAACCTGTGTATGTTTTTACATACTCAGATGTATGTTTTTATCCGTGGGAATTTTCTGGGAGGGCTTCATTTGTTTCTCATCAACACAAAAGCAATAAATCTGTCATGCAGGGTTGGGTCTCGTTCTAAATACTCCCAAGAAATTGGGAGCCTTCTGAAAAAGTCTGATTTGCTTTTAGCCAACAACTGCTGCTACAGCTTTAGTATTACCTTCTCATCATTATGCTACTTCTAAATTGTAGATTCTATGTAATCCATATTATGTTCAAGTGGGCGATTTTTAAAATGCAATTAAATTTGCTTTAATCACTTCTGTACCATAAAGTGTTTTGTTGACTTTTAGCATTCATTTTTCCCTCTTCAACTGTAGAGAAAAATCACAAATAAGTCCTATCACTACATTTTTTAAATGAAAAATGAAAAAATAGGAAGATAAAGACTCCTAAATTAAGCCAAAAGACCATGTAGAAGCTAGCAGAGAAGGGTTTTCAGACAGATGTCCTTATACACTATTTCCAGAGGTATTTGCAATTACAGGAGTGTGTTAAGAAGCTTGGTATCATGGATGGGCTTGCACTGTTTTTTGTCAGAGACAGAAATCCACTGGATGACAGAACCTCCTTTTACCACTCGGTGGAAATATTTATGTAAATTGAAAGAAAACATATGTCATAATTGCATATTAACTTGTGGTATGGAAAAGGAGATCTTTTTTATAGAACAATTTGTAAAGTAGAGGGTATTATTTTCTTCTTGAGCACTTGTGTTCTACAAAGCATGATTTCCATTTGGCTTTACCACAGCAGAACTAAGGAGCCTTGACTTTAGAAAGTAACTTACTGATGAATAACTTTGATTTTGTTTAACAAGCAAATTATATCTTAATTTCATAGAATCATAGAATGCTTTGGGGTTTAAATGATCTTAAAGGTCATCCAGTTCCAACCCCTGACCATGGGCATTTCTCAGCATTTAATACATACTGTGACTGTACTTTAGCTTCATGGTTATTAGAGTTTCTATTTTTTGCAGTTAATGGATAAGATGTACATCTGCTCACATAAAACCAGAGGATGTTCTTTGCTCAGGTTGAAAAGAAATTAAATTCAGCTAAATTGGGAATTAATCACTGTTTCTGTCAATTAAGGTTTTACCAGAGGCTCTCAAAATAGCCTTCAAAATAAATACAGAATACAGGCAATGCAGATTAATTTAAACCCATATGTTGTCAAGAAAGAGAGTAATTATTTTGATGTTTCCAATGCTAAAACTAGACCAACAGCAAAGCAATCAGTGGGTGGCAGGTTCAAAACAGAAGGAAATACTTCATGGAACATTTATAGTTCAGCTGTGGAAATGTGCAAGAAAGTGAAGTGGATTTTAGTGTTTCATATAGACCCAAAAAGTAATTGGTCTAATTGAAAGAGGAAAAGTCTTGCTTCCTGAGTTCTTTGTAATGAGAGCCAAAGGGACCTGGGAAAAAAAAGGGAGAAAGAGTTTTCCCTGGAAGAATTGTAGTGAATAACCTGAGTAAGTCCAGAACCATCCTGCATTTAGAGGGAAGCCATAGATGTTTATACAGAACTGTCAGTGAAAAGGGGTTGAGAACTACAAAATGTTCCCAAGGGCTGTCATTCCCTTTCAGCTTTTAAGGAACAGAAATTGTAAGGCCAGAGAATGAAAGGTAATGACATACCAACTTTCAGGGGTTTGCAGAAATTGCTGTGAAAAAAAATAAGTACACTTTAATCCTTTTTCCTAATTTTAATCCTTTAAAAATACCATTACATAACTCACTTAGAAGATTCTTGTCTTTGTTGATAGTGTTGTTGAAGATCTAATATTTCCACAGCTGTGTTCAGTATTACTCCTTTGAGAAAAATATCTGTTGTGTGGAAAAAGTAAGTCAGCTATCACTATCATATGAAAAATTCCCACAGAGAAACATAGATTCGTTTCAGTAATATTGCATGGAAAACCTACAGATTTCTGTGTACATATTCATAATACTGCACACTTGGAATGAAAGTTTTTTTCACTGAATGAACAGAACTACTTCAGAGTACTTTGTAGGAAACAGTGTGTTATGAGCTGGTCTGAATAACTCACTTTACCAAAGATACATCAATATAAATAACAGCGTAAAGCAGAAGTAATGAATCAGAACTTTGCATTCAATAACTGAATGGAAATCTGCATCCTGTACAAAGAATTAAACACCAAACAAATGGAAATTCTACCAAACTACAGTAATTGTTTACTCAGTGGCTGCTGGAAGTTCCTTACATAACAGACTATTAGAGAAGAAATTACAAGGTAAATGGTTTTTAACATGAACCTTTAAAATAATCCAGCTCTGAATGCTTTAATTTACTTTAATCCTTAAATCCTTGGGGGAAAAGTCTATTTATTGAATGGAGCCAGGATGGCTCACGCAGACTGGAAGAGTAGTGTCTGGGGGAATTCTCTCAGCTCTGGAGTATTTGTTCACTTGCAGAGACTGCAGAGGATGTTTGTGTCCACTGTGGCTGGCAAAGCCACAGGAATGGACGTGAATCCCTGGGCAGGACCATTGCTGGCCTTTATGGGGACAGTGAATAGCACAGCTTCTCTACCTTCCAAACCAGGTGGGGTTTTTTTGCGTCCAGCCTAACAATTGTTGGACCTTATCATAAATAATCAGGCATTTCCCCCAATTGCTGTGCTCCTAATAGCCAGAATAGTTTTGCATAATTTATGCTTTTGTAGAAAAGAAAGAAATGTTTATGAAGGAAGCTGCAGTCTGGAGAAGAGACACTTCTTGACATGAATATGGTCTTCAAATTAGTTGTAATGCATAGCATTTCCCAAGCTGAAAAAATTGCAGTTTCTGAACACAGAGCCTTGAAGTCAGTGCCCCAGATAAACCTTATTACCCATAGAACTCCCAAGGAAAAATAAAAAATTGTTGCTTTTAGTCACCAGGACAGTTGATTTTGGGGATAGCCCTCTGGATTCCCACAGAGGAGCGTCAATGAAGGACAGACCTGTAGGAAATACAGATCAGATTCTGCTGCTGGTTTTACTGAGGGACTGAAATGGGACGGTCAGTGTGAACCGTGTGGGCTCGTGCAACAGTGTTCGGCTACTGGGCAGTGCCAGGAGGTGGAGTTGTCCTCAGCCTCCAGCCCATCTATCTCTCTGTTCAAATTCCCCTTTGTATCCTCTATTATTATTATTATTATTCCCCCTTATTATCCTGTACTACCCTGCGACACCCCACTGTGGGAGTTTTTACCAGACGTGACTGCAGAGCAGAGACAGTCGTGTGCTGCTCCAAGGAACTCCAGAGCAATGACCAGATCGTGTGTTGGGAAACTCTGTGAACTGTTCACAGGCTGATAAAGTCAGTGAATATTTCTGGAAATGTGGAGTTAGGCAGTTAGGCAGCATGAGGCCGGGCTCTACAGGAAATCCATGAGCAGAACTGTCCTGGACCAGGTCAGAGCCCAGCTAGGCCAGTCCCCCAGCTTTGACAGGGACATTTCTACAGAGAAAAAGGCCATTGCTGTTTCTGGGCTTCCTCTGCTTCCACTTTCCTTGAAGCAAAGTACAGCTGTGGTTTTGGGACAGATGTTTCATTTAGTTTTGAGATTCACCCTGAGGTAGTCTGGCTTTTTTCTGCCGTTCCCAAGGGAATGGTTGGAGCTGTGTCGGGGGAGGTTTAGGCTGGATATCAGCAAGGTGGGTGCTGAGCACTGCTCAGGCCCCCCAGGGAATGGTCACAGCCCCAAGGCTGCCAGAGCTCCAGGAATGTTTGGACAGCACTCCCAGGCACAGGGAGTGTTGGTGTTGATTGCAACCCTGTGCAGGGCCAGGGGTTGGATCAATGCTCCCCATGGATCCCTTTCAACTCAGAACATTCTGTGATCCTTTTAAGATTGATCAAACGTTGTCTAGCTGAGAGAAGTACATTTACTATGTGAAAAAGTTGACCCCATAGAGGTAATTAATCTGTTGTTTTACTTTACTAACTGGAGTATTTCAGTATCACAAAAGGGATGATAATTTATCATTAATTGGTTTTTGGTGTGGTCAAAGTGTTCTGTGAAGTACTCAGCTCTGTAGGTTCTTTCAGAGACACACAATGATGCAGAATGTTTTCTTAAAGGTAGTTTAGTGATCCAGTAACTCTTGCATCATGTAGAATGGAAGATTTTTATGAAGAGTTCTGCTTGATGTTCTCTCTTCACTTCTTAAACTGAAAAGGAAAGAACAGTGCTCTGTCTTTATGGGTCTCTCCTGATGGAATTTTAATGTAGAACAGGGTGTCTCTTAGCAAGGAACATTACATCTGTAATGAGACTTCATAACCTGGTTATTGGGAACATTAAACACCATATTTCCATTGAATTTCATTTATAGCAGTTGTAACAAAATTGTTCAAATTATGCTTGCAGGCATTTGAGCATAGCTGCTTGGTACCTGAATTGGTATAAAACTTAGGAGCAGGATGTTAATTTATTGGGAAAATAAAAAGCTAGATTCATTTTGATCATATGATTGTTTCCTAATGTGGAAAAGAAGATCTGTTTAATGCATTTAAGAGGTTTTTAAGTGACGTCTTCGCTACTTTTAGATGGAAAAAGTGTTCCAACATTTTTCCACAATACTTTGGGGCCTTGAGACTGAACAGAGTTGTTGACATCTTTAAATCAGGGCTCTTATTTCACATGTCTGCTGTTTTTTCCCCATTTAAAATGGTCTTCAGTGTGCCAAGAGAAGTAAAATTAAAGCCTTGAAATACAGTTTGGGATTCAATGGTAACTAACTATAAGAGAGGGTCATGTTACTAAGGATGCAATAAAAGCAGGGATCTCTTTTGTTCATTAGGAAACTGAAATGTGTGTCTGCTGAGCAAGTCCAAGACATTATTATAAATCTTTTTGCGTGGATGTTTGTACCTTTTTCACTTTACAAGAAGACAGTGAGACTGTTATGCAGGGCTTCTTCCAAATGAGGGTTAGTTACACGGTTCACTAAACCTTTAAATGCTTCCTGCAGTCAAAATCAGCTTTAAAGGAAATCTCTTTCAAAACATTCACTATTTCCAAAGGGTTGGCTTCACCTCTGTGGTTGGGATGTTCTGCAAGGTGGTCATGGTGTGGTTCTGACCCCTTAGAGCACGGATTTAACCTGAAGTTTGGTCTTCCAAAACCTGATCTGTGACTTCAGCCAGGAGAGGTGGCGCAGAGATTGTAACAGATGTTGGTGCCTCATGTTCTTTGTTGTTTTGATATTGGTTGGTTGAGGCTGTAAATCCAAAGCAGGTCCCTGGGGTTACACTTCCAGCTGAGGAGAGATTTTGAAGCCTCCTGAGGAACCTTCCAAAGCACCAGAAATTGCATTGGTCTGCAAACTCTCAGTCAGCAAACTTGTTCTCTGCAAACTGCTTCATGCAGGAAGGTGTCAGGGTTATTGTGTAAAATTTACTTGTGATGTTACTATTTTTCTGTCTGTAGGGTTGTCTGAAAATTGTATACATTTGAATGTAAATATAGTACTTAAATTAGAAAATGTTTTCTGAGGAGAGTTTCCACCAGTTAACACTGGTGTTACCACACAACACAAATGACAAACTGTTTATTTTCTTGCTGGGATGTAACTGTTTATAAAGCTGTGACTTGAGAGATCTTAAAAGTTCATCAATTTCTTTCAGTAAAAGCACAATTTTTTTCCTTAAGAAATATTAACATTCTGTTTCCTAGTTCTAATAGTTATTTTCTTTTAGCGTGCTAAGGGGTTTTTACAGTAAGTGCAAGCATGATGGTTATTTCAGAATCAAAATTCAGAAATTATATCAACCACTCTCTGTAGTTACTGTAATAGTGAATTAATTGAGTGAAATTCACTTTGTCATGGACAAATAGAAAGCAAATGGTCACACAGCAACTCCTTTTTGGGGCAAAGCAAGGGAGTGATTTGTAGCTTTGTCACGGAGGGATCTGTATTAAATTGAAATGGAAAATGGAGAAGGGTAGATAGTGTGAACTCAACATTTTTGGGTCTCGGAGATTCTAATAGCTTCAACACATGGGCATTAATAATGAAAAATCGCATTTTGGGAGGTATTTATGCCTTTATTTTTCTGATGTTTGTGTGTGGTTTTTGTTGGGGTTTTTTCCCTAAAAAAGCTCTTCTACCTTGCTTAGAGAACACATTGCCTCTAATTGTTCCTTTAAATTCAGAAAGCTACCCAAGCTTCCATGGAAATAACATTGTTTTTTGGAGTCCTTTGCAGTTTTTATCAACCAGAAGTTCCTGGCTCAGGCAGATCCTCAAAGTTCCATCATCATTTACTCAGTAAAACCAACAATGTCTTTTATACCTTTTGTATTAATTTGGTGATAACCACGGGATGTCTTCTGCTGCATTTCAATTTATGATGACATTTAGCAAGTCTTGTTAAAATTCTCATGTGGGATACTGGAGCCAACAATGCAAGTTAGAAATCTAACAGAGATTCTAAACCCCCAAAAATCCTCTTATGCCACAAAGCATTATGGTTGTGGAATTACCATGGCTATTGAATCCTAACCTCTCCTATTCTGGTCTCTTACTGGCTGTAAAATATCTTTCCCTCTTATCCTTTCAACGTTTACCTTGCATTAGTCTCTGGCTGGTTACTGAAAACTTCATGGTCAGGGTTCTGCTGTACT
Organism: Bombycilla garrulus; assembly: GCA_013400315.1. Lineage (NCBI taxonomy): Eukaryota > Metazoa > Chordata > Aves > Passeriformes > Bombycillidae > Bombycilla > Bombycilla garrulus. Next base: position 63,676 of record VXBU01007642.1, on the reverse strand, counting down.
ATAAGTAATTTCCTCTCTGAAATGTTTATAAAAAATTTTGATGGGACATCTCTGTAGTCTTAGAAATTTGCAGCTGGTTCACTCTTGAATTTATCTGTGGGCAGAAGTCAGCTGCATCTGTGTGTGGAGAACAGGAGAAATGAAAATGCTGCTGTGCATCTCCCAGATCGAATTACCTGGCAGAAATGTTACTGGATTGGCTTAGCAGGATCTCCCTCACAGCAATTCTCACCAGGGATTTGCCATGAAGGCTCTGCCAGTATTTATTTATATATATATATATATACTTTTTAAATATACT
>VXBU01007642.1:14756-63072 GCA_013400315.1 Bombycilla garrulus | reverse complement strand
ACTTTTTATATATACTATTTCATAAGATTTCTGAGCCTGATAACACTTTGCCGAACTATTATTCCATTCTCAATCCAATGGCCTTCTCAAAGTAGATTAATTTCCAATGTAAGCCTGCAAAATTAATTGTTTGCTCAAATATATTTTAGAGAATAAACTAACTATAGTGGGTTTTGTGTTGAGCTGTCCTTGCATGTTTTTATTGTACTGGTGCCCAAGGATTCTGAACTTGTTCCCATGGTTTCTTGACCAAGAATTCTCAGGTCACTGTCACCTGGAGTCACAAGCTGTAAAATGGTGACAATTCCATTTACTTTGTTTATAAGATCCTTTCACGCTCACTGTTTAGAAGTGATGAGAGTTTGATAATAAAGCCTATTCCACTTGCAGTATAATTGGTAATTTTGAAGAGTGGATTTGAGCTGCTTCCATCTGGCATATGGAAATGTGCAACTTTAATTACCTGTGTATTTCTGAAGTGAGCAAGCAGCCGTTTGTTGCATCCCCTTCATCCCTTGGCTTCTGACTCCTGCTTGGTCTTCTGCCTCTGCTTCTGTTGTGTTCCATTTCCAAAATAGTAAATCCAAAGTCTCTGTCTCATGACTGGGGCATTACATTGGGGGTGTAACTTTATTTTAGGTCACGTTCCATTTCTGAGGGCTTCTCGTAGGAACAACTTCCACAGCCTAATGTCAGGAAAGCTTGATACTCATCGTATTAAACCCTCAAAGGAATAATCTTTGTCAAATTACTTGCATAAAATTCGCTTTTATGGTATCTTAACAGTGAAAAAGCACATATTGGAGAAAAAATATGTTAATGGTCATAATAAATCTTGATTCGTCTGTATTTTAGTGGTGTTATCCCCTGCAAATCCAGTGGAGAATTTCTTGTGGGTCTTATGAGGCTGAATGTTTGATAAGAGAAGAATTCTACTTGAATGAAAATACTTGCAGCAATATGTGGTGTTTTGCTTAAATTTATCATAAGCCTACACATCCTGCACAGTATGAAAATCTAACATACTATGGTACAAATGAATGGAACCTATTACTGTGACTCTAAAACTAATTTTAAAAATTAAAATATGTCTTTTTTTTTTTTTAAGAAAGTATCCATATAGAAATTAATTGCTCATTCCTCTAGGTCATCAGAATCTGTATTTGAATACAGGAAGTTTTTAGGGTCATCTAAAACAAACAAACAATTTAACTTCCTAAAATTTCTCTTGGAAGAGCTTAACACTGCAAAATGTTTGGTAGAAAATCCAGTCCTGTATGCCTTTTAAGAAATTAGATTCCTGCACTGCTACAATGTTCATAGCTCAAGGACTTTTATGTACAATTTTTACAGTTGATGGTACCACTTAAAATGTTCTAAATTCAGTTAATCAAATAAAAAAGGACCAAGCTGAGGATTTGGTTATATTCTTGAATCCTAAAATTTGATCTTATAGAGGGTGTGCCTGGGGGCACAGTGTGACCTTTTGTGTTTAAGTAGAATAGTGTTAATAGAAATAAAAATAAATGACATAATCTTAAGCTTCAATTTTTACATTTAATGGTTTTATAATGAAACAATATGAAGAAACACACTGGTACCTTACTTCAGTATAAAATATACAGTATCATATTTATGGTAGTAGGAAGGGTTTAAACCAGAAATAAGCAGATCAGTGAGTATAGAGAATAAATAAAGCTGCATTTCTAGAGATGGGGGTTGCAATGCAGAATTGTGGGCTTTATTTGGTCTTCTGTGGTTTAAGAACAACACTGCAATAGGATCTTATGCATGAAAAGGAATGTGGGGAGAGCTGCCTTGTGTTGATGTAGTTGTTTTCAAGGTGAACGTGTTCCAAGTGGGAATCCTCATTCTCCTCCTCACTGTGCTCGTGCTCATCCTCGTGGTTGGTCTGAGCCCTGCAGATGCGTTCTGGGGGCACCGTCCTGTGACAGGGGGAGGAATCATGTTAGAATCATTCCAGATAACTCTTAACTTCATCATTTATTTTAGACTTGCTGTCTATTTACATAGTTGAAAATGTTAACTTAATCAGTACATTAAATTTTTTCAATTACATATTTACTGAGGACTTTCAAAAGCCATTCTTTTTAACTTTCTCTCCGTGCATTGTTTTCTCATTTATATCATATACTGAGTTTTTCTGAGGAAAATATTGCCATGTGTTGCTGGATGAAAACCTTGTCCGACACATGGGAATTCTCTCTTTGTCTTTCCTTTTCCTTACAAAACAGCACCGAGGGCCTGGATGACACACGTGGCTCCACAGCTTCGGCTGGTGGAACCTGCTCACAGGTGACTCCAGCTGCTGCCTCCTCCCATTATTTTCTTATCACTTTGGGCTCTGGTGATGAACAATTTCAGTAACTCTGAGGAAGGGTGAAATCACACTTTTATCATATTAAGAAATACTGCAGAACAAAACTCAGGAGTCAGCTCCTCCTTCAGATTTTTTTTTAAACAAATATTTACTTAAAAATAACAAATTTCTAAAGCAAAGCATGTCTTATTTATTTTAATGTCAATAACGTAGCAAAGAGCTTGGAAATTACCTTATTTTATTATTGTTCAGTCTTAGAAAACGTAGTTTTCTCATTTCATCAATCCCAAAGGGTACAGCCTTCAATTCGTTGTGATCCAAAAAGAGCTCCCTCAGGGAGTGGTAAGCTCCAAAAAACGACACTGCGTCGATGCCGTCGTCGGTGAGTTTGTTAAAGGACAGGTAGAGATACTCCAGCCCCGGCCTCATGTGGCCAAACACATAGCCTGGAATTCTTTCAATCTGATTTCCTATAAGCACCAGATGGAGTAAAGATTTTGGCAGATAGGAGGGAACATGATATAACTTATTATAAGAGAGATCGATTGACTCCAAGTTCCTGCATTAAAGGAGAAAAGAAAAAAAAGGCTGAAACCCTTCTGAGCTCCTACCCTGGCAGTGCTGTGTTCTGTACAAGGCTCTGCTTCGTGGCATTAGCAGGGAATGAAATTTCCAGGGGAAATTTGTTGCTGTTAATGGGGCAGAATGCATTTTATGGAACATGGTCATGCGTGATTACTCTGGGAATAGAAAAATTGTGAATTAACAATCAAGCACAGTGATTTTGTTGATGGGAAGAAATCTTCAGTAATGAGGATGGGGGTGCTGACAGGGAAATCCCAAGGGACTAATTTGGAATTGCTGCAATAATGAGTTACACTGAAAGACTGGAATAACCTTGGGGTTTCAGTCATTATCCCATTAACAGGAAATTTTAAGCTTTGTTCTGAAGCCCATTTGAAATGGAATTGTGTGAATGAATCAGTCCCATGTGCTTCGCTTCCAGGGATGAAAGATGCTGTCAGTAGTAACAGTGTGGTTGTTTTCATCTTAAGGAATTTATAAGTTCAGGAATCAAGGGATAGAGCTGCAGCTGCCAGTGGTGGCCAGGTACCCTGCTCAGCTTGGAAAATGATTTAGCAGGAAAATCAAAAGCACTGTCATCTTTTACTGCTTACGTTCTCATTGCTCACTCTGCTTTTATTCTACTCTTAGACAATGCAGCTGCACAGTCTTCCCTTCATCTTATTTGCTTCTGTAATTTTTAATCCAATGGGAAATAAGGCTAGAACAGTATTAAATTATTTTTAAATTACCCGTGAGGTAATTATGTATCAATACTAAATTACCCTATAATTGTATATAGTATTATTTATAATTAAAGTTCATTTTTGACTGGGTGGTCAGAAAAAATATTGACTTTAATGTTGATATGGTGCAGATTTGAGGGAAAAGATCTTTTTATCTGACAGCTGACTAAGTGTCTTCTAGATTATACAGTTAGGCAAAGGAAATTTAGAAGAATTAGAAAAGGAAAACAAATCAAAGCATAATTACAACTCTAAGTTAAAAGCAGTGAAGTGTAAATATTTATTTGATTATCTGACTCACTGAAAACAGAGAAAAATAAAATAAATGTATTTTAAATGTCTGGTACTTACTCTTGGTTTATCCAAGCCAAAGGTGCTATCCTGTGCTCCTCTAATTTGTTATGCTTTAGCCCAATGATGTTGATGTTTCTGGTATGGTTAAAGCAAATTTCTGATACTTCTTCAATTTGATTATGTTCAAGATATAACTCCTGTAAAGTGCATTTTGGAAAAATAAATTTTGTGAGATCAGAATAGGCTGGGTTTTCCCATTGCAAATTCCAAATAGAGCAATTAACTGTCCCCTGTATGACCTGGTCTATGTTAATTCTGAATCGGAACCAGAGGCAGTTTGTAGCTGGAGTGAGTGAGACCTTCAGAAATGCTATTTTTCAAAGCAATTGTTCTGTTTTCTCACGTGTGAGAATACAGATGGCTTTGAAACTGCAAACAGAAGGAATTGCATTTTTTGGGGGGTTTGGGGGTTGTTGTTGTTAGCATTTATTTTGGTTGTTTTGTTTTCTTTTTACCTCAAGAGTGGCAGGAAGACCTTGTGGGATAATTCTAAATTTATTTCTTCCCAGTCGCAAATAAGACAGACTTTTCAAAGGATAAAAGGCCAAAGGACTGACATTTGCTTCACTAAGTTTATTTCCTTCTAATTCCAGAGTGACCAAGTTCTTTAAATCTAAGGAGAAGAAAATTTAATTTCAGTTCATTAATGCCATCTTATGTCTTGTTAAAATACACATTCATAATTTAACAGTCTTAAACAGTACAGAGTTCAGTTCACAGCAACGAAAAACTAAAATGAACTGATTTTATTATCTCATAATCATGGAATTATATTGTTTATAAGTTTGTAGAGCTTTAGAGATTGACCACAGCTTTATTTGCATTTTCCTCTCCCAGTCCACATGGAAAGGGCAGCAGCTGATCCAGTTTAGACGGGACCCTTTTGGCAGGAGAGGAAAGGATGCAATAAAGTCCATCAAATTCTGACACGGATGGTACCCTTTCTTTTTTCTTTCCCTTTTTTTCTATCAGCCTGTGTTTAAACTGGCTTAAAATGATCATGGTTGACTCCAATTATATTCTCCCTTATTTTTCATGGACATCAAATTCAGTTCCATGGAATTCAAAAATAACTGAAATGGTTTCACCATACATAAAGCCACCAGGTTACAGGTGGGGATAGTACATGCTTCAAATTCATCTCCACTTAGTGACCTTAAATATAAAGTCCTCTGGGAGAGGAGCAGTTGCATAAGGGAAAATGTAATTTTAAAATACTTTGTCATGCAAATCTTTCAGTTTATGTTGTCTTTTGAAAACATGGAACATAAAGCTAGCAATTATTTTTCTCTGTCAAACCAGGCGCATTTGGTTCAACACTCAGCTTTTCAAATTTATTTTCAGCTTTTCGTGTGATTAATATTAAGTTTTTAAATACCTTTTAAGCCATCTTCATCAATGGCATGAAGTTGGTTGTCATTTATTTTTATTTCTTCCAAAGTTGATGGCAGTTCAGAGGGAATAAGTACCAGCATATTTCCATCCAAATACAAACGTTTCAGCTTTTTCAGGATCTTATCACAGGAATGAAGAAGAGCACTTAGAATTATCAAGGTGCAAAATATCCAGTTAAATATACAGTTAAGATTTTTTTTAACACGCGCTTTGAGAGGTTTTTCAGCTGCAGTGCAGTAGTATCCAGTGTTCTGAATTAAAAAGTATTGTTTTTCTCCTGTCAGTCTAATTAATAGGTTCCTTTCTGCTAAATACTAACAAAAGTGTCAGTTAATGTCATGTGTAACTGGAAGAGCTTCCCCACAGCCCTGCTGCAGTTCCCCAGGATCATTGTTTGCATTCCTGCTGCTCTCTGTGAATCGTGCAAGTATTGCCTCACTACACTGTGAGCTATTTAGGGCTTCAGAGTACATGCATTTAGAAATTATGTGCTTATCCTCTTCATTTGTGAGCAAACTGATGATTTTCTGTAGGTCAGCAAATTTACTCAGGCACAAGGACAGCAACTTTCAGTAACTGAGGATTTTTATTCTTAAGCCAGCTTAAAAATCGGTATGAAAAATTATCATATCTTAATTTTAATTCTTGGTTACGGTGAGAGATTTCTCACAGTAGCTATTGACTTATACAGTGCTTACTTTTACAAGGTGCAAAGTGGTTTAGATCCATAAACTGAAAAGCAAAAAACATTCTTTTAAGCTATAATTATTGGGAGGGTAGCAGAAGAGTTAGGCTTTCTTACTTTGAATGCTTTGGGACCTATGCCAGCAGAGGTAATGTTATTTTTACTCAGATCAATCCATTCCAAATTAGGTATCCCATTGAAAGCTTCATCTGAGATTGTAGTGATGCTATTTCCTGGGACAGAAGGCAAGAAAAAAGTTTGAGTTAAGAAATACAGTCTGCACCTGAGGTCTGTAATATTGCACCTAGAAAATATAATACAAAAATAGCATTATGGGCAGTAATTTTTTGTAGATATCTTCATTTTAGTATTTAAACACTGGCATGCAAATCTAACAATTTTCATATTTTGTTTTAAGGGCTTAGCTGTAAAATTAGTTCTGAAATTTTTCTATGTTAAGGAATGACAAAGCATTAGCAGTGCTGTTGACTGTGTTTGAGGATGATGGTGTTACAAAAGTCATGCAGAGTGGAGCCATTAATTACCTGTGAGGTCTAAACTTGTTAAGTCTGGATCTGAGATGGGAGGTATTTGTGTAAGTTTGGCATTAATGCAGCTTACTGTGGTGTCCGAGGTGGAACATCCATGTGGCAAAGGAGGAGCTTCTATGGGTGGAACAGGAATTGGGAAATGAGATGGAATTCTGAGAGCACCATCATCTTCATCACTCTCATACTGCTCATCTCCTGCAGCTCCCGTTCTGGGGACAGGCAGCCTCTCCCTGCGACGCCCTTTGTGCCTCTGGCGATTCTTTTTGCCTTTCCTTTTTCTTTTCCTTTCCCCCTTTTTGTGACCCTCCTTGTCTCTAATCTCTGTCACTTCTGGTGGAAGCAGCTCATCCTTTTCCATTTGGGTTCGTGCTGATGGCAGAACATTGGTGGTGTCGAGGTCCTTGGGGTCTGGGGAATCACCAGACATTTCAATGGTGTCATCCAGTGAAATTATACTGGAGTCCAGCGAGGAGGCTAATGAGGAAAAAAACCCCAAAACAACATAAAAGAGTGATTAAACTAAAATATTAGTGAGCACTGTTTCCCACATACAGTAAAGAATGATGACTGTAGAATGTTATTCCTCTTGGAATGTGATTTGACGAATAAAAATGTGGTCCTAAATTTTTGCTTGAGAAAAGAGACACTTGGCTGAGAAATGATTGAGGCAACCACAGAGAACAGTTTGTACACAGCTGATTCCTGACAACTCCAGACAAAAAGGTAGAAAAATTAGTAAAGCCTTCATTATCTTCCTTTTTGACTTATTATTAATTATGGGGTTTGTGTTGATGGAGGTGTCTAAAGAGGAAAAATAATGTGTCTGGGATTGGGAGGTAATTTGGAAAAAATTCACAAAGGTCAGGACTTGGTCTCCTCCAGAAGGGACCGTCAGGGGAGGAGTTGGCTGCAGGTGGGGATCTCACCAGGGAAATGCATTAACTCCATTACCAAAATGCAGTTTTTACTTCCATAACAGGACAATTCTAATAAAAGGAGTTTAAACATCTCAGTCAACATGACTTTTACAGTTCTACAGTGAATTCCTATGATGTCTCGTCTCAGAGTGTCACATGCACGTACACATGAGGATTAATATTTCTTACAGTAGGAGAGATTAAATTCAGTACTTTACAGATACAAAATATTGGGAGTGTGGGAAGGAAAGGAAAGAAATCACATCTCATATTTGTATCATTCATTCCTTTTCTTTTTAAAGGTTCCGATTTTATTTATATTTTTGTGGAAAAAAGAGATTGTAGTTCTGTGCCTTCTCTGGTGAACTGACTTTCTTCTCTCGATTTACATCAAACTGCTGCAGGTTTTTGCACTCATAACAAAGATTTACAACCATTCTGTATGTCTACTACATCAATAATGGCCAGTAGTTATTGATTGATCCTTTGTAAATGGGAGAGCAAATATAAGTAGATGTTATTTTTTTGTACATTTACAAAGTTCTGTAACGGTAGGAGGAAGTAAAAAAAAAATGCAATTATCTTTACTATTACATACATAGCATCATCTTTTCTTTAAATGTTGTATCAACCTCATCTAACAAAGTACACAGAGAAACTGAGGCCAGCTGGAGTAGAAACTCTGTTATCACAGAATTCAGGATAATGTGTGCCTTGTAACTCTTGGGATCATTAAATGCAGTGTTTATGTAAGGTTTTAAACAGGGCAGGTTCAAACCAGTGAATCTGTGGTGTCCCATACCGGTCTCAGAACACACTGGGCAGCATTCTCCTGCAGGAATGATGGTCTGGGGACATTTCAGAGGGTGGCACATGGCTGTGTCACAGATCACCTCTCCCTTGGAGCACAGGCAGGTGACGCAGGGCTTGGGAGACCACACGGCTTTGTCAAACATGATCATCCCGTTGGCTGTGCACTGCCCCTTCTTCTCTAGAACACAAAATGTGAAGCTGCAGTTAAACAGTTAAAGTAAACCAACAGTGTTCATTTAAAACTTTAGAGAGAAGCACTGCTATTTTGTTCTCATTTTGAAAATATGTAAAATACATCCTATTATCATTATTCCTTTTCATAGCTGTATTTTCTTCAGCTTATTAGTAATCTCCAGTTATGCAAAACTTGAATATTTTTTCCTTCTCTTCCTCTCTTGTGCACTAGAAATATTTTCTAATATCTTGCACATTAAATGAGAAAGTTTTATTTATGCCCTGCGGAACTGAGAGTAACAATATTCAGTTTATAGTCATAGTTCATAGGCTTGGTGGAAGTACAGTCCACTCTGGAATGACTGATGAGATGGCAAAAATCTTCACTTCCCTGTAACTTGCTTTATCTGAAAAAAAAAATAAAACCCAAACAAACAAAAAAAACTCTTTGCTAGAAAAGCAGCGATCTAGAACAACTTGTGCTATGAAATACTCTGTCTCTCAAGTTTCTGGATATGTATCTACAAAAGATTGAGAGCTCGCCAGGGTACCAGTTGAAATTTTCAGAAAGAAATGTAATTTTGTAAGCTCTAGACAGATATTCAGCAGGCAAGTGATTTGGAGAGCACAGAGACTTGGGAAGGAAACTAATCCCAGTCTCCCTTTGCTTCCTGTGGTGGAGTTTACCTCAGGAGTATCTTCCCTGGGCAGTTCTGACCCAGACTCCAGGATAAACATTGCACCTTTAGCATGATGGTTTTTTATTTTTGGTCTTTTGAGAAAAGGAAAACCAAGGTTAAGATTCTTCATCCCATTGCAAATATTCCTATATTTGTGTGTACCTCTAAATCTTGTTGAGAATCTGAACTCCCTCACACCTTCATTTTCTTTTTTCTAGTCAACCTAAGAATGCATTGCTGAAGTGTTGTTTCGAGATGAAAACCCATTTCCAAGTTAACTTTGTACTTCCCTGCATAAAGAAAAAGAAGTTTCTTCTTTTCCTACTCAGTTTGACTTGCTCCTTCTGATGGAAATTAATACAGTGAAAAAATGTTATCTCACCTGAATCTGCATGCCAAGAGACTTTCACCTGTGGTGCACAAATTGTCTTTGGAGGGGTTCTTTGCTGGGTTGGTTTTCCCACACTCTGCCCTGCTCCTTGCCTGGGTGTTTTGTCTTAATAAGAGTATTCAGGATAGCCTCTAAATAACTTTATAAGACTATTGTAAATATTTGGTTTGAAATGTTTCTGAGATTAATATTCGTATCAAAATGAGGCATTTTGCAAAGTCTTTCAAGGTAGTCCTACTTCCTAACAAAAGTTCTTCCTTCGTCCTTTTATTTAAAGACTACTGGATATCAATCCATTTTTCATAACAAAAAATAATTATCACAATCATCCAGTTTGGATGATCCTCTATATTCCATCTATTTTAAAAAATGCTTTGATTTAAATTGCTCTTAGGACAGAAAAGGAAAGAAATTCAAGTTTTGAGTAGTTTCATCTTGTTTTTTCAAAGGTCTGGGACATCTCTATGTCATTTGAGCCACAGTTGCTCTAAGCAACTCCAACCATGTCAATGGGAGGAGGAATTAGCCTGGGCCAAGTGTTAGTTGGCTTTAAGTCCCTTGTTGTTCCACCCAGGTATCTGCAATCCAGCTGTTTGCTGGATCCTGACTTTGGGGTTTAGGTGTTTGCCAGTACACCACAATACTTCTTTTAAATAATTTCCAAAAGAAACACAAAAAGAATCCTGCACTTTCTCATGTTAAACAATAAAACATCAGCTGTTCCAGAGGAGCATAATCTGGCCTGAGAAGGAAATTCTTTTATGCTTCCTAAAATTCTTTCTTTTGTTTTAGCTACTAGAGTGTATCAGAAGTCGGTGCAAATCTGGTCTGAATAAGCATAAAGATATGAGTTATCAAGCTTGGCCTCTGCAGGCTTCTCTAACAAATGATCCTTTTTTTTTCTGTGTACATGAGAGCTGCATAAAAGGCAGGAGCATTGAGTGCTCAAAGACAAAGGTTTTACCCTTTTGGTGCATTGCAGAACTGCTGTCAGGCGCTGCTGGGATTCCCAGAACCCCTGTGAGACACAAGGCTGTGCTGAGGTGCTCCTCAAATCTCCTGCCCACTGAGTCGCTTCAGCTTGGTGGTGAGAGCAAGGAGAACTGGGGGGTGACAGAGATCACAAATGGTGGAGCAGTGAACATCCTCCTCTTCTCTACCTAATGGACAACTGCAAATTATCTCATGTTGTGGCCAACTGTTTGATTTAATTTAAATGTTCGCATTATTCAAATCTAGAGGAGTTGGATATGTCTGGTTACTGTTAAACCTCCATTTAGCTGTTGATTTTCATCCTGTATATATCTGTAAATTTGGGTGGGTTTTTTGTTTTTTTTTTTTTTTTTTAGTCTACTAAGAGCAAAACAAGTAGCTAAGAGAATGGAAATTAATGTTTGGATTGCGTTTTCTTCTATTCTGAAGCATGATTAATAATAGTGTTCTATTATTTAGTAGGCTCTGTTTTTTCCAAATCTGACATTAACTTGAAAAAATTTTGAACTTTAAAAGCTAGACTAAAAAATACCTTGTGGTTCCAGTCTTTGGCAGATGAGCATAGGACTTTTAACCTTTGGAAATATGGTGTAAATTCAGCTTGGAGTTCCAAATAAAATGAGTTCAGTGGTTTTAGCTCAGCTTTTGGATGCAAGTCCAGATAGAAAGAAACAAGCGGGGCGGGGAGGGGGAAGAGCTGTGCATTATTTCAGCATGACTGATGGTCCTGACAGAAATTCTGGAATATCTTACATGAAGTGTATGCTACTTACGTGGTATTTTCCTCTGTTTAATTTTAAAAATATTTTAAAATTAAAGGTTTAACATTAGTAATGTGTATAATATTGTAGTACACACTGGAAATTCCATAGTCCAGAGTTTTGCTGGTTTTCCTATTCAAACCCCTTACTTTCAAATATTTGATTTGAAATGGTTCAGCCTTTCTGAAGTAAGGACTACAACAAACAGTAATTGTGGAGAAAATGTGGCTGATTTATGTTTGGTCATTTGAGACTTCACCCAGTGGTCAGGTCTGTTGTGTGACACACTGAAAGGCTCAAATTCTCACTTACAAAAATAGATTATTATCATTTTATATAGAATATTATAATCATGGCATTTTTTTCCCATAAAATTCATTAAACTGCATATGGAGATTTTACTTAGTGTGTGATCTCTTGATGGAGGAATGGAAATATCTGTATCTATAGAATACATATTACTACAGCAATGTGAAAAACCTCTGGATCACCAAAAAGGCAAGTTTTATATAAATCATACTACTGAACTTCTGTTAAATAAATCTGAGTTCTCAATATAGATGGAGCATAAGAGTGGCCTTGTGCTGAATGAGTAGGATTTTTTTCTCTCAGTTTTCCATCATAAGGGTCTTGTTTATAGTGTAACTTCCATACTGCAGCTACTATGAAGTGTTATCAACTTAGCTACAAAATAAGAAATTATTCCTGAAAGTTTGTATGTATAGTTTGCTTTTCAAAAATGCAACCCATAAAGTAAAATTAAACATTTGAATCTATTTTAATTAACGCTGCTGTTACTGGTGTTGAGGCCTCAGTGAAATGTTAATTGACTTAGGAGATATATTGAGCAATATATCAAAAATGACCTTCAACTTGCTACACACTGGAAGTTTTTGTTAGTTAAGATCAAAAAATAATGCAGAAAACTTGCAGGAAGTATTGCTGTTACCTGGCAAAGCAGGATTTAATTAAAAAGCCTCATTATACCAACCACAAAATTACTGCAGAAAGCTGCACGCGTGTGTGGAAGTAAAATAAAGCTTTAATGAGTTGCTACGTGTGAAATGAAGCAGCAGAGGGGCTCTGTTCTCACCTGGTAAGACGCTGTAGGTGCTCTCGTGTGCCCCCAGCCCCACGAGGGAGTCAAACACGCCCACCACGCTGTCATCGATGGTGATGAGGGGGATGCTGCGCCCCGGGGGCTCCAACCCGGGCGCCCTCGGGCTCCTGTGCCCTGTCCGGGGGCTCCTCCCCAGCGCCCTGTGCTGCATCCTCCTCCTCCTCTGCCTCCTGCCGGCGCCGCCTGAGGCCAGGCAAAACTCAGCGCACAGTGAGACCAGCAGGAAATAACAGAGCACTGATGGTGCCTGCATGGTCTAGGAGTCCCACAGGGTGTCCTGGAACGCGAAAAAAGAGGGAAATCAGGAGAGCTTTTAGGACCGTGTCAGTCACATTCAGCACAGGTGAACCAATGCTGTGGTAGATCAATGTAACCAAGCTTCCCCTTGGAAAGAAATTTGCCCTCTGAGAGCTACAGTGGCCAGTTTGATTTTAATGATTCTCAGCAGTCGCAGTCAAAGAGATGCTGGTTTGTGTTTGGGGTTGCATTTGAAGAGGTGGTTTAGATTTGCAGTGCCGGCAGACATGGGCAGTTCAGTAATTGTTGCTGCTTCCAGAAAGGGACTTACTGAGAGTTCTGTGAAGTGTGCCTTCCTTTTCTTTTTTTATTTCTTCCAGTATGTTGTAACTTCTGAGTATGGGAATGGTAAAGGAACAGAAAAAATGCCCAGTTCATTTATGATGTGCTGCCCCAAATGCTTTTGGGTTGGCATTTCTGTACGAGGTGTTTTTTCACTGCAAATGAAGAGATGTTGCTTTTCCATCCATCTCTGCCCATCCTCTTCTCTAGCAGGATCTGCTTGGTTCTGCAGAGGAGACCTTTGGGAAGTTTGTGCTATTTGTGACATCCCATAACTGCTTTTCCATTGGAATCATTAAGTGTAGGCTCTAGTAATGCCAATCTAGAATGGGTTGTGTTCTGCATTGGCTTATTAAAAAATTCAAAATAATTGAGCCTTCTTATGCTTGTGACAGCAAAATTACATTTACTGTCACCAATAGGTGGCATTCCAAAACAGAGCAGTCAGGATTCAGGAGCCTGCACAGGAAGGATATCCAGCAGTGGATTGCTGTACCAGTGTAGAAATGAGACCCTGAACATCCAGGGTGATTAATGATTTGTCAGAGCTCTGTTGCATAATTGTTTCCAAAAGGAAATGCTGCTGTCCCATGGCCTATTTTAACTGAGACAGCAGAGACAGGAGACACTTGTGTTCTCAGGAGAATGAGAATTAGTGAAGGACTTGGGAGCTCTTGGGCTCTCTGGCCAAGACAAGGAATAGAGCATGGCCATGGTTTTTCTCTGAAGAAGTTCTGAGGGGATTAAAAAATGCTTTTTCTTAATGTGCATCAGTCTGGCTTTACATGTCATCTTTCACTTTGGAGTTAATCTTATTATAATTATGTTGTGTAAATATTGGACAGTATTATTTCAGGAACTTGAACTGTGGTTTTGCCTGAATTAGATTTTGTTAAAAAAGCTTGTTCATCTTGGTATTTTCTGATTTATGGAACAGGTCAAGTTTTTGGTACAAGTTACCTAACTGTTCCTTAACATAAGGCATGTGATTAATTGAATGTTTTTCATACTTTCCACATCATAATTCTCATATATTTTTTTATTTTCATGCTTTATAACAGGAAGTTGGCAGTAAATGAGCTTAAGAGTAAGCATTTTACTTCTTTTTAATATTGTCATTTCTGTGTTCAACTATTTTAATTTTAAAATGTTATTGCAAATTTAGATATTAATTAGCAGAATTCTAAGTTAATGTTTTTATTTCTGTATGAAGGGAATTTGAGATGCAAGTGTCTCACATAAATCCTCACAGCACCTCCTGGAATGGCAGGTTTTGAAACTAATCCAAACTTTAGTTTGCTGCTTTCTGCCCCTCAGAAACACTTATTCCAAAATGTGGTATAAACTCTGTTTAGAGCAGTTACTGTTAGTTAACATCTCAGATAGATGCAGAATCTTGGCCACTGCACTGAAAACGCCTGTTCTTGTTGAGAAAGTGCTCATTTCTGAGTGCCTCAGGACAAATGAGCCAAAGCCTTTGGTGTCTGACTTGCGTGGTAATGAGTGGCTGTAAAATTACACAGGAAACTTCTGTTCCACAAGCTGGAAACACACTGAGAGCCCTCAGGGAAAACTGGATGTACAAAGGATTGACCATGTGTGTTCATTCTGTCAAGTTTCTGACATCTTAATTATGGTCCCGTTTTTCTGGGATTCTCTATAATAACGCCATAGCTGTGCAGTTACAATGCTGCTACATTACACTTGGGCTTTTTTAACATTTAACCATTTCTTCCTGTGACCAGAAGCAGATAATGGCAGGACTGAAATACTTCTCCATTCTCCATTTCTTTTTAAAAATCAGGAATAATATAGAGTGAATTATATTACATGAACTGTACAGATGTTAATGTACATTAAAAGATGTTTTGCTAGGAACTAAAAGAGTAAAATTCTATAGTAAAGCAAATTATTTTAAAGTGAAACTTGGTTTCATAAAAGACTTTATAAATACAAATTTTTTAAAGATCAGAAACAAAACAACAGAAAACACAGCACACCCCAAAAATGCCTTTATAAACGACTCCTGTTCATATTTGTGAGTTTATATGCTATTTTTTTACACCAGTTTAACTCTTCAGCACTGAAAGCTTAATATTGCTACTTTCAACCAAATGGTGTTCTTTGCATGCAAAATCCTGGGCTAATGAGTTCCTTTCCTTGGTTTAATTAACAAGTGCTGCCTCACATTTTAAGGCCCAAATTGTGAAAGGCCTTGGGTGCTTTGGGCCTTTCCTGTCCGTGTCTGGGATCCTCAGATTATCTCTCAGGAGGCTGTATTTTGTACAGGGCTAGCCAGCTTTTAATTTGGGGAAAATTCAGCCTATTCAATTTATGACTTTTATAATAAATCATTGCATAGTAAAATAGAATGATAGATAGCCTGTGTAATGAATTATTAACAATTTGTGCTGCCAGATAGTCTCAACATGGCTGCATTGCTATGCCTTTTCTCATTTTACCTGTAAATATTTAGATCAGGCACATTATGTGAGAGCATCTTTATTACTTTTACTCTGTCATGTGTTTAGCAATTTATACCTTTATCTTCAGTACCCCTCAGTTTGCTAGTATGTTAATGGAAATAGTTAATTTTTAAAGGAGAGACCCTTTAGAAATGCCAGAGTATCAGAATTTATTAAATAATCCATCCTTATCCCTTCAGTCAAAATTGAAACACAATTCTAAGATGTCAGCATGATTTCTCATGACACACAGCAGTTAAGGTGCCTTACCAAGATTTTTCACTCACTCTTTTTTAAATGCATTGCACAGAAATGAGTTACATTTATCCACAGCAGCCAGACCAGTTGCACTTTCCGTTAGTTTAAGTCGGATGTGCGTGGCAAGCATTCAGACAGAACAAAAAGCAGCTCCACGGGTATTGCACACTTTATCTAGAAAAGCATTTCTGTTCAGTATTGCTAAATATAGCCCACATTATTTCATTTTAAATATTACATATTTGCAAAGTTAACATGAAGTTTAAGCCATTCAACACCATGCTTTAAGCAGTAATTTAAAATGTAAAACATTTTACCTTGAAATCTAACCTAACAGCAGATTCTGCTTGCTGTCATTTAGTCTCCCGTTGCAAATGAAACAAAATCTCAGTGATATCTTTAAAACAAACAGAGAAACTGTAGGGACTGTTGAAACATGTGAGATGATTCCTTAGTTAAGTCTGAAATAGCTTCTTCCCCTGGGGAGCCAGGGCTGAGTTCTGTGTGCAGAGCCTCAGCTCGTGCTGGTGCTTGGAGCGCTGGAACCTCGCTCGGGCAAATGAGGAGCAGCACAATGCCTTCGGTCCCGAGGCTGACAAGGCACAGCTGGAAATCCTTTTCCACTAATTACAGTCACATAAGGAACAAGGAAATGGAGTGTTTTCAAAAAAAACAAAAAAAAAAAGTGTGTTTTAGTCGGTGCTGGTTTATGTATTTAAAAGTTTCGTTTCCAGGTGGCGTGACTTTAATGCAGATTTATTTAAAGTAATAAGATCTAATACACTTTGGCAGATGTAGTCTTAACATAAAAACATTTATTAAAACTAGAACTTTT
The DNA here is from genome assembly GCA_013400315.1 of Bombycilla garrulus. NCBI lineage: Eukaryota > Metazoa > Chordata > Aves > Passeriformes > Bombycillidae > Bombycilla > Bombycilla garrulus. The sequence continues at coordinate 46,450 of VXBU01007642.1, read as the reverse complement.
TTTTTTTTTCAAAATTCATGTTTTTCTTATCCCGTCCTGCATTTAAAGCCTGTCGTCTATAAGCAGCAAGCCTTTTTGTTGAAGTTTTAGCATGGAAAGTTTTTCTTTTGTCCATTTACAGTGATGATTTCACTATAAGTTGTAGCTTATGCATGGAAAAAAAAAAATAAACGACCAAAGCACTTTCCCTTCATTTTTTTTCTCTTTGTAAGGCTAATTACATCCTGAAACATGATCCTGAAGCTCAGCTCTGCAGAAGCTGCAGGGAGCTTGGTGATCCAGAGAGGAGAAGGGAGGGAATTGAGGGTACATTACCACAAGTCCCGAGCGTGCCAGCAGAGCCTTTTCCTGCATCCCCAGGTCGCTGCTGAGTGTCTGGGTGGGTGATGGGCTGAGTCTGCTGAGCTTCAAAATGACAAATTCACCTGGAGCACTGTCTGAGTTCTGCTGACATTCAAAATCTGTCGTTTGCTTGAACTCACACTCTGAGGAATATTTAGACAGATAGTCATGGAATGTTGTAACCATTGAGTTAACCATAATTGTTAACTGGTGTGTGGTAGAAAGATACTGGGAGAACACATTGTCCCTTAAAATAGGCATTCGCTTCCTACTGCGCTCTGCTTTGCAAAGGCAAAAGAAGAAAAATTAAGCATTGGTAATTTACTTGGAGCTGTTTGAAAGGAATGGAAGCAGTCACTTAACAAATGGAGTGAAAATCTGGATGGAAGGACCCTTCAAGTTTATCCCATTCCAGCCCTCTACTCTGGGCAGGGACACCTTCCACTGTCCCAGGTGCTCCCAGCCCTGTCCAGCCTGGCCTTGGGCACTGCCAGGGATCCAGGGGCACCACAGCTGCTCTGGGCACCTGTGCCAGGGTCTCACCACCCTCACAGGGAAGAGTTTCTTCCCAATCTCATCTAACCCTGCCCCCCTCCAGTTTAAGGCCTTTCCCCCTTGTCCTGTCACTCCAGGCCCTTGCCCCAGATCCTTCTCCAACTCTCTTTGAGCCCCTCTGGGCACTGGAAATGGCTCTGAGGTGTCCCCAAAACCTCCTCCAGGCTGAACAGCCCCAGGTCTCTCAACCTGTCTTCATTAGCGAGGTGTCAGTTCAGACACGCCTTGAGATCCTTCAGTCACTTAGAGGATTTAGGATTTTCACTGTATGTCTGTAAGGCTCCTGCTTATCTTCTCAACTTTTATTAAAGAAGAAATAAAGACAACCTCGAGGGATCTGCAAAGACACAGGTCTCTCTTGGTGAAAATGGCATTGCACCTTCCTGCAATGAGCAGTAATGCTTGAAAATTGTAGGAGCTGTTAAAGAGTGACCCATGGCTGCGTGGTAACAAGAAGGTTTAGGATTTTTAATTGGGAAGAAAAGTGTCTGAGAATGGACATCATCTGCTGCCTTTTAGTGATTTAAATCACAGATTTAAATCTGTGTAAGATTAATAATTATGGGAATAGTTCATCCAAGAGTGCAGAGCAAGCTGCTAATCCCTGCTTCATCTGCAAGCTGTGTTATGCCTGTCCATCCCACGGCCAGTTGTTAGGATGAGTTGTGCAATGGGAGTGTTTTGGTCTGTTAAGATGCCTCAATGTGGAATTGTCCTTTGAGGAGAGAAGAGGCAGACTAAACAGCAGTGACTAATAATTAGAATAACTTTTTATTATTTTATAGCTTAGGGTAAACTGCCACAGTTGGTTTGTGTCTTGAGCAAGAGCCATAGCATGTGAGAAATGGCCATGGAAGGCTGGAGCCTCCGGCATGGATTTTTCCCTTTTCCTCTCACAACAAGAACTATTAGTCAGTGTACAATAATACTGTTGTTGTTTTCCTTTTTACCAGTTTTGCTTCTTTCTGTAGGAGGTAACGGAGGGAGGAAAAACATTTACTACTGTGCCCTTGTTGTAAATCTCAGAGGAGGTCAAATCAATGTATAGGTTAACATAACAGAATCTGTGATGCTGAGAGGAGCTTATAGATTTTCATCTTCTGTCTGAAAGGCCACTTAAACACCTGGAGAATGGTGAAACAGGTGGAATAAATTCTGTTCCTCAAAAGCCTTCAAGATGCCTGCAGTGTCATATCTTTGTCATCAAAGAAAACCAGCAGGCTGAAGGAATAGAAGGAGGATACCTTGAAAATAAAAATCATTAAGCCAACTTAAGAACTATAGAAGGTATAAAGAGTACAGAGTATAGAAAGATCTGAAATAACTGTTTATGGTCACAGCATACGGGGACCATGAAACTCAGTTCTGTGTCACACCTTTTAGAGATGCAATCTTTTATCTGCATAATGGCCAGACCAATCAGGACGAGAGCAGGACGCAGGGCATGGCAGGGGTAGCCTGGCTCAGCAGAACAGAGGAAGTCGTGTGTTCCCTTCAGGCAGCCACTGAGAATTTCCCAAATTGCTGGAATCGCCTCCCCACCTTCGGTGTCATTGCCCTCAGGTCAGTGAGTCCAGCCTGGGAGCAGGGCAAGGCTGAGGCCACAACAAGGACTTTCCTGCAGCAAGGACAGAGACAGCTCCTCTTGGCTGCACAGATCTCATGACTTGCTTCACCTTCTCTTCCTTTATTCCCCTTCCTCCCCTTTCACCCTCACAAGTTCTTTTCTCAACCATTTCAAAATATGCAGCCTGCCAAGGTTTACAGCTTCCCTAGTGACTCTTTTTTGCACACTTTATATATTTATTTAATAACTACAGTCTGGTTGTCCTATCATTTTTTCCTTGAGCATCAAAGAAAAACTGATACTCCCCATCCTCTGTATTTAACTCTGCAGTATTCTGCCTTTGCGTGTCACAGCCTGTTTAGGGGCTCCACAGGGCAGTGGCCACCTGCATGTACAGGATTTTTCTTTTCTTATCTCTGTCCTGAAACCCTTCTTTTCACCCTCATGGTGCCACAGGTGAGCAGTAGCCAAATGCAGACCTCTGATAATTTTATATGAAAATATCCACTATCTTGTGGGGGTGATGGGAGAAACTGCAAACCTCTGTGCCTGTTATCATGTCTCACCTGGCACCAAGAGTACATTCCACAGCTTTAAAGTCATCCTTATTTTCAATAGCCTTCTCTCACTTTATATCATCATTATATCATCAATAGATATTTTATTTATGTCTCCTGGCTTGCTGTGTTATTTACAGAAGGGCTGTGTTGAAGTTGGGTCTGTTATTTAATTAAGACACCGATCAAAATATTATTTCTGTGAGTCAAAAAAACACATCCACATTCAGGAATGTGAGGTTATTTCTGCTTTGTTCAAGAACTGGAATGAAAAGAGACAATACTGAAAATTACAGCAGCAGTTTTTTAACCTTCCAGTGAAACACAGGAGCAGAATCACTTTTTCAAGCTGCTTTACTCTTTGTTGTCGTGATGAATCCGTGCAGTTGCTGACTGGTTTTGATCAGAGACAAAGATGGAATCCGAAACTTTGCAATTACTCATGTGGTTTACTTTTTTTTAAAATCAAACACACAAGTTTATAGTTGGAAAAAAGTAGCAATGGGGAAAAAATTTTATAACTGTTAAAGTCAGCACAAAACACAAGATGGGGAATTTGGGATTGGCAGTACACTGCATTTCTGAAACCTGTACCAGTTACTGCATTCCTTCTGTAATCAGTGGCCACAGATATCCTTATGGAAAAAAATACAGGAAAAGACAAAATACTGATGGAAAAAACTGAGATATTAAACACAGATTTTCCTCAAGTATTTAAAAATATTAACAATACATTGCAAAAAGGATGGGGTCATTAGGTGAGAATAAACCTAAAACTGCAGTGGGAGATGTGCTTGGCTGGGAATCTATTAACATTATAAAAATTTTAATTTTCAATTGTATTTGCATCCTGATTCCAGTTCTTTACTGCGGTGAACAGAATATTAACATTCATTAGTTTAATTTTCTGAGGACGCTAATTATTGCCACAACTTGTTGCCTCTTGGTTAGGTTTCTGTTCAATCCCACAGCATCAGTTTTAATTTGTGGTATGTTTTTCTCACATTATATCTGAAATGCCGGTGACCATACAGCTGAAGTAATTTGTAAAGCCTTTCTTTGGAGTGACCTGAAATTTAAGCTTTTACGTATTGCCTCTGTGTGCATTAGTGAAGAAATTTAGCAGAATCTTTATTACATCATTACCTAGAGCTGTGCCCTGTGGTGCTCCACAGCAAGGTGCCCACCTACCTTGAATAAATACAGCTTTAGACTCCTGGCCATTGTAAGGAAAGGTGGAAGATTTTCCCTTGCCCTCCTGCCTTGCTGTCAAATAATATCGCTTCTTTTTTGGGGTTCAGATGGTGACACTTCTCTGTGTATTGGGCAGCTCTATTTCAGCTACTTGCTGAGTCGTGTTTTCCCAAAATACTCAACTCAGCACATCTTCTGTGTGTGTGGAACAGCACAAAGAGCTTGGCTTGGGGCTTGCTTTGTGTCCTGTGCCAGTATTGAGCATTGTTACTCATCAGTACAACTTGGAGATTCCCACTTTTTTCTAAAATAATTGTGTTCTGCAGCAGTTGTTCAGTTTCTAGCATGAGCCGTAAGCCCCCTGTAGGTTTTTATTGATGTCACTGCTTCTCATACCCAGTTCCATTTCTTCAAAAGGCAGCCACATCCCATGAGAGCAAAGGGACAGCATTTCTCTTAATTAAAGGTTGGGCTATAATGAACAGATAGAAAATTCTGTCTTTTAAATAACTATATCTAGAAATATATAATTTTTATATAGGAAATACTGAAAAGAATTCAATATAGTAAAGTCTGCATTTTAAATATGTTAATTATAGAAAATAAGAGTATGTAATTATTCTAATGGTCTTTATTTGTTGGCTCCTTAGATCTGGTTTCCATTTTCTTGGTCGTGCTTGGTTGCACTTCCCATTTCCGTATAAAACACGAAGTACTTCTCTAAAAAGTACTTTAAAAAAGCTTTTTCTAAGCTTCTCTTGTGCACTGTTGCCATCTCAGACTGTATCAGAACTGACATGGGAAAATTCAACTTGATCTTACAGATAAAACTGGTGGTTTGAGATGTCAAGAGGGAGACAGGGTTGGGTTCCTGTGACTTGTTGCTGATATCCCTGGTGTTTGGGGCCTCAGATGTTTTCCCCTTGGTTTTAAATTTAAGCAGGAATTAGTAACAGGATGCCTCTCCACTGAGAGACTGTCTCAGGAAGGAGATGTAAACTGAGGACACAAATATTTTGAAGTATTTTAGTCAAAACGAAGAATTCGTTGGCAGCTGGGACAAGACACTCTGAGGACAATAACAAAGTTTACTTGTGGTTTTCCTTTTAGATTTAAAAATTAGCTGTCTTTGCCTGTCGATTCATGTTTTTCCCATTACAAACAGTAGCATCAAACGGTTTGTTTGGGTGAATTAGTGGACAATGGCAAAAATTATTTGTACAACAGTTCTGCAGCTACCAGTGAGAGTCTGAAGGGGCAGAATTGCAGGGTAGATGTGTGTGTGCTTACAGATATCTGATTTTTAAATGTAACTCTTAATACCATACTGGTATATTGATTATCACCTTTCTAGAGATTTATAACCCCACAGTGCACAAAATTCAGAATTGACTCCTTCCAACTCTGGGTATTCTATTTTTCTATGATTTATTTGCTACTTTTTCTGTATTTCATGGCCTTTACTTCTATTACACAACATGAATTGTCCAAGGTGGAATAAACTGATTTTTTTTTTTTTTTTTTTGCAAGCTGGGATGTTTTATAAGGTCCATTCACAGCAAGTACTTTGGTAACTGAATGTCATGGTCTTTTTGTCTCATTAGGGAATTAACAGAAAAGACCCTATGAGTTAATAAGGATTGAACTGTTAGACAATAGTTCTGAATTCATAGGGATATGCTAGAGATCAGAAATGTGATTTTGGAGGTCTAGGAGCTGTACAGCTACAATTGGAATTCTTTGAAGATGTTTTAGGAGGCACAAATATGTGCATAGTCTAGACAGTGCTACTTCTGCACTGGCAGGGGCAGCTGCAAAAAATGCCAATGCAGGAGCTGAGTTCAAAACAGGGAGGGGGAAAAATAGGAAAAGCCTAAGGTGAGGAATATGCTGGATGCCTCAGATGTTAGAGCTCAGTGTGTTTGGGAAGAGTCATCCAGAGGTCTTTCTACGGTGAAAAAATTAATATTGAAGTTATCCAGAACTCCATTGTACATAACATTTATGGTGCTTGCCTTTCTTCTGGAGTTTTCCCCTGGGATTGTCTGTATATCCCTTTGACTTCCTGCTGTGGGACTCAGCCTGGCTTTGGGAATGGAGCCTGAGTGTTACAGCCTCATCTTTTTATATTGGCCGGGGGTAACTCTGTGTTTAAATTCTGGGGATGGAAATCTTTCTTTTGTCTGTTGCTTTAAGTTCCTTTTTCTTGAACTGTTTTTACTCGAGAGGGTTGAGGGCTCCTTCTTTACATCCATCTGTGTGAAAGGCTGGGAAGGGTTTGTGCTCCAGGAGCCAGGCTGCAGAAGGCATTATCCCACAGCTTTTAGGACAAATCTCCTGCTTAGTACACAAGGAAAACTTTAAACATTCGTCACATTTGCACACAGGAATGTTTGGGTGACTTTACTTCCTTCGAGCTTTAAAAACACAAGAAAACTACTGAAGAAAGAAGGAGAGAAAGTTTTAGTATTAACTGCTTTCCTTTCAACTGGGCTTCTACCAGTACAAAACACATTGCTACCAACAGTTTTGAAATGTTTCTGCAAGGCCAGCAATTGAAATTGAAATTATGAAATGCCTCAAGTTTGCATTGAAAGTGAATGAATTGCACTGGCAGCTGCTGTTGGTATTATCAGCGAGTGCTCTTTGTGTTGTTGCAGTACCTAAGCAATGAAACAAATATTTATCCACACACATCACACAGCATTCCTGGGCAGTGCAACTTTGGCCTTTATAAACCAAATAAGGTGGAGCAGAAGGAGATGTTTTTGCCTGGCAGCTGCCTGTGATTTCTTCTCCTGGATACACTAAAGAATTCTCCTTGCTGCCCTAAATTCTTTTCTACTCACCAGTACACAGATGTTTGAGTCAAAATCCAATTTGTTGTGAGAGCTTTGGTGAAAGTACAGCACAGTTTGCACACATACAGTGCTACAGGTATTCAGTGTTCCTTATTTTTGCTTTTGTTTTGGCTTTTTGGGGAGGTTTTGCAGCTTTCTTGTGGACGTCATCGAGTAGATCACAGTTTGAGGATAGTTGACCAATTCTGCAAGCCTGTCATTTGACAGTCGATTGACAGTTTTACACTGTTACAATAATTATAAATTGCACAACTTCTTGCAGAAGTTTGTGTCTTCTCAAGAATATTTCCTGCGTCTCTCTTGTTTGTGCTAAGGATGTGTTTGGAAATCTGAAATGTCGTGCTGTTGACAGCCAAATTAAAGGACTGTATTTGGGTATGACATGAAAAGAATTCACTGGGTTTAAAGCTTTCAAGACTTTTCAGCTGGAGCCGTTCCTGCTCTTGTTGATAGCAACAGGCACTTCAGCACTGCATGTTAATATTTATTTTCACATAAGCAGCTGATAATTGTAAATAACCAGACAAATGAAAGCTACTGGGTGGCAAACTTCTGTGGAGTCTGTCCAAAATGTAATGCTTTGTAGAACCATTAAAAGAGGATGGATGCCTTGTGGGAAAGATTTCAGTGTATCTACAGAATATGTTTTACAGAAAATATAGATTTATAGGTAAAACTTCACTTTTTACCTAATGCAGGTGTTAAACCTTTTTGTAAAGCTCAGGAAGAGTAACAGAAATACTGCAGAGGTATTTGTGAAAGGAGGATGCACGTGGACAGACCTTTGTATGAGTAAGGAAAAAGCTGGAGTGATTATTGTACACAATATTGTATTGTGCTGTGGACTTTGCTGTTCCTCACTGATCTCACATCTGGGTGAGCTAAAACTGCAGCACAGCTTTATTTGAGTGCAAGTCCCACAGGAGGTTTTTGGGTTGTTTGGGCAGCCCAGGGCTGTTCCTTTGTGACTGGTGTGCAGGGAGGGTCAGGGCACAGCTGCTCCTTAGGACACCAACCCGAGCACAGGCAGAGGGGACAGATTTTGGCCAAACCCCCTCTGCTGTGGGACAGTTTGCTCTAAGTGACAGGTTGACCTCTCAGTCAATTTAGATCTCTTGGTGAGGAATGAAATTGGTATTTTGGGTGTTCCACGTGGGTCTGTGGACATACCTGTTTTTACAAGGTAAGATAAATTTGTCTGCATAGAAGCAAATAACTCTGCAGAGTTTGGAGAAAGATTAAAAAACCACAGCAGTAAACGATGAGCATTTAGCTGAGTACCTTGTCCAAAATCTTTTTTTAATCACACTTTTTTAAAAGTTAATGTCTAACCTTGAACTAATTTAGATAAACTAGATGTTCTTCATTGTCCCCTATGGTTTATTTTTTAAATTAATCTGCCTACTTGGGAAAAAAACTAACGCAGTGTTAGAGCCAAGTCGTTAACTAAATTCAGATGCTTTTATTTAGATGACGTTTAAGTTGTGCTGTCTGGATGAGCTTGATAATGTAAACTGTACAAAAGCAAGTTGGGCCACATTTGATTATCAACTTTTCTGTGCTATTTCAAATCCAAGTCGCTTTATGCAATTCTGGATCCTTTTATTAAGCATCAGAAAGGCTTAGCAAGAATCTTGCAGCAACTTCTATACAGAAAAAAAAATAAAGATCTATGAGGTATCTTGCCTCTGTTGTAATGGAAGAAAACACAAACCTGGCTTCATTTCTCTCCTAAAAATGCCTTTCCTGCAGTCTACTTCCTTCACATTATTGAAAGTTTGGCTCACAATTCTTTCTTCCTCAATTGTTGATACTTCATGCTGCAATATGACATCTTTTTTCCTTCCATAATTTTTCATCTCTGTATTGTCCTTGGCTGCTCATCATCTCTTGCTATATTAGGCTTCTCTTTCCCACAGTGCCACTTGTAAAGTTTATAATCGAGAAATATTTCATCGGGCCTAGCTGCAGAGGGAGGGCAGGGAACTCAAAATACAATAGGATGAAAACTAATATGTCAGTGAAGTTGTGGAGGAACAAGAGAACTGCTGAACTCTGCTGGTTTTCTGTTTCCACCAAAATAAATGTCATGGGGCAGTGTCAGAGCTCTGCCACAACACCCCCGAGAGTTCCTGGGCCCTGGCCTTGGAGCTGGGCTGATTTTTGTGCCAGGACTGGCTCCACAGCCTGCTCAGCGTTAAGACATGTATTTTAAAGTTAAATAAAATGCAAAAAAAGCCCAAGGATTTTAAGCTAGAAAAATGTGGGGCTTAAAACTTCCATAAACTAGTGGAGATATTTTACCTTGACAATTTAAACAAGAAATGCGGGAGAGAAGATTTGTCTCTTGCCCAATAAGAAAAAAAATGAAGAAAAAGCATCTGCAGCCTGTGTTCCTTGTTCTTCCAGGGGTTTCATGTTCCTTTAATTCTATTTTTCCTCACAAAAATAAACCTCCAGTATGTATTTTAATTTATTCCCAGTCTGCTGTAATTGAGTTGCAGATAAACACATGGTTGCCTTATGACAAAGTGATACTGAAAGGAAATGAGACACAGAATTTTGTGTACTCAGGCCTTGGTTATGCTGGGTTGGCTCTTCTGTAGACCTACAGCCTAGATCCAATTAGGAAAATACAAAAAATATGGAAAATTATTGGCCTCATTGTGAGCATAGTGACAAACTGAATCATGTAGAATCATGTCTGAGTCAAGCACGAAAAATAATAATGTTATGGAAATATGAAAGGAGGAAAATAAGTGGCAATGGAAATAGAGCAGGGGCTAAAAAAGAGAAGCTGTAATCGAGGGGAGAGGAGAGGAGAGGAGAGGAGAGGAGANAAGGAAAGGAAAGGAAAGGAAAGGAAAGGAAAGGAAAGGAAAGGAAAGGAAAGGAAAGGAAAGGAAAGGAAAGGAAAGGAAAGGAAAGGAAAGGAAAGGAAAGGAAAGGAAAGGAAAGGAAAGGAAAGGAAAGGAAAGGAAAGGAAAGGAAAGGAAAGGAAAGGAAAGGAAAGGAAAGGAAAGGAAAGGAAAGGAAAGGAAAGGAAAGGAAAGGAAAGGAAAGGAAAGGAAAGGAAAGGAAAGGAAAGGAAAGGAAAGGAGGAACAAAGCAGAGGGATTTCACTGGCAGTGAGCAAAGGCCACAGGATTTGGGGCTGGTGGTTTCAGGTATTTGTGCAGAGCACTGACTGATCTACAAGAGGTAAAGAGGAAAGATTGAATGTCAGCAAAGGGATCAGTGACTCAAGTCAGATCTGAGCTGATAAAAAGGGCAGCTCTGAAACCAGGTGAGTGCAGAGCACTTTTTATCCAAGTAACCGAGCAGCTGTGCCCGTGCTGCAGGAGGGAACAGACATGTCCTGAGCTTGGGACAGATCCTGGTAAATGTTTCCAAATATTTACCCTGCCCAGGATGACATTCAAACTGTTATTTATAGAATCCCAGTGTGGCTGCAGTTGGAAGGAACCTTTAAAGATCATCTCATCCCACTGTCCCAGGCTGTTCCAAGCCCCATCCAGCCTGGCCTTGGACACTTCCAGGGATCCAGGGGCAGCCACAGCTGCTCTGAGTACCCTGTGCCAGCGCCTCACCACCCTCACAGGGAACAATTCCTTCCCAAAATCCCATCTCTCCCTGGTTTCTGTCAGTAGGAAGCCATTCTCTGTTCTCCTGTCACTACTTGCCATTGTCAGACTTTCTTATAGGCCTCAAATCTGCTCCCAAAATTCTCCTTTCCTCTTCTGAGAAGTGAGACTTGCATTCTGGTTGTGCCACTTGTGATTTTAATTTTAAAAGCAGTACTGAGCATGGGGAGTGGGCTGGGACTGCCACGGGGACAAAACCACTTTATCATTTTAGACAAAACCACTTTGTCCTTGTGCTCCTCTCGTCCTTGGCTCCGCCGGCGCCAGAGGTTTGGATGATTGGCATCACAAGGATCACCAGCAGGACTGGTTTCCTTGAGGAACTTTCCCTCAAGATGGGAAGATGGGAGCTGTGTTTATTCTGAGACTAAATTACGAGTGGTGAAGCTTCATAAATCCATTCTGAGAATACAGTGTTTCTATGGGGTGTAATTTAGTTGAAGGGTGAAAGTGCATTATTATCTGTTCTTGGTTGCAGTGCCTTTAGTTGCACGAAATGAGAAACTTCCACTTTCTAAATGTGCCTTTATTGCATTAGTGAAATTCATTTTAAAAATTACTGGTGTTATGTCAGTGTTGGGATTTGAGGTCTTGGTGCTCCCAACCGTGTGTGATTTCAGTGAGTGATAATGTGGCATTAGCTGAGCAAACCATACAGAGAAATTGTCCAAATGGAGCCTCCTGGGCATTTTGAGAAATTGCTTCTCCCTGTAGAGGAGCTCTTGGTACCACGACCCTTTATATACATCCTTCTTCCAGAACAGCAAGTTTAGAATTAGCAATAGAAGGGAGTTGTTTTTTCAGCTGGCAGCAGTCGTGTGTTTTCATGCTAAGTAGGACAGAAGCAAATTTATCTGCTTTTATCTGGCTTCTTCCTTGCCAATTTTGCTTTGCATTTGTAGCTACAGCTCTTAAGCTGAACACATTTATAACATTTTCCTTAGCAGAGATTTTGTGTGCAGAAAATTGCAGTGCAGCTTTAAACAGCTGCAGAATAATATATTTATTGAGAAATAGCTGCTACAAGTGTATTCCCTGGGATGGCTCCGTGTGTGTGTGTAAAATCCGTCATGGGAGCAGGGGAAAGCTGTGCATTCCATCACCACAGTCCCTCTGTGGTTTGAGACTATTCCTGTTTGAGACAAAAGTTCCCAGCAGATTCCCTGCTTTGGACTCCTGAAGGAGCTGGAAAAGCGATTTCCGTCTAGGAGTAATAATAGCTTGGACTTTTGGTTTTGATCATAAGCTGACATTTAAAAGTCATCTGAGGAAAGATATTTCTTGATTAAAGTCAGGTTTTGCTTAATGCAGTTGTAGCTGATCCTTCCCATCTGCCGTCACGTCCTCAATGGGATCTCTTTCCCTTGCCTTGGGTCTGGTTCACAAGATCCCTCAGGAGTTCCTGACTTCCCCAAGAGACCTTCCTGTGTCCCAGCTCATTCTGCCACTCTGGTTTTATTGCTCAGCTTTTCTTTTCCTCAAGGGAATCTTGGAAAGTTGCTCAGCAGGGAAGATGAGGTGGTAATGTGGTACCCGCAGAGTGTTTGGAATTGGGGATCTGTCCATGCTCACCCTGGGCCTGGTTGTTCAGTCACCTGCCAGAGCCCCACGTTTTAACTGTGGGATTCAGAACCTGTGTTTTCTGTGTGGAATGTAAGAGGCAGACTGTGTGATTTCTGATCGAACCGCATTTCCCAGAGTTCATTCCTGGGATTGTCGGTGTTTAAGGCTGCTGTTTGATCCTGGGTGTGGTTTTGCCTCCTGCTCCCACCGGTATTGGCGGAAGGTGTGAATGGCAGCTGGATCCTCGCAGGGATCTGGGCCAGGGCTTGGTTTATAGCAAACAGGGATGTAGGTATTTGTGGTCTGGCATTTTGTGTGTTTTGTGGATAGCTAAAATATGACCTTTCCTGCTGAAAAGCTGGATTTTATCCCAACTCCTGTGAAATTCACACAGGATTGGCTGCTCCCAGCACTCAGGTTGGTTGCCAGAGCCCCGGCACTGAGGGAAGGCACAGAACGGCCCTTGCTGTGTGCAGAACTCACCCGGGCTCCCTCTCCCTGGTACAGGGAAGCTTCTCCACAGAAAATCATACACTGGGATTTCCTTGAGTTGCCTCTGGCTTCCATAGAACATAAATATCCCCCCAGGAGCTCCTGAGACAGCTCTGGGAGCGTTTCAGTGTTTTGGCAATTGTAACTCTTACCTGTTCCTCTGATCTTTCTCTGGTGATTCCCAGGTGTCTGGGCACGGGTGGATGAATTGTGGCTCGGTGTTTAGTTGTGGGATACTCAGGATCCCTTGTAAATGAGGGATGCAGGAGCTGAGTTCCAGGTAGAAGCCAATCCTGCATTTACAGTCTGGAGCTAAAGGATCATTCATCCTCCCAGGCCTCTGACACCAGGCGACGAAATCAGGCATGGGTTGTTAAGAAAGCCCGGAAAACTTGTTTTGTTATCAGAGGGGCATAACTCCAGAGGGAGTGAAGCTGGAAGAGGATTCCTGCTCTGCCAGATGAGTGACCTTTGATCAGCCACACTTCTAACACTGTAACTGCCCTGCTCAGTGTCCTCCCTTCTGTGTCTGTGTTCCCAGGATAGATCGTGGTTGTTATCCTCACAGTAAATACAGTACTGGATACTGGCTAGAAATTAAAATGAGCAAATTCCATGTGTTTTATGTCATTTGGCATCCTGCACAGCCCCCCTTCAGTTTGTCAGAAATTCCTAAACCAGAGCAAGGTCACATCTGGTAGCAATTTTGCTCTGCCAGATGAGGCGTAATCCCATAAAACCAAACTCATTTTCTCCAGTGCTGCTCGAAGCCGAGCTCTCCTGCTCCTTTTCCATAAGACCTGCTGCTTGTACTGGGAGCTCTGTGGAATGATTCAGGCTGGGAGACTTTTCACACTTTATAAACTGCAAGGTTTGGAACACAGCTTTGTGTTCAGCACACAAGGCAGGACAAGCAGCACAGAGCCCTGGAGTCTGTGGCTCCATTCCGTTTCCTTTTTCAGCAGCACATCCCTGCAGGATGCTGTTCCTTGGTGCTGGCTGGCTGTGCATCCCCTCATTCTCTGGGTAACCTGGCACCTGCAGGATCCATGCACAGCTGTGAGTTCTTTTTTGTGCTTTTAAAATAGCTCCAAAGTTCTGAGGCTTTCACAAGACACATCGAACACATCAGATGGACAAACAAAGTGATGGAGCAACCATCAACCTTTGCACATTGTAGTAACTAAAAATAATTCCCAGAAACATGGAATTTTAATAGGAGCCAGTGGTTTTGTGTTTGATCGTGTTGCTGTTGTCCCATGTTTTGCTAATATTGGTTATTTTTGTATCTCATTGCCTTAATTGTTCTTTCAAAGCTCAATGTGGAGCTTGGTGTCCATCTCAAACCAGAGTGTATCAGTGACATGTCATCACTCACAGGGGCAGGGAAGTGACGTGATGTGATGTATTATAAGGTGTTATTAAATCCAGTTAACAAACTTGGTTAAAATAAAAATGTTCTTTCAAGGTTTCCTGGTTTTTATGTAAGGATCTCTTAAAAAAGAAACCAACAGGTCAGAATTTCAGAGAATGAGTATTGTTACTCTTAGTGCAATCCACTGTGACTGGGGAGCACTGGGTAGGAACCATCTTATCTGCTGTGGTTTTTATGAACCAATTGAACCTTTTTGTTCACAGGCCAAGTATCCAGACATCGTGTCCCTTCCAGAAGGACTGCTGGGAGATTTTATAATTCTAAGGAGCCCCAAAGTTTCTGGGTAAGCCAATGAATGCATTTCTGTATTTTACAAGGTGAAGGATTGCACAAGCAGGGCAGCAGCCTTGTGCTGCAGCTCTGAGTTCCTCCTGTGGCAGGAGGTGCAGGGATTCCAGTCCCATCCCAGCAAAGCCCAGTTCCTTGGTGTCTTGCCATTAAAGAGCAGAAAGAAAAGGGCATTTACTGTGCAATGGAAGCAAAGCAACTGTGGCTATAGTTTTCCATTGTCTTAGAAGGAAATCAGATGCAGGAATTATTACCTACCAGGCACATGGGATTTGTTTGGCCTCCCTGTGAAGGATGCTCCAGTACATTCGGAATTTTCAGCAGGGGAAAAAAAATCCTTAAATGTAAGGATGTTAAATGTTACATGTTAAATGTTAGATGGTGTAACTACCACTGTCAGGAAGTCTGTTACCTTGCTTGACCATGCCTTAATTTACATGGAAATAAGGCACAGCTCCCTTCATTATGTTTGTGTGTTGAATTAGCAAACAAACACAAATAGATGCTGCTGCTTCATTCAGCCAAACTCGCCCTTTAAAACTTAAATGTTTTAACTCAGGTTTGCAGGAATGGATTGTTCTCAGACTGTCCCAGATGAAGAAGAACTTGCTTTATTTTACAGTTTCTCCTCTGGTGCCAGGTGCCAGTTTCATTACCCTCATTCCCTCTCACCCACAGTCATATAAAACACAGGAATATAAAAGTCATTTCAGTGGCTTGGTAGAAAACAGGCTGGCATAGAAATTTGTTTGCAAAATCCCAGAACAGCTGTGCACAAATTCCCAAAGGACTTGTAAAAATGAAGTGGCAAAAGGCCGACAAATCACATTGGAAGGAAACTCTTGGAGTCATGATAGGTTGAACACCACTGAGAAAGGGACCTTCCTCCTCACTGTGACTCACTGTGCACACCAGCTCTGGATTAGGAAAGCCTTATCTCCAGCAAGGTGCTGAGGGTTGGAGGGAACAAAGGGAATTGTAGGGCAGCAGCTCTGCTGTGGATGTTGTTCTGGACTTAGCTCCTGCCTCACCCATTCCCTTGGAATGGTGCAGCGATCTCGTCCCAATGTGAAAGCTGGGAATCATGACTGGCCTTGCACAACCACCAATATCATTCCTGAAGAAGTAATGATGTTGTTAAGCTTTTTTTAATTAAAAGCCAAGAACTGCAGGAATGTATCCTTGGACAGATGTCTACCTGCCATTAGTTTAAACAGGCCATGAATAGCAGGGTAGCCCTTATTCCAAGCCCAGCACGTCACCATTTATGCAAACACTTCTGAAACAAGTTTCCTGTTCTCAGCACCTGATCCTGAGCAGATATTACATGAGGGGTAGAACCAGGGGACACTCAGCGATCTCTTTTGCTTTCCTCTCACTTTTACTCCACTGTGCAAATGTACTTGTAGCCAGAACCTTTCCTTGTCATTGCATTGATGTGTTCCTGGTTCCAGAGATGGTTCATTGCATTATGTGAAGTGGATTTAGTTGCAGAGCACGAGGCTGAGCCTCATGACTGCTGCACGTTCTGCTTTGAAGGATGGTTAACCTGAACTGCCTTTCCTGTGCACCTGGTGCAGGCTTGAACTGATGATTGTCTGGAAGATCCATTTTGATGAAGAAGGGACCACTACACCTGTCCTGGACCTGCTGCCCAAAGTACCAGAGCAAGGTAACCTCAGTCCCTGCAGGGACTGCTCCTGAGCTGCCAGGCCCTGCTTTTGGCCATGGAGCTGCAGCTCCCAGCGCCCAACCACCCAAAGCACCCCAATGCAGCAGCAGCTACACCCGGAACAGCTACAGCGCGTGCTGTGTAATCCCCAAGGGCTCACAAACCCCTGCCTGCAGGCATCCTGCTTTACCCAGCTGCTGCCAGCACTGCTGCAGCTCTTGGGCACTAACCTGCCCTGCTCTGTCTGTCCTGCAGTCCTGGAGCAGAGGATGACGAGCGTGGAGAGCATCCCTGGCAGCTTCCGCAGCGCGCTCCGGCTCTTCGGCATCGAGGCAGCCATCGAGAACCTCGTCAAAGTGCTGGGCTCAGAAAAATGAATGCCAGCATTGCTTACTCCAGGTAGCAATTTCAAAAGTAGTTTTAATTAAGATATTGTGTTACACAGTCTGTAATTTTATTGAATATAAACATTAAGTTATTTTCCATTTAGAAACCATACTCATAAAACATGCTATCTGTACAATTATGGCACGTTATATATAAATTGTCATGACATGAAAATAAATACAGCCATTTAAATACAAAAATGCCAAATAAAATAGTTACATGTACAGAGTGATTTCATTATAAATTTATCTTTCTGAATCATCAATGTACCAGAGTGGTTTATCTTCTTAACATTTTCTAGATACCTGGAAATTGTTAAAAGATCATGCACTGTCAAAATCAAGTCCGTAAAAATCCAATTCATTTCACAGCTCTGTAAAATTACAGTGATTTGAAAATGACAAGAGAACAGTAATAGACTCCAAGAACAAAGAGTTAAACAGCTTTCTCATTAAATTAGGGTAGATCAAGACAGTTTGAAGATTTCAAAGACATACAATGCTAAAAAACCCAAAGGTAACTGTATGACATAACTTTGTTCCACAATGTGAGGGTTGAGACAGTGTTAATGTAACCCAGAGGCCCATGAGACCTCCTGCCCACTGCAGCACTTCCTTTGCATTTCTGACTCCCAGGAGCAAATTCTGGTAACATATTACCTAAGCATCACCTTTCACACATTCATCCCTGAAGAAACAAAACAGATGAGACCAATGTCCTGCCTCTCCCTTCACTTCCATCAGATGTGCCATGAGCCCATCTGGGAATGCTCAGTGTTTCCAGGAGCTCCTGCTCTGCACTAGCACTGCACCCCAACCAGACCACTGGGACTAAAAGTCAGGTACTTCTCAGGTGTGGAGTAACAGTTCCTGGAACCAAAAGTGCAAAGCCACCAGCTCTGGGCTCTCATGTGATAGGAAGAGCCCTCTCCAAGGGCAGAGCTGCTGGAGTCCCCAGGAGCACAACTCCATGCAGCAGTGGGGAAAGAGGTGGAGATATCTGAACTAAAGCACCAGTGTGTTTCTAATCCCATAAACATCATCATCCACTGTTTGATCACTGAAATGGTCTCCCACTGTTCTGGTGGGTTAGGAAAAACCGACAGACCAGAGCCTGGTTTCTGCCAGACCCGACAGCTGTGCAACACCAGAGATGGGATTTTGATGAATGGAACTCTATCCTGTTAGATAAGGCAGGCTTATTTCAAGTTTGGAATCCAGTACACAGGCAAAATTCATTCCTGCTTCTCCACTGACATGGAACTGGTTGAGCTGGTTTTGTGTAACCTTTAGTTCAGTTCACCTTTAGCTCCCTCCTCCATGCCTGAAAACAAAACTGTTTGCTCAGCACAGACACTGCTCTTTGCATAAGAAATGTGTGTAAAGTTACAGCACAAAAACCTGGAAACTTCCCAGCTGTGCAGGGTCCTTCCTTCCTCCTCTTTCTAATAGCTGGAGGGTGTCTGGATTTTTAAGTAGCTTTCTCCCTCCAGGTTTTCTTTGGGAAGAAGAGGTTTATTTCTGCTGCCAGCTCATTGCACTGTTGTAATCTCACAGCTGAGGCCCTGACCCAGGAGGTCTCTGGCACTGGATACCAGCACTGCCAGCTCAGGTCTCTGGCAGAGGGGCAGTGGTAACTCTGTGTTTCACATTTCTTCCTTTGAGTTGTGCCAGCGTATACAGGGGGTCCTATTTTTGAATTCCAGGTAAAGTGGAACAATTCAAAGGTTACACCGAGGTCCCAGTATAAATATGTTTTTAGGAAATAAGTTACATGACCCTGAACACCATTACTGGTAAGCACAGGCTCCATTCAGGTAAGAGCTGTTCACTGGAGCTGGAGGAGCATGTCTGCACCATTCAGGGGTTGTAATCCTCGAGGAAAAGGAGCTGCAGGTTTTATCATCGTACCCTCAGGTTTGGCCATACCCTTCAGTTCCAGCTGAGGCTCTTCCCCAAGGCTGGCTTTACTGCAGCACTGACACACGCTCACCCTGGCACAAGACTGACCTACTGCAGCTGCAAGGAAGAAAATGGGATTCTGTCACCTTTTCCCTGTGCCATTTAAAGCAAAAGAGCCTGAAAGCAGCTGCTCATGCTACACAGTGTGTGGGGCATCAGTGTAATAGTGCCAACATTTGACACTATCTGAAAGACCTGAAATGATCTCTAAAACTCAGAACATCTTCTTATAGCTCAATTAGGCAAGAGCAAGCTGTGGTTTCACCTCCAATAGCAGCATATAAGGTACAGAGACAATAAAAACCAGCTGGCAGGTAAGTTAAGCCCAACTAGCAAGTAACACGTATCACGGTTGCTTACCTTAACCCTTTGCACTTTGTTTCAGAAGCTTTAGGTAGGTACAAGGTGATCACACAACTTCTGGAGGCAGCCTGGTGTTCCTAGTCCAGGCATTAGTAATTAAATGTTCTGTAGTGCCAGGGCAGTTCCACAGATCAGCCACTGAATGGTTGGATTTTCAGTGGATTAATGCTAAAGTGTTGTACAGGTTTTTGCCAGAGCATTCCCTCCTTTAGTAGGGATGAGGGAGACTCAAAGCACAGGCTCCAAGGCAATTGTCTTGTTAGTAATTAGGCTTTCTATGTTAGTGCAATACTTCAGGAAACCTTTAATTCTGTGCTCTTTCAATTCTAAGGAAGTCGACTTTTCATATTAATTTGATCTGTCCTCTAGTTCCAAGGTATGGCACGTTACCTGTTCTGTCACATTAAATACATTCATTAAGGTTATCTAGCAAACATGTGGCTTAGTGCTATCCCAGGTCTCTGAGAAGCATCACCCATTAGAAATCATTTCATAAAGCAAAAACATTCACAGCTGAAAAATGCACTGAACACAACAGAAAAGAAAAAAAAAAATCACCATAACTGTATTCCAATAATCTTTCACTTTCTCCTGTGTTTGAATAAAAGTAACCTTAAGGAAAAGGTCACACTTTATGGAGAACTAATGTGCAGTCTTCATTCTCCTTGAAGAGGTTGGACATAACTGGGTCCTCTTTGGCCTGTACATTCTTCAGGTAATAGTTGACTATTTCACCATCAAGTTTGTACTGGTGGGGGATGCTTTCATAGGGCTTCAGGTCCAGGTCCAGCACAGAAACAGAGAAGGTGAATCTGGATTTGGATGTCAGTACCACAGGTCTTTGCTCAGAGCTGGAAAATAAAACCACATTGCACATCTGAGTCACCGAAACCAGTACTTTTAATTTATGTGTCCCTTTACAGAAGTGACTCTAATGTTTATCTTAGAACTTTTGTGGGAGCCCAAGAAAATAAACTGCAGCTAATGAAGCACTTAGGAAACTATAGCTCCAGCTTTACCAGTCCTGAGGGGACTCTGCTGGCTCCTCTTCCAGTCACTTTCCTTTCAGCTTCCACACAGCTGAAGTCAAACATTACTCTCACTTACTGTATTTAGTAAATCTAAGCTGTTTCTAGGTGGTGCATTCCAAGCAGCAGCCTTATTAACCAGCAAAAGCAGAAAAGGGACTGCAACTCCTCCTTAGGTTCAAGGTAATAAAACACTTAGTACACTGTGCAAGCATGCTAAGTCAGTCAGTTCTAAGTCAGCCATTGCACAAGTCATGTCCACCACTGACACTTCACTGGAGAACTGCAGGACAAATGCAGAAAACAGCATTCTCTAAAAATAAAAGGGCTCTGGTGAAGCAAAGTCCCCTGCAGAAGAACAGATTAGCACTGCTGACACAAGCCAAAAGGGATAAAATTGTGGCAAAGCCTCCTGCCTGACAGCCAAAGCTGTCTCCTCTTGACTACTGCCTGGGTTTTATTCTAACTAGATCATTAAAGGCAACTCAGCTTGAAAAATCTCCTATGAGAACACCAAGGCAGAAATATTGTATTTAGTTAAAACCATCCAGAGCTACTATGAACAGTCAATTCAAAGTTTAAGAAGGAAATAAGTATAAAACTTTGATCCTTTTGATCAACTTAAAACTCTTCAGAAAGAGACATTGGTCATAAATGTGTTAAATCAGAACCATACTAAAATGCTCACAGCCAAATATTTGGATACACCCCCACCCCCCATCCCACACTTAAGTGATTGAATTGCCTGAACAGTACAAACATCCCAATTTCTAAACAACTGGAGCCATTCCAAAGCAGGTACAGGCAGCTCTTACCATTCATCTTGCAGGCAGGGGGAAAGGGCAATCATGATGGAGCAGTCTTTAGCAGTCATTGCTATTCTGTACTGCTGCACCTGTTCAACAGAAAATAACACACATTTTCTCTTAGACTGGTGTTTACCTGAATAAATTATCTGTTCCTTACAAAAAGCAGCACTGCACTCCCTGTATTGGTATGTTGGCACTTTAAGAGCTGGAAATTCTCTGTAACAGAAGGTTGGCAGGAGCAGGTGCTTTTTGCAGCATCCTGTATGAGAACCATGTTTATTTCCTACAGCTGACATTCCTAAAGGCCAAACAGCACCAGTTCCTGCAAATGCTTCCTCAGTCTAGAAAACAAATAAACAGTTTTACTTTTCTCTCAGGAACTGGTGCTACAAGCTTGTTTTTAAACTGCTTCTACTATCAAGAAAGATGCACCCTCACACAACAAAGAACTTAAACTGCACACACCCCCACAAACCAGCAGTGCTGCCTCCATCCATTATCCAGCCCTTCCAGTGAGACAGAGGTTAATTAGCACTGACAGACCAAACCACCTCAAGAAGCTGAGCAGTACCTTTGTTAATGCAAAGGCCACTGTCCCGTCATCTTCCAGGGAAAGGTCCAGCAGCTTCTCATAAAACGCTTCGTTGTAAGGTCCATCTATCTGTAAGGTACTTCTAAATAAATGTTAAAAGAAGATTTACAGACAGCCAAAATGATGTGCTGGTTTTCAGTGTGATCTTTCTTCAGCAGCCCAGACACTCAGATCAGAGCAACCCAACAATAACACTGATAAACACGTCCACGTATGAACCCACTGCCGACCAACATCACAACAGTCCCTGTTATCCTCAAATCCCTCCTGATTTGCTCCTGCTTAGGATGGGGGGGTTGTGTGGGGTTTTATAAACATGAATCATTCTTAATCTACTGCCATCTCTGCATCACTGCAAAATTATGGGGGTTTTGCAAAAAAAATTTGTAGCAGTCTCCAGGAGCTCCAGAAACCTTGCTGAAAATACTTACATAAGAAATATATAATATATTGGTATCTGTTTTTATATGTATATTTTATTATTTTGTACATTAGAAGTATAAACTAGGGACAAAGGCATATCTGACGGGGCCCTGTGCTAATGGGGGCTGTCCTGGGCTCCTTCCTGCCCCCTTTGAACAGCTGAGCCTCTGCTGAGAAGCTGAACCCTCCCAGGGGGTTTTGTCCCACACAAACCCCCCACAGAACAAAGAACACATTTTCCAGGGCTCTGTTTCCTGTGTAAGTGCACAAGAAGCAGCAGCAGCTCCTGAGTGAAGCCAGAGTGCCCTCGTGTGAGCACAGGAGAGGAACAGCACCCCAGTGGAGGCTGCTTGGAGCAATTATTATTACACTAATAAGCCTTAGTTGAAGGAAAAAAACACAGCAGGCTGCATCCATCATTGCAGAACACCATTTTCCCTGCAGACATTCCCAGCTCTGCAGGTACCTGGGACAGGAGCAACCACCCATTCCACTGGACCTTCCTGCAAATACACAACCACCAATACTAAGAGAGCATTGCCTCTGTCAGACTCCTGTGAACTTTCCATAATCATTACTTAAAAATTCAGGCCAAAGTGACCAACGCCAGCTGGAAGTTCAGTTAGAAATTCAGAATAAGCAGTGCCATGAAGGAAGGTTGTACCATATAAGAGAGTGTGTGCACAGAGCCAATCCTGCCTGCAGTCCTGGTTACTCAGGACTGGTAAAAAAAGCCATCAAGTCTTACCTCTCTTCTGGAAATTCCTCCAAGTACTGTTCAACTCTACTGTACAAAGGATAGAGTCCTTCAATATCCAGCATGTCAAGCATCTGAGCCTGAAGGGTTTTATAAAGGAGACAACCCCTCGGTAAACCAGAGCTTTCCAATTTATGTTTACCTAGAAGAAAATGCATTTTAAAATAAGGCAGACACAAGCCTTAGCTTCAATTTCCACTACATGTGCTTGTTTAAAAGATCAAATATTTTTAGTCCAGTCACAGGTAGGGGGAAATCTCAAAACACTTCAGTTTCCAAACAAAGTGCAAGGGGCAGGTATTGACCTGCACATTTAAACAGCTCATCTTGAAATGCAGAATAAAACACCTGGTATTCAACTCTACAAACTATCTAAAAAAACAAACACCAAACCACACCCACATCCACTGCAATCCACTCATTTTGAGTCCACAAGAGAAATTTCTCATCTCAGTCTGAAGCCACTACAAATTCACTTTGAACAGTATTAACTGCTGACAGAAAGTAATTTAGCATTTTAGCTCTGAGGTCTTTTTTATACAGTATCAAGAATTGTATTTGCTATAATTTTTCTAAGACAATTCTTTCTCCAGCACTACAACAAAGCAAGGGCAGTGAAAAAGGTCTTCCTCAAAGCAGAGTAAGAAATGTGCTGTTTGTGTAATTAGGATAACTGGCAGCATCTTGAATAATCAGAGCTTTACAGAACTTATGCACTGAGGAATTAACATCATTTACAGTTTTCCAACTCTCACTTCCCATTCCTTTTCCCTCTGGTATTCAGACCTTTCTTTACCAGGAGAAGAGCAGCTGAAGAAAAGAACATGAGCTGTGCCCTGGTGAGGGCTGACAGGAGGAGCAGGGAAAGGCAAAGTACAGGTTTTGTAATAAACCAAGAAAAGCACTTTCAACCAAAGCAACTTCATCAAATCCAACACAAAAATTCCCCGCTCATTTGGAATACCTATGATTGTTGTAAGATCAAACTGCTATTTTCTTCCATTTTTCCTCTATCATCTCCTGAATTTATTTTTACCCCTGTCATTAGATATAGTGCTGTAAGTGCTCACTACAACATCACGTTATATTAACAACAATTATCTGGCAGCTATGCAGCTCGGAACTGTTTTTTTAAATGCACCTGAATTCCCCTGTTTCCATTCTCATCCCAGTATTTATAACCAAGAGACAAAGATCTGAATTGTTGCATCAGAGAAACCTGCTCTGGGGGGACAGTGTTCCTGCCCATGGCAGGGGGCTGGACTAGGTGGCCTGTGAAGATCCCTTCCAACCCACACCATTCTGGGATTCCATGAACAGTAAATTATGGACAGCTTTTACAATATTATCCCTTACCATTCCTTACTAGCTCTTTATTAAATGCACTTGCTTCACAGTAGCTCCTCCCTTGTGAAATGGGAACTGTCTTCATGTGGCCTGCCCGGCAGGTGTCAGTGCTACTCAGTAGCGCCATGGTGATCACGTGGATCAATTCCTTAACAATTGTCCTTGTGCACTGGGGGCCACTGACCAGCCCGTTGGAAGGGAAAAAGAAAGGTTTTAAGTGACGAGCAAGTTCGTTCCAGTCACAGACACAGTCCTGGTCATCCTTACAGCCATAAATTAGTTCCCCATTCTGCAACAAGGAGAAAAAGAAGTCTTGAGGCACATCAGGTAGGCAAGTTATTCATACTGAGCTACTCAGAGCATCAGGTTTAATATTTTAAGCATAGGAAAGTGTTATTACCTTAACAATCTGCATACAGACACACAACATTCCCAATCTCTTAAAGATTTGTCCTCTTAAGTCTAATCAGAACCTGCAGGTAACAACCTCTGAATGAAAACCAAAACCACTGCTTAAATCAAGTGCTACTCTCCCAACTTAATGACCTGTAAGGAATCAGAACAATACAGGTGAATGATACTTGGTACACTTTCCTATCACTTCTTGAGTGAAAAAGCACCGTGGGAAACACCCTTCTCTTACCAGCCCAGACTGGCAAAGGGAAGGCTGTGAAAGGGGACAGAAAAGGTGTGATAGCTGCCTGTGCTAGTAGAAAAAGAGGGCAGCTCACAGAAGTTTAAGTAATTCAAATAGTTGAATTAGAATCTGAAATAAATTGAAGAATCTTGTTTCCTATAATTAATCTGAAAATTTCCACAAATTATCAGTTACTGCTTCATATTTTTCCTACATGACTATCATGGAATGCCACTTTTTCTTTCCTCAGTGAGGCCTGCTGTGCCATGGGCCTGCATCAGTGCTCTAACCGGAAT
Source organism: Bombycilla garrulus (assembly GCA_013400315.1). Classification (NCBI taxonomy): domain Eukaryota; kingdom Metazoa; phylum Chordata; class Aves; order Passeriformes; family Bombycillidae; genus Bombycilla; species Bombycilla garrulus. The sequence continues at coordinate 21,680 of VXBU01007642.1, read as the reverse complement.
CTGTTTTTAAAACAAAGTATTTGCAGCAACATGCCAAGTTCTCCATTTTCTTCTTCCTGAAGCACCACAAAGCTTTAAAACTTTGGTCATCTTATGAGTCCTTTTCTATTAATTGTTCTTCAGTGATTCCTCCCCACTAATTAATTCCCCAGGGAATGGTCACAGCCCCAAGGCTGCCAAAACTTCAGGAGCATCTGGAAAATGCTCTCGGCCACTGGGTGGGGGTGTTGGGGTGTCCTGTGCGGGGCCAGGAGCTGGACTTTGACAATCCCCATGGGTCCTTCTAACTTAGGATATTCTGAGTCTGTGAATTCTGGGAAATTATTATTTCCCTGTCCTCACCTGAAATCTAACTAAAAACTTTCCCATTTCCTTCTCTTGATGGGGTCCAACAGTGATCATCTGGTTAGGTATGTTTGAAGGAAGATCTTAACTGTTTAGATGCTCAAGTCAAATTGGTTTAAATCCAAGGCAAAAAAAAAACAAAAAACAAAAAGCAAACAGAGATATAACTGTTTACCTTAAATATTTTCAAGTTGTTCTGTGCTTCCTGTAATAAGCTCTTCAAAGCAAAGTGCATTCTTTGTTTATTTCTAGGGAAAAAAAAATAAAGCCAAGAATGTTTCATCACAGACTTTGGATGTTCACACCTGACGTGAGCACATTACTCACACTGAGGTCATTGCAAAGGCAAAGTGAACTTCAGATCTGAATGCACTAAACAGCTCTTGGGTGCAATGTTGTGTTGCAAAAGGCAGCTCTGATTGCTGAGCTAAGTGTAAACGGGGAGATAGCACCAGATATAATCACTGTAAAGGTCCAGACAAGCCAGCATTGATCATCCATAATACCTCAGTGAAAGGCAAAGTAATCCAAGCAAGAAATCTGTAATGCTGTAATTTTGTCTTTTTTTTTGGGGGGGGGTGGGGGTGTGCAAAACCACGGAATCCTTACCCTGAGAAGAGATCCAACGGGCAATATTTACTCGGTCGCTTCCATTTTCCTTTGGCCACCTGTGGAAAACGCAGAGCCCTCTGTTACCCAGTCTGCCTGGAACAGCTGCTCTCCCACTCTAACAGCCAGGTCTGTGCCACTGACATCCTGCCTTCAGAGGCCAGAACATTTAAACCACTTGGAACACCAAATTCATGGTGTGTTCCCAGTCATTTCTAACTCAAGTCACTCAAACTGCATTCACAAGGGAGAAAAGTCACATTAAATCCCAGGGAGTCACAGTCACACCATTCCAGAGTCACAGCACACACGAGTCCATAAACTCCATGCCTGTTACGTGCTGTTTGCTGTCAGGCACAGAATGCACTTGGTGAGCTGATCTGGGAAGGAAGTTCCCCATCGAGTTGACCAATAACAGTGCTCATAGTCCCCAAAGGCCGATATTGTATTTGTTTGCCTCCAGCTTCCCACAGAACTTGTTCCATCTCACTAAACAAATTCACACCCAGCGATTCAGCTCTGTATCCTCCTACTAGCTTTAGTCATATCAGAGATTTGAGCAAGTTCCAACAGGAAAGCAAGCCTGGAACAGCAAATAAAGCACAGTACAACCAAAGGAAAGCAGGATGACTTAATAATTACCTTTAGATGCTGATGCATACAGTAACGACACACCTTGTGCTTTATCTCCTGTGAAACATGGCTGGAAAAAGGAATGAAGCCACACTTTGGCTGAAACAAACAAACAGAAGAAGATCATAAGTACAAGTGTCTCTCTCTATAGACATATAAAGGCACACAATATGCAAATCTTTCCAGTTAAAAGGAACTTTTAAAAAATTATTTAAAATATTTCAGCATTTAAAAGCTGAATTACACTCAATTATTTTAAAACATAAAGACACACGTGGCCTACAGAAAAGCACAGTAACACCTGGGAGTTTCCCAAGTTTCAAAAGATTGGGAATTGGAAGAGGGAGGGGGCCGTTTCCTCCTATGGATCACAGTGAAAGCAGCGAGCTCTGCCTTCCCCCACTGCTGCATTCCTGGAGAACTGCTGGGGCAGTGAGCAGCTAAAGAAAGCAGAGAAGCCCTTTGCCCCATGTCCTGCACACCTTGATCTCGATGCAGAGGATGGGCCGGTGCTCGGCGAAGCGGAAGGTCTGCAGCCGCGTCAGGTTGGGAAGGCACATGGCGTAACCGCTCAGCGTGTCCATGTCCTTGTCACAGCGACACTCTGGGACAGCAGGGCACAAACAACAGCAAAGGGAAATCAGCTCTGAGCTGTCTGCTCACCCTGCTCGCCAGGAGGGTGTGGGAGCGAGCGTGGAAGGACAGGATCGCGCTTTATCGGCTTTGGCCAATTATGCGCTTGCACAAAGCTGCCCTCCCCGCTGTCAAGGCCTGGTTTCAGTTTCCTCAGAACTGTCCCAGGCACAGTGAGTGTCCCAAGAGCTGCTGTTAATGGCCAGCTCCCAGCTCATCCCAAGAAAGGTGAGGCCTCAAACAGCAAGGTTTACCAACAACAGGCAAAGTGATTCATCAATGCATTTATTCAAAGATGTGATCTCCCCTTTACTAACTATGTATGACCATCCCCCAGCTGAGTCAAAAGGATCTGAAACCTGGCAGGAATATCATAAATTTAAGAGGCATTCTGCATAAAAATCCTATGAATAACCTCTCTCCACGAGCACTCTTTGGGACACAGAAAAGTCTGTGAGATTGTAGTTCAAAGTTAACAAGAGCACGCACCCCCAGATTTTCAAGTACCTGCTATTAAACAGACACACAGGACACACGTTCCTGTTACAGTTTCCACTGCTAATAAAAATGGACACTCTGAAAAGTATATTGCAGTAGAAAAAAATAAATCTGAGAAATCAAAGCCTCAGGCACCAGCCTATCATGCCATACTGCTTCACCAGGATGAGCAAGAAGCCTTCTGTCTCCAGCAAAATGTTGAGGTTTGTTTTCTTTTTCTAAATTTAAACAAAAGTACATCCTTCACACCTTCACAGCTGAAAGCCACTTGCCAAATCAAAAAGGCACAGAAATGTGAAGTATTAGAGAAGCTCCTTTGCATGTTACACAGGCTTACGTGAAGGATAACATTGAAAGAAAACCCTTGAGGTTTTAAAAACATTCCTGTTAAAAATGGACAGTGAGATTCACTGTTGTGAAGCACCTGAACACTTCCCCACAACCACACTGCAGTCGCCAACAGCTGTGGACACACAAAGTTTAATTTTGAAAAATAAAGCTAAATTCTATCATTCACTTCAACCAGGGTATCATTGGTTTTCTAATTTTTATTAGACACTATAAACTTTCCTCACTGGTTCCTGGCACTGTGGAACTGCTACTCAAACAGGTATGGGGAAATCAATAATAAAGTATCCTGTGCTCACTATATGTAAATTAATTCTTTTTTTTTTCCTGGATCAAAGATATCAAAGCACTTGAATACAGTACTTTGATTTAACACTGTATTTATCTTCAAGGAGTTTTGCTAAAGCAGGAGTTTCTGGCCATTCTCAGGAGCATTTGAGAACATAAAACACCACTAGGGCCAAACTCTTTGCCTATTTTAGAGTTATCACCTCCTACTTTTAATTCCAGAACACAACCCATTTTTTCCAAAACAAATTTTCAACTCATCATTGTCTAAACATTAAAAAAAAAAATCCTTATATTCTGTAGTGTGATGCTTTTTTACTTTAGAACAAAGCAAAATGCTTTACAGCTTGAGGAAGCCCCTTTCTAATCCCACCCCTGGCACTTACCCGGCCTCTCTGGCTGGATTTTCAAACAGAGCTGTCTTACAAAGTCTAAAGGCAGTTGAATAATTTCCTATTGGGAAAAAAAAATAATGCAAAAATTAATACCCAGTTTGAGAGTCTTGAAGTGGAACAGCAATGTTCAGAGGGTTACACAAAGTACACTGCAGTTAACAGCTTCTCCCTCTGATTCACTGTCTGCGAACGCCTGTACCTGCAATCACATGCAACACCTGCTCCTTTATAAAAACCAAGGGCTAATTTAAATAAATGCATGACAAAAAGCATTTTCAGTGCAAGTTTAATGTGTGTGAAGAAACCTGCATCATTTTGTCCTTTCCACAAATGAAAAGTCCCATGTCTCACATCCCACCCTTCCACAGCAGAGCTGTGTAACTCAAGCTCCAGGTGAAGCTGTAACTTTTTCACTTATCTGATGGTCAGTGAACAGGATCTGACTGCCCTGAAGAACAGAGCAAGGGAAAAGGTGACCTCTGACTGCACAGAAGCTCCAACAATTTATATGAAGCAGGTTTCTCCCCTTGTTTTGCAGTTAGCCTAAAAATCTCTCTCACACACACACCTCTTGGCCTTAGGCAGAGCAAATAAATGACCACACTTTTCATCAGCAGTTTGAAATAACCAAACCTCTGAGTACAATCCAATCACCTCACCAGCACAGAGCAGGATCCCTGTTTGCAACCAAATACTTCTTGTGTGTATCTTGCAAACCCTGTTAGTTCCTTTCACTGGCACTCAATGTTCCCCCAGACACTTCCGTGGTTACAATGCCTAAGCCATTTATTTTAAAAACAAATCATTTACCCCATGGTGAACATAGTTCTCCCCAAAGAACTGCTTCATCACATGTTTTCCAAAGTCTACGATGTTTTGCAGATGGTGTAGTATTTCCTCTGGAGTCTGGAAGACAGAAATGTAATAACTGAACCCTGAAATAGTGATAACAACACTCCAGAACACACACATCCTGGTCAGTGATTAAACAAATAACTTAACTGATGCGCTTGGCAGGTCACTGCACACTGAAGTCAAACAGATACATTAAATGTGCTAAATTTGTTTTTCCCTACTGCCACCTCAGGGGCTGAGACAAACAGAAAAGATGATTCTTCTTTGATTTCAGGGGAAAAATTACAGAGAAAGTGACAAAGGTGGAAGAAGGGGAGATTGCTCAAAACCTACTCAGAGAAGTCCAGCAGTCCAAAGAGGTGCCCAAGAGCTGCAGTGCAGAAGAGGCTTGGAGTGCTAAAAAATACATCATGGAGACTGGGCCATATTCCAAACCTTGGCATGAACAGGTCCCAAATCCTGCCCCAGACAATGAAAAAATCTTACTGTAATGTGATATTCTGTAATTTCATAAGGAAAGGTCTTGTGCAAGACAAGATGCCAAAAGATAGGAAGGAAGCTCTGTGAGTACTGGAAGCAGGACAGGGACAGTCAGACAGACTCCTTGCTGGGGAGGGAGCAAAGGAGCTTTACAGCAACATTATCTTCTGCTTCTCTACAAGGTTGTCTATTGCTACAACACACAACCTCAATGCTACTCTGTCCTTTTGTAACACACCAAAAAAAACCAAAAAAAACCCAAAAAAAACCCACTTAAAACCTCACAGTAAGATTAAGTGGAGGAAAAGAAAGCGCAACACTTGGGTACATGTTAGCAAATCAAAGAGGAAAAACAAAAGCAGGAGAAAAAAAAAAAAAAAACAGAGCAGAGTAAGAGGAAAAAATACTAGAGGAGAACACCCAGACACTGACATAGCCTAGAGAAAGGAGCTAAGGCCACATCCAGCACTAGTCACAAATGACAGCACAGCCCCCTCTTTAACCTGTACAAATCCTGAAGGGTGAGAAGGAACATTACACCATCTCATCAGTAACAGAAATCTCAGCTAATTTCCATTGACAGATGGCTCTGACCTGGTTTGCTGACATACACAGCACCCACAGCTTTGTGTTTTGTTTGGTTGGGGTTTTTTAACATATATACACAGACTCACAGACTGAGAAATAAGCATTTCAGGAAAATTTACTGCTGCCACTTTTACTACATGGAAAGACTCATCAGTTAAAAAGAGCAATAAACCATAAAATTATAAATCAAGCTTAAAATGTCTTTTAAGATCAAGTATATTTGATATATCTAAATAAAACAAAAAACAACTAACAGCTTACCTGAGCACCACCTTTTAACATCAAAAACCACCAAGATGAAAAGCTTGTGGAGGACTCACTACTGCCAGCTCATTCACCAAAACTCAAATAGGCTTTATACAATATTTTTTTTTAATTCTTTCATGAAGAAGATCATATACTATAATAGCAATATGCAATTAAAAGCACTCCCTGAGGCCTGACACCTGACTTTCTATTTAAGCAATGCAAGCCCTGCAGTTGTATTATTGATATTTTTCAATCACAACAATAAGGTTACAATTCACAATAATACCACCTCGTTCAAGTACTGGACTATTTAATCCCAAATCCATAATCAAACAGATAATTAAAAATACAAAGCAGCATCCAGACTTCTTTACCTTTCCCAGAGGGGTTAAGCAGAAGAGACTGAGACCTATTTGTTCACATCTGAATCTCAGCATGTGTATTACTAGAAAATATTTTGCTTGAACTGCTTCCTTCAGTGTTGTTTACCTTGGATGACCTGAGATGTCATGCACAGACACAGAACACTTCAGAGCCTAACTCATTTTGCTTAAATCAGGAATACAGATTACTCCTAAGGAAAAAAAAAAAAAAAAAAATTTCCCTGTCATTATTGCTATGTGCAAGTACATCCCATAACTCTGATTCTCTGGGATTTGTTTACTGATCTGATGATAAAATATTTATTCTGTTCTGCTCCAAGAAAAAATGGTCCTTTAAAAAAATCAATCACCAGAATAAGTAAATATATTCAAATTACAAAACCTGTTTAGAGGGAACTGTGTATCACAAAGTCCACACACTCCCAGTGCAAGGCAAATGCAGAACACTGGAGCCAGCTCTCCTCAAAATGCAACACTGGGATGTGAATGCCCAGCCTCAGTCCTGTGGTGGTAACTGAAAAGTCACTTCCTGCCTTCCTTTGTGACTTTCCCACACTTTGTCAATTTTTGAAAAACAATTACTATGCAACAATCTCTTTGAACTTAAATTAACAAAAAAA
>VXBU01007642.1:0-14657 GCA_013400315.1 Bombycilla garrulus | reverse complement strand
AAAAAAAAAAAAAAAAGGAAAAGGGGCAAGTACTCAGTGTTCTGTTTTCTTAAATAAACTGCAACAGACTGACTTTTTACATAAAGTTGTGGTCTGGCCTCTCCTGCCATACTAAAAATTGAGATAAGCACTGTTTCCTTTCTTGAGATGCACTGGACTAGACACTGTTCTTGTTAACACTAAACATTATCTTGGGCTACTACAGAAATACAAGATACGTTTCTGAAATCCTGCCAATATAAGCAGGTCAAAAATTGACTTGAATCATACTTTGCTTTTACCAGACCTTTTCTCAAATAGTAGCAGAAAGACCATCAAAGAACTCATACATATGCTGTGTTCACTGATTTTGCCGCCTTCTACTTTTTCCTCTACTTCTCCCTTGTCCCTTGTTAAATTGCAAGCTTTTCACATCCATCTTCATGATTTAAAGCAATAAAATGCCCTTTCTAGATGTTTACATTCATCCTTGTTTCTTTTTTCCTAAAATGAAGCACACACACCAGTTCTCAGTAGAGCTCCAGTGCTTTTTGTATTTCCCCCATCAGAACAACCTGACACTGTGCCTCAAAGCTGTGGCTCAGGAGCTGCTGTAACTCAAGCCATTCCCTGTATCTCTCAGGTAACACACCCTTAAAGACTCCTCTCAAGGTTGAGGAAACAAAAGAATTTGAACCTTGTGCTCTCTTTTCTTATTCTTCTTCCTTGGAACACTGTGATTATGCTCCACCTTAGATTTTTGATCCCTGTTATAAGAAATCTAAAGTAACTCCCTTCAGCTCCTTCTCGAGCAGGAAAGCCTTATTGTACCATAGAAGAAACTGGGAGATTGTCTTGCCACGTTGTTTTGTAACAGGCAGGACCCTAAAATCACTCACTGACAAAGGGCATTCTGGGAACATTTCATGTGTTTGCTCAGATTCCATGGCTTTTGAGCTACTGAACAAGTGGTCAACAGCAGACCTTGACCATGGCACCAGTTCTGTGCAGCTCCTGTTCTGCCCCACCTGGCTGCAGCCATGAAAACTCCTTTCCTCCTCAGCATCCCTGTGCTCCCACAGTGCACACGGAACATTCACACTGCGCCACAGCTGCCCTCACAGAGAGCTCTGCCCTCTGACAAACACCCTGCCCCACACCGAGCTCCTGCTATCAGCACTCACATCATCCCAGTTTCATAAGGCAACCTCGGATTTCCCCCTCTTGCCAAACCCCCTGCAACACAGGCACATTTCAAAACATCCATTTGTTCTTACTCCTGCCAGTCACAGCTCTTTCACAGGTTTCTTGTTTCTCCTCACACTGGCTATTAGTTTACTCAAGGGCCTTACCTTATTCTGGTTGGGGGGGAACTTCAGGAACCGCAGCACCACACAGCGCTGGAGAAAAAGAGGAAAGAACAGGGTTTCATTGGCATTTATGAACAGCACACTTGTCTGATTCCCCTGTCAATCCCTCAGATTCTCTTCATTCTCTGAGAAATTAAGGGGGAAAACAAAAACAATGGAAGAGCACATTTCAGGTGGTTATTCACTCAGCTTGAAATCAAATAGGGCAGCTGAAATCAAACACAGCAATGTTTGTTGCCAGCTCTGCCATCAGTTTAACAAGGCAGCCACTCTGGCTGCAGCAGGGAAATGCTCCCTGAGCTCACAGCACTGCTCTGAAAATCTGGGAAAGCTCATATGGAACCACAAACACCCCCAACCCTGGTTTTTGTGCACCACGGGTCCCCAAAAGAGACACAAGGCCCTGACAATATCAGCACAGCATTACAAATTATTAAGGAGACACTTAGCAGTTACCAGCAGCAGCTACACAGCTGAACTCTAAACCCTGCTACTTAAAAAACTTCTGCAGATTAAATACATAGTACAGGAACAAATATAACAGGTTTTCAAATATTTTACTTTAAAACCATAGAAAAACTCACTAATTATTGTAATTTTTACAATTTTAATCTGTTTCATAACAATTCAAAAAGCTCGAGACTTTACCTATTAAAATCAAAGTCTGACACATTGTTAAGGAACCTGCAGCCTTAAAAGACAACACAGCCCTGCCTAAATATCTGATCCTAGAGATGTTTACTTCCACTGATGCAGTTCAGCCTGTTCAGGTATCAACAACAGGGCACCAAAGAAGGTAGAGACAAACAGCTGTTCTCCAGAGTTCTCTCTTAGCCAGTCTGTCCCCATTTGGGCCTTTGCAAGACACACCAAAAAGGATTGGGAAAGGATTAAATTTAAAGCACTACCACAGAGGTACACTCAGATTCTCTGACAAACACTATGCAGACAAAACATCCCAGCAACACTTCAGGTTTATGGAATCCAAGCTTTTTCCCTTCCAAATTATTTGCCATTCAAAAACTTCACATAGCATGACAGCACCAGATCCATTCCATATTTCAGAGCTGAAAGCTGTTTCTGCACAGGATGAGGGAGAGAGCTGCAGATATCTTTAATTACTAACATAGAGAGAAAGAGGAAACAAGCAAAACTAATGACAATGTGCCATCCAAAACAATAACAAAACTAGGTCCAGCTTCAGACATTGCCACTGAAACCCAGACAAGGCCCTTCCAGATCTAAAAAGTCTCACACCACCATAAATCTTCACGGTTCAGTGTCAAAAGACACTCTCACATTAAAAGATACTTTGCTGTTAATGTCATTTGTCCTGCAAGATGAGTGTCCCAACAGCAAAGGAGAAACCACCAGAGTGGTGATTACCTGGATTTGACAAGCTTGGTGGTGACATTTCCTCTCTGTCTCACTATGCCCTACACACGGGTAACAGAGCCCAGGCCTGTAGCTCTGTATGCAGTCTGTTATTCTTACAATGTTTCAACCATTTGGATCTCCTGCTTTAATTATTCATAAGTAAGTGGATCACTGATGGAGTGATCTGATTATCACTTCTAATCCATTCAGGAACATGATTCTGTAATCTTTCAAGGCTAGTGGCGATACTTATCTTTTAATCAGTTCTCAGCCAAGATTCCCACCAGTGCTCTGGAAAATTGGATTTGCTCTCACAGGACTCAGGACAGTTATTTGTTCATCAGCAAGTCATTTCTGATTTGGCAAAATGACCAAAATTACATATGGCAAAAGAAGAGAGCGTTGCTGGTTTAAAGATGCCAAAAGGAAACACAGCAATGTTCAAACAAAATTTCACAGATGTAACTAAACCAGCCAGCCCACACTACATTTTAGTAAGACTATTAGATGATTAGAGGAAATAAAAAAACAAAACCACCAACAAACAACCAAAAACCCATCCCAAAACTAAACCTCAAAAAAAAACCCTCAAAACACTTCTTTCATATTTTGAGGCAAGTTTCCAGCTAGATCCATCCCTTTGTGCATTTTAATACCAGTTCCACAGCACCAAGGTTAATCCATCAGATGTCACGGATGTCAAGTGCTTCAGAAGTATCACCACCAAAAATACTGGCCCACATTTTTCATGCTATTGCATTTCTGATTCACTTGGTTGATTCTTTACTTGGAAATATTGTGGGTGGTTGTTGCCATGAAGTTTTTTGTCAGTTATCTTAAAATGCCTTCAATTTTTTTATATTTACAGATTGAACACCAAATATGTGCCGTACTTATCTGCATGCACAAGAGTGGCTCAAATCCCAAAGGGAAGGGATCTCTGAAGAGGTTGTCGCTACTCCTTAGCACTTTGAGAAACAGATCAACTAGATCCCAATGCTCCCTAAATTTCCTTCTCCACTTCCATCAAGGCACTGTCACCATCAGGGTATTTAGTTAGCTGGGTAACAATCCCAGAGAGATAAAAAGATGGAAAAAGCAGTCTTCAAGCAGAAGGGACAAAAAAGAAACAGTGCATGGATGTAGGAAAATGTAACATAAAACATTAAAAGGCTTCATATCTTCTGATGTAAGATAAGCCAGAAAAATAATGAATCTAAAGGAAGAATTCTCTACAATTTTTTTTAATCCCTGCATATGTTCAGTCTCCATTTAGTGACAAAAGACTAAAAATAGCCAACCCATCAGAACATCACACACAACTGCTCTTACTCTCAAATAAGGAATTTAAGGACAACTCTCACATGACACCAGCTTGATGGCAGAAAACGTTCTACAACAACAACCACTTCCAATTGTTATGGAAAAGTGAAAACAAACACTAGCAACAAGGATACCAAAACTTGCGTCTCTGAAAACACAGCACAAGCGTTGGGCCGGAGATGATGTAACCAGAAGTGTTCCGGAGGAGCTCGATCCCAAGCCGGAGCGTTTGAGTCTGCAGCCTGCAGTTAGAGCCCCACCAAGAAAGGCAAACACTTCTTTAGCACCCAATCACCAAACAATTGTTTGGGTTAGAGCAGAACAAAGTTAAGGATTGCCAATGAGAAGAAGAAGCTGTGGGAGGAGCTGTGCAAATGCTCAGAATCGGTGGAATCACAGAACCAGCGGGGTGTGTACACACACAGCTCTTGTCCTCGTGTGTCCTGGGCTCGGTCCCCAAAAGCTTACCTGTAAGAATTTTTATTCTCCGGAGCAGTTATTACAGCTATTATATTAATCTTACTCAATAAAATCCAAAAAATAAAGTAATCCTTGGTAGCTCGGCCAAAATATGACTGGCGTCGATCCAGGCACTTTGGATTAGGTGGTAGCATTATGAAACCAGGATAAAAGCTTACATTTGTTTCTTTGCAGCTTGGTGTTTGATATTGACCTTATTCTATGACCTCACTGTCATAAAACGCAGGCCTCCTGAACAGGAGAGCTTTTAGAAGTTAAACACAACTGGGGCAAATCTATAATCTTGATATTCCCCTTCAGGGAACAACCTCGTTTGCATCATGGAGATTTTTTTCAGGTCTCTTGCTACATTAGTATAAAAAAAAAAATCTAGACAAGAAGCAGTGGCAGTGAAAGAAATAGGAAAAATTAAAATTAGCTCAACTGCTGGTAAAATTGCTTAGATTTACAGAAAGATGTGTATATTCCCTTTGCTCAGGCGGGTTTAAAAAATGTTTCTGTACAAAAATACAGAGAATTAGCCTGTCCAAACACAAAGCCTGGGAAACATCAGCTCCTCCTTTTCCGAATAAGCAGGTTCACGTCACTCGTTATTACTCTATTATTATTCTAAGCAGCACACATTAACTGCTTTTGTTTGGAGGCAAAGCACTCCTCTGACATCTCCTTCCGCAACTGGAAAAGATTCTCATCTCCTTGATTCCCAACTTGTGTTTACACAAGCAAGATCGACTGGTAGAAAACAAGACTCTGAGAAGCAATTTTTTGAAGTCCCAGAAGGAACTCCACCCCACTTCCCACGCCCATCGTCTCCCTCACTCCACACCACCTCATAAATTCCGGCATCTAAAAACTCACCACTATTTGTGCAGGCACTGTCTGCAATTCTACATGACAAAAGTTACCTACCTGTTGCTTAAAAAGGCACACAATACAGAAACAGAGCAAGAAAACCCATCCTTCTTTTGAAGTTGTGCATCTGAAAGTCACAGGTTTTCAATTATAAACATGGGGTGAAACACTCTCAAAGACTGGTAACAAATTTTCTCTACAACCCTTACTCTGCTATTCTTTGCAACTAATTTCACACATCACCACCAACCACTGCCAGAGGAGATAAAGATACAAAGACCAATACTTTTAGAGAAAATAGGGTCTGTAAAGGCTCTGAATTTTTTTACAACTGGTTGTTTAATTCAGTGTTTTGCTGAAGAGCTACCAAGAACTCATCAAACACAGCTCAAAGGATGCCAGACCTTGCACTGTGGTTATTCTGTGCTCCCTAATCATTATGGGTTTACAACAACCCACAGCAATGACACCTACAGAAAGCACATTCAAATTTCAGACCAAGAGAGGGAGACAAACTGAACTCAATGATATGTAAATAGTGATTATTGACAGTTCCAAGGGTACTCAGCATGAACTGTGGAATTGTTTAGCTGATATTAAGTTATTCCTGCAGTAGCACACTGCAGCTGCATGCAGTATTTGTCAATAAAAAAATACTCTTTTTTTTATTCCAAATCTACATCCCACAATCCCTTCAACTCCAATTCTAGTTTGAGGGATTTGAACAGAAAACAATGGTTTTCTATTCAGAAAATGCAATTTCAGGGAAGGAGAAAAATGGACAAAGAAGTGTTATCTTCACATCTCAGAAAGACAGTGACAGAGTTTCTCCTTCTGAGAAATGACAGAACTCAGTGAAAACATGCCCACCACACTGCCCAGACACTTCAGCCAAAGCTTACCTTCATGATACTCAACACAAGACATTTTCAAAGGTCTCCACATTTAGGGTCAGTGTGCTGTGCAATGTGAAGGGTTATGAGAGATGGAAACAAACTAAGTGCCAGAAAATTTTGCAGCTTTTGAATGAAATGCATTGGTAATATACACAATTGTTTTCCAACTCAGTTTTGCCCTACATAAGGTGGGTAAGATCATACAAAACAAAGTGAGGAAAGCTACATTTCCTGCCAGTGTGGAGGAAGTTTAGCAACTGCTCACACATAGTGCAAAGAAGCATTCAGAAATCAGAACAATACTCTTTTATTTAGCACAGGAGTCCTTGAAGAACAATGCTTTTATTTCTTAACACGAATAAAGGATTTCTGGAGTGGCATCTGGCTTGACACTATTCAATATGGCAAACCATTATTTGAAAGCAAACCCCCCATGACACTTGTTTTCTTTAGCACAGAGCTCACAGCTTGCATCAGACTTCAGGTGCTCATTCCAATTTTATTTTTTTTTTCTGCTTGGTTATGATCTTGATTCCCGTGAGAGTCAAGCACTACCTCAGGTTTCACTTTATAGCTAAGCTTCTATAACCTTGCAACGCACAGATGGTACCAATTCTGTGAGAATTTAATGATTGCACTCTGCAAGAGTGAGAAGGAAATGTCTGTCCTTCAGCCAAACCAGCTAATCAGAGTACCTGCAATGGCATCAAGTGATCCAGGCACTGGAACGAGGTGGGAGCACATACCAGAGTGAGAACAGGATGAATAAAGCCATTGATGCCGGGTTCTCAGCGTGCATTAGCCCTGCCTGAGCAGCACAGCACATGGCCCTGATGTACTCACAATGAAACACAAGTTAAAAACGGTCCTTAGCATTTAAAAGCATATCAGATACCTCGTCCATCTGTCAAACAGGTGAGTTGTACCCATCAGGAACATAAAAACACATCTAAGCTTCCTCCCTTTAAGCTGCCCTAAAGCCCCCTCTCAGCAACACTTCCCAGCACTGAGCTGCCAAGTACCTGATGTTATGTTGGGGAAACCAGGCGTTCCAGGAAATTATTAATGAGGGGAGGAAATAGAGTCACAACAGTAAGAGGGATTAGAATGAAGTTCAGTAATTAAATGGACAGTTAGAACAAGTGAGTACTTCTCAGCATCCGGAACAACTCAGCCAGAAGGCATCTAAGGCTTTGTGCTCATGTAGAATCCAGTGACTCTGCTCCTTCCCCAGTAAAAGCAGGTCAGGAGGACAGCTCGAGGAGGTCAGAACCCTCCCTGACACCTCATTCCATGTCACAGTGAAACCCACTGAATCAAAAGGAACAGCCACTGAAAAGCTGGGAGGGAGGAAGAACCAAAAGAGTGAATAAAGGAGGCTCTCTGAGCTCTCCTACCCAGCTTTGGGTCAGCCAAACAAAGCAACCAACCCAGGGCCACTGTCAGTGGAGGGCAGGCACAGGAGCAGCACAGAAAAGGCACAGAAACTCCATCACTGTGTTACAAGCACTTGTAACAGACACAAAAGAAAGAGTTTTAAGATAACTTGATCTCAATTGCAAAAGCAACTCATTCAAGTTTGAGCCAGCACGGAACCTAAACAGAAAAAAAAACAGGATGATTTTTAATCAAGACCAATGACCTCCTGAGCTCCACTACAAAACTGGGATTTGTTTTACATTTTCACTGGATATAGGCTTCAGCATTCTCAAAAGTCACACAAAAAAGAAAAAAAACTGACCCAAAGTAGAGTCTGAATTTCCAGAGAAGGTCACCAAAAGACAAGTCTGCTACAAACACTCATTATTAGCAAAAGACAGCACCTCTGAAACAGTATTCTGCAGGGAGGAGAGAGCTGCTGCTGCTGCTGCACTTAAATGAAGGCTGGGATTAGTCTGAGACCACAGAGCTTCTGTGTCCCAGCTCCATCCACACACGCTGTGTTTTCCCATCTGCAGCTACAAAACTTAAGGCAATTACTCTTGTTCATATAAGAAAAGATTTCATGGCTGCCTTTCTGCTGTCTCTCCTCTCTACATTCAGCCCTGCTACCCACTGCCACCTTCCCTTTCTGCTCTTCCCTAAACTGCTCTGCATTCAGAGCATTGTTTCAGTGCAGAAACCTGGTAAACACAAGAAAAGTTTAAATTTAACTGTTGGTACAGGATGGAATTGAAATCCCGATACAGAATTAGAATTCCTTGATGTTGACTCAACCTAATAACTTGGGGGAAGTGTGTGTCAATAAAAAGCTTCACAGCTAATTCACAGAACTGGAAGTACTTCCAACTTTTAATTCTTTGTTTACAGTAAAACCTTTGAAGACTGTACTCAAGTGGAGTCAGTTCAATTAGTTATGGCATCGACAGTCACAGTTGTACCTGTTTAGCCAAAGAACTAAACATAAACACAAAACTGTCTTTTTTATCATCCACTGACCATAGATGTGTATCTAAATATCAATTAGCCAAGGAATCCTAGACTTTAATACAGGTGTCACAAATTCCAACTCAAACTGGATTTTGCAAAAACTGCTTGTAAAATTTTCATTTTTGCTCACAGCAAGACAGGCATCTCTTCCTTTCTTTTTCACTGATGACACACCCTGATCACATACTTGGCTTTTTCAACTGGTTTTTATAGCTGCTTCAGTCAATTTGGGCAGAAGCTCTTCTACTTGTTTACAATATGTAAATAAAATTTTAAAAAATCAAAAGCAATAACAGTTAAGAAAGAAGGACTACTACCTTAAGTCATCAAGCTGTCCTCCTGTCCTTTTTCTAAGTAGGCAAAAGGTGTGCAGGTGTGGGGTTTTGTTAAACAATGTTTAGACACTGCTGGGATATGCACACACCCTAAAAGCAATGCTGGAGAAGCCAGGTCAAAGAAATGCCCTATGAAATTAAAAATATCAACCACACTCACACACGCCAAAAAACACAAGAGGGAGAAAATTCTACAGAATCAGATGCAGAATTCCTCCCTACATTATATGACTGGCAAATCCATCAGAAGCAGGAATTGGCACAGTTTTGGAATATAAATATAAGAATCTCATCAAAGAGACAAAATGTTTAAGTTCAAATCTTACTAAAACAATGCCTTTCCCATTGTTCAACTTAAAATTCAACAAATACAAGTTTCATTTTACCTCTTCTGGTAATATCTTTCTGTGAAAAAAAACAAGAGACCAGAATGTGGCCATATTTTGAATCAGAGCAATACTCAGAGAAGGCCATTATTAATAAACTATTGTATCTATACCCACAAGAACAGCAAAATTTCCGTTACTGAAGATTCTTTAATACAGGAACCAGCAGCCTGTTCTATATTTCCATGAAATCAAGACATTCATAAATATTAATTTTAAAAAAACCCATTCAGAACACAACTGAACAGAAAACAGAACACAACTTAAAAAAAAAATTTGCTTTATAGTCAGGGATCTGGAATTTCTCAGGAACAACTTGGAAGTTTGGGGGGTGTCAGTACTTCCAGAAACTTCAATAGCACAAAACAGATTCAGGCAACTCCACAGAGAAAAACAACAGAAGAAACAGGCCACACAAGTTTTGGGACTTATAAAAATGACATCATCAGAAAAAGCACCTTAAGAAGATTCTCTCAACAAGACAGCAATTAGCGATCAGCATCATCCCTTTGTGCCAACCAAGACCAGAGGAAAGCTGCAGATAACTAAGTCCTTCCAACCAGAAGCTTTCTACTCCTTCAGCAACACCCTTCTGTCTAAACATACAATTCTGTCCTCTCCTCAAGTAAGTTTATTGCAACAGAACTGAACTTGTTATTCTTATAAACAAAACAACCAACCAGCCACAGGAAAACTATTTCATAACGCAAAGGCATTATGAGCAACAATTATCGACCCCGATTTGACACAAAGCCCCTTCTCACAGGGTTATGTCAGAATCCCAAGCCAAATCCCTCTCCCCTCCATGCAGAAAGTGACTCCCTGCAGAAGCTTTGCAGCCATCCCAGTGCAGGTGCCAGCAGGAGCAGCTCCAGACAGCGCAAACAGAACCTGCTGCTAAAACACAGATACCCCTCTCTCCCTGCACCTCTGCTCACTGCAGCCCCTGCGCAGTCAGCACAAGGAGGCTTCTAAAGCAGCACTGGGACCTCCTCCATCTTCACCACAGCTCTTGAAGGCAAACTAAATATCACATATTATTTGTTTACTACAGGCACCGATTCTGAGAATCTTCTGCGAGTTTGATTACCTGGCTTGACTCCCTCATCCAGACTCTCTAGCTACGCTTCACTCACCCTCTCCATCTCCCCTCGTTTCCCTTCTCCTACTTGCGAGCTCACAGATGCTCTGGAGATGGTTTATGCATTCACTAATTAAGTCCTGAACCAAAACCCAAAGATATCTGCTGGAGCTGCAAACATTCCAAGATGTGAAGTAGATGAACACTAACAATCCAGGCATCCGAAGCCATAAACCACAACCTTTTGCAAGCACATGCCAAGGTTATTCCAGACCATCTCACTGAATAAAAACCAAACTGGAGAAAAGAACTCCTATTTTACACTTCCCCATACTCATCCTGAAACACAAGTTTAATGTTCAATTGTATTTCAAAATTAGACTTTTGGTTACCCCAGTATCCCAACACACAAGAAGTAAAACAGAGGCCAGGAGGAATGTACATATTTCATGTCATAAAGCAACTACTGCAGACTACAAGCACATGTTTCCACAGCAGAAGGAAATCCAACTTATTATTCCTGGAGTTGCTTACACTCCTTTCTACAAACATCTACTGAAGCCTTTTGAAACCAAGTGTTAAGTGTCCCATAAGAGCAAACAACTGATTAAAGTGCACAACTCCAAAGGAGGATTGCCAGATCATTCTGAAAAATTTAGGATCTGTGCTGCAGAAAGACACAACAGCTTACCAGGAGATAACTGTTCTGCAGCAGCTCCCCTGAACCCTCTCCACTGCTCATGAGTAGGGAGGAGGAGGCTGCTTAGCTCCTTTTAAATCTGAAGCCAAATTTGAAGCAGAAGGAGCGACTCCCCACTAAAAACTCCAGAAAAAAAGGAACCTTCTTTCCAAACCACCTGGTTGGCTGTGATGGTGCTTGGCTGCGGTTTGTGAGCCATATCTGCCTCTGTCCCACAGCACAAATGTCTCACCAACACCTCAGAGCTACCAGCCATATTTCACACTAGAATCATGAGGTAGGAAAGTTGTCTGATCATTCAAGCACTTCAGCAGACTGCAAGATTACACAAAGTCCTTTCAACCACAATTCAGTTTCAATTTGAATTAATTCATTCACAGCTTCGATAAAAACCAAAAGGAGAAGTTTGATCACCAGAGACATTTGGTACCATAGTTCTGTACATCCTTCTGGAACTTTAGATTCTCCAGAACTGAAACTTTAAAAATTCACGAAAGCAGAAGTTTGAGTGCTAAGCTCCAGTGATAACAATGGGAACTGGAAATGCTCGGCAGGCATTCCATCTTTATTCACTGGATCACTGTCTAAATGCTACCAAACTAATTAAAGTAACTCTATAAAACTACCACTGTAAGAAGAGACGTGTAGAGCAGCCCATGGCGTGCCTCAGGATCCTTATCCTGCACTGAAGGATCACAAACAGAGATGCACTTGCAGTGATTTCAGCACACAGCGAGACTCCTGTCACTGTTCCATCCTGCAGGATTAATAAGCAGTGAGAGGAAAAAGCACAGCAAGCACTGACAGCACTTTGATGGAAACAGCAGAGCACGTTCCATAGGATGCCAGCACCCCAGTGCCAGACAGAGCTTTGTCTGGACGCACTGGAACAGCGGCTGCGTGTCGCCTGCGTCCGGGCCTTATCAGCTCACTGCTTCTGGGCATGTGACTTTTCCATGACCAACTTTTTAATTTGGTGCTGCACTGGATTAACAATGCGTGACATTCATGTCCTAAAGGGCAACCTGCAGGGAATGGAGCAACCCCAGGAAATAAGCAGAGCCTTAAACACAGCAGGGCACCCTGTGATGCCACGGGCCTTAGAGCCCTTCCAGTCCATCCCCAGCACAGCCACAACCCATCCCGGCAGGAACAGGAGTGTCCAGCCAGGCTGCCACCCCAGCCCACACACCCTGTGTGCTGCAGACATGACCCTGCACAGGGCTGTTATCAGCACTCCAAGGAGTGGTGCAGACAGCAGGAGCTCAAACACAACACCCCACACCTCATTTCATCAGAGGCAAAGCAGCTCATGCCCTCATATCCCAAAAGTATAAGGATTCGCTTTTTTGTTGAAGTTTAAAAATCAAAACTTCTCAAATTTTCCAAAAGCAAGGAAAAGAGGCTTAGACTTAGAGAGGTAGGGACCAGCTTTGTCTGCACATTTCAAAACACCACCACACATCAGAACATGGAAACAAGCACATGCACTGATCCAATCTGACCTCTCACTTCCATCCGAGCATCCATTCACATCTCTCCCACCACCACCAAATCCCTATCCCTTCCTCTGGCACTGATACACTAAAAACAGGAACTGGGAAACTGCAGGATGAAGTGAGGACAGTCAAAATGCCTTATCTGTGCTGCTGATCCATCCACACAAACCTGAGAATAATTTAACACCAGATCACAAGAACGATGATTAATGGTGCAAGTATGTCCTGTTCCTAAGAGGCACAAAGTTACAATTAACATCTAAATAGTATTTATAGGCTTCACGTTTACCAGCCCTTGTCATCAGTAGACACAAAGATCCAAAATGTAAGCTTTACTGTTTCGAAGTTGTCTATAAAGGCTTGTAGATACAATCGTTTTGTATCTATTTCACTTTCACTCTCCCTTAAAAGTTTTAGCATCCTATTAAAAAGAGAACTGGCACGCTCAGCAGCTATTCTGAATCACTGGCTGACTTCCTCACTTTCCACATCTTTAAAGATAATCACAATTACATCACTAATAATCCATTATTTATCCTGATTCCCGTCATCCAGTGACTGAGTAGTTTCTACACTGCCTTTTTCAAAGCTAAAATGTGACAGGAAACAAAATCATACAAGTTCTCCTTGCACCAAAAATAGTATCTGATATAAAGAAAAAGAGGAGAAAAAAGCCAGAGCCACAGAAGTGCCCCTCCTAAAGTTTGGAGAGAACCACAAGATTTCTAGCATTTTCTCAGGCTTGGTATTAGTTAATATTTTACATCTAATTCATACTTATAATACAGAAAGCAGACATTAAAAGAATCCAGTATTTTCAGTCATTAATTTAGACGTGATTTTTAAAAATTGTGTTCAAGATTCAACTCTTATTATAGATCTTTTTTCTACAAAAATCCTACATTTCATCAATCTAGTTTTGCTGAGTTTTGATCTATGAATCATCAAGAACATTCTGTGGCAAATCCACACCAGCTTTTAAACTGAAATACATCTTTAAAGCACAAAAACAGCCACAGGCACTTTTTATAAAAGAAATAAACTCATTCAAGGGGCACATATCCCAATAGGTTAAGTAAATAATGTACATGCAAGGGGGGCACGAATACACTGTCAGCATAAACTGACACAGAGTCTGCTTGGTTGGATTCACTTTCATTTAATCTTTACCGCTTCAAATGCTGAATCTATTTTACTGGGATTTTTAAAATAAAATCCACATTCATCCCCCCCTTGGCCTCCCCCCACCCGAAAAAAAAAAACAAAACAGACAAACAAAAAGGAAAAAAAAATCAGCACAACATAAAAACAGACCAACAGATAGATGGGAGACTGGGGATGAAGTGACCGCCGGGGTCACATCACACCAGCTCTGTGGCAAAGCCAAAAACAGAAATTAGAGCCGGGAGCCCGGCCCAGCACTGCAGCGAGTGCTCTAACTCCTCCGACCCCAGAGCCAGAGTCGGTGACAAAGGGAAAAACACGCCTTCACCAGCTCGCTTTCCCCTGTCACATCACCCACACCCGGGAATGATGATGGAAAAGGTAAATTTTTAGCACTTTTCCTAAAAGCTCTCATCTCCAGGCGGCAGCTGCCCGGCTCTCCCTGCCATCCCTACTGGCCGTGACGGAGGACCCGGGGAAACGCCCGCTCATCTTCCCCGCGGGACGGGCCCGATCTCCCCGGGACAGAAAACTCCTCC
Organism: Bombycilla garrulus; assembly: GCA_013400315.1. Classification (NCBI taxonomy): domain Eukaryota; kingdom Metazoa; phylum Chordata; class Aves; order Passeriformes; family Bombycillidae; genus Bombycilla; species Bombycilla garrulus. Next base: position 246 of record VXBU01007642.1, on the reverse strand, counting down.
GGGAAAGAAAGCAGCGAGGGCGGGCGGCGGGGCCGAGCGGCCGCTCCCGCCGGGCCGCCCCCCTCACACGGGGCTCGGGTTGGGGCTCCCCCATACCTGGCAGTGTGAGACGACGAGGCTCTGGTTGCCTTCCCCGTGGTACTTCCATTCATTCTCATCCATCTTCTCCACTTCCATGCCCGGCCCGGGCCGCGCGGAGGGCAGGAGCAGCCGCCGGCCCCGCCGCCTCACGCCGCCACCATCGCG
>VXBU01007640.1:0-69131 GCA_013400315.1 Bombycilla garrulus | reverse complement strand
TTTTTCTTTCTCTTCCCCCTCTAACTCTTTGGGTTTCAAAAAAAAAAAAAAAAAAAAAACCCCCAAAAAATTAACCACTCCAAACAGATTTAGAGGAAGCATTTGAAGCAAGAAATTCTGGCACTTGGCTTGGGCATTGAGGAGAGACGGTCCAGTACAGAGGAGATGCAGTGGGGTAAGAAACTTGGCTCTAATGCTGCTGTGTAAAGAGTGTTAGAGAGTTGAAAAGAAATGTTTGTTGGATATAGATTGGAAACAGCAGAGAACCCCTCCTGGACTGGGCTGCCCTGCGCTCAGGTGAGACCCCACCTGCAGAGCTGCCTCAGCCCTGGGGCCAGCACAAGAGGGACCTGCAGCTGCTGCAGAGAGCCCAGAGGAGGCACCAGAATTATCAGAGGGATGGAGCAGCTCTGCTGGGACGAAAGGCTGGGACAGCTGGGATTGTTCAGCCTGAGAGGAGAAGCTTTGGGGTGACCAAACTGTGGCCTTCCAGGGCTGGAAGGAGCTGCAGGGAAGATGGGGAGAGACTGTTTGAAAGGGTCTGGTGTGCCAGGACAAGGGGCATTGGCTTCCCACTGCCAGAGTTGGATGGGATACTGGGGAAGAAATTCTTCCCTGCGAGGGTGGGCAGGCCCTGGCAAAGGGTGCCCAGAGTAGCTGTGGCTGCCCCTGGATCCCTGGAAATGCCCAAGGCCAGGCTGGACTTTGGGGCTTGGAGCAGCCTGGGACAGTGGGAGGTGTTCCTGCCCATGGCTGGGAGTAGGACTGGATGGGTTTAAGGTCCCTTCCAACCAAACCCATATGTTATTCTATGATTACACACTGAGAGGTCAAATCACCAGGCTGTCATCCTACTCCCTTGATATATCTGTATCTGTTTACCCATTTTGGAGTCAGACAAGGTTTTTTCCTTAGCTTGATCCTCATTCTCCTGCCTTATGCTTGGATCATAAATAATGTGTTCACTGTAAGTGAAGTTTAACATTATAAAAATTTCCCAGTTCACATTCACTTTTCAAAATCTTATAGTTTAAATGGTTTAACTTTCAGATGCTGAAAATTCCTTAGGTGGAAGAGTTGAGCTTTTGTTTGCAATTCTGGCAGAATGGGCCATCTGTCTCTCTTAACCATTTCCCTCTAAGAAAGTATGATAATAAAGCTCCTGCATCTACACTGGCACAAAAGGCAAAAATTATTTTTCTTTCTGAGACTTAGGTTTTCTAAAAATACTGAAGGGGAGAGATAAAAGTGGAGAGGAGAAATGGCTTGAGGAAAAAAAACATGCTCTAAATATTTAAGCCTTGTGTTACTCAGAGCAGAAGCAGGAACTTTAATCCCCTCTTATGTTAAAACCATACAAAGGTCCCTGCTTGCTTAACACAATCCTGATACACAGTTGTTTAATAGCTGTAAAAAGGAAAATTCTCCTGGGTGTCTTAAGAATCAAGAGTGTTCAGTGGGCCAAAAATCTCTGAGCTTCTTAATTTATATGTGCTTTTTTTGTTGTTAATAAAAAGAAGTACAACCCCAGGAAGTGAGCTACCCCATGGGTTTCCAGGTGTCCTCCTGCTTCCAGCTACCAGCCACTTTCTTGTTACAGAAAGGCATTCCATTGTAGTCAATTTATTACTTCAAGCTCAACTCTCTGGATTACTCCTGAAAAGTTTGTGTCAATGGCAGGACACTGTGAACTGGTAGGTAAGAAATGTGTCCTAGTTTTTTTCTGTTTATCCTGTAATCCTAGATCAGGTTGTTCCAAGCCCCAGTATCCAACCTGGCCTTGGCCACTTCCAGAACTCCAGGGCAGCCACAGCTTCTCTGGGTACCTCATCACTGTCACAGTCAAGAACTTCCCAATAAAGGGTGTTGGTCAAATCTGTTTTTAGAATCCTGCAGCAAAGGAGGTCTCACCACCTTTCTGGATTGAGAGATTCACCACTTGGGTTTAACAAGGTTTTCTTTGCTTATGTTTAAGTATTTTGAGACTTTTTCTCTGTCCTCAGCAGTCATCACAGATGACTGGTGATTGCCAGCATCCTTGTAATCTTCTAAGCATTTGAAGAAGATGGTAGTTGTATAAATTTTCTTTTATTATGCTTTTTTTTTTTTGTCATGCCTCACGTTTCCTAATAATTTTGTTATTCTAGATGGTTCCTTTGCATCAGTTTGTTTATAATTTTATGGCAGTGTAGCGCTCCAGAATGGCTTTTTGAAGCCCTAATAGAGAAAGGGAAAGAGAATCCAGCTTTTCAGTGAGTGCATCATAGCTTGAGCATTTTCTTTATCAACATCATATTCCATTCATTTGCTTAGGGGTATAATTATTGTACCAAGTTTTGAGATTCACCATCTAGTCCTTAGTTTATTAGACATCCCCTGAATGGGATATTCTCATGAGAAATTTGGGAGTCTTGTTTTGTTTCACATTGAATTTAGTTTCTTTGATTTCTTCCCTCATCTGTGATTTTGAATTCTGTTCTCGTACCCCAGGGGGTTCACAGCCCATCCTAACTTGGAGCTGTCCATAGGTTTAGGAATATATTCTACTAAGGACAGAAGTAGGGGCATGTTTGAAATTATTGTCCTTATTAAGACAGCTTAGTAGATATGGTGTGTCTTGGACAGGCTGCCCTGTGGGAAGCAGAGGGAATTTTGGTGCAAGGTGGGAAAACGTTCATTTGTCCCTCAATAAAGTTGGACCAATGATCAACTTGACTGGTGATATTACCTCTTTCTTTACCTCTTTTTTGCCCATGTAGGTGGAGAATAATTCATTGTTGATTGGCATTTGACATTTTGAGGAGCAGTGGAAGTGGCCAGCATGAGCTGCACCAGTGAGAGAGTTTCACAAAGCTGAGTGAGCAGCGTTGCTGCCACAGCAGTGCCCTGTGCCAACACCCAACAGGCCTTGCCAGGGCCAGCACCTGGGCACTTCAAACCTGGAGTCCTTTTTTCTGGCATCTGCTGATGCTGCTGGTGAATTGCACCAGTAGGAAGGGACTTTTCTTTTTAAAATATATCAGACTATAGCTAAGCTGTTACAAAGGGCACCGAGTTAAATTAAGCCAGCCCAAGTTCACTGTTAACATTTTTCCTTCTGCAGTGATTCACAGAGTGGATTTCCCCCCAACAGACCAAACTCTGAACTTTTAATTTATGCACATGTAAGTTATGCTCCCAATATTTTTTTGTTGCCTGGCTTTATTTGTGCCATTGGATTTTGTTTTTTACCCAGTCAAGCATGCTGGGCCATCCGCAAGCACTGGAATTATTTGGGTGGCACAAATTCAGCACTGGAATGATTGAACAGCACAAACTCAGGGCTGCTGTGGATTTAGTGTGCAGGTGCTGCTGCTGGTACCTGAGCATGGGGCTGGATGTGTCCATTACATGTTCTGCACAGACTATTTCTCTGTGTCCTGCTCAGTGAGGCTGAGGCACTTTATAAAAACCACTTCCTTGCTGAGGCACAGCAAGGAACTGGTCTTTATAGTCAGAAGATGGGTTTCTCCTGAAGTGATATGAAATGACCATATAGAATGCCTTTGTGGGAGAAAAAAATTACTTGAGGATATTGGACTAGTTCTTGCCAGCTTATTTATGAGATTGCTGAATAATTTTAAAACATTATATAGTGTTATAGTTGAAGATTTACTGCAAACTTATATATTTACTTCTATTTCTTTTAGGCCTAATACCTTATGACACTGTCTATAGTTTTTGACACTGTCCCTATACCTCATGACTAATATCTCACTGTTTTCTTCAACTCTCTCTTCCCACAGATAGATTTTGGTCTTTAATTATAATACCATCATATTTTGACAACACTTCCAAGTAAGAACCCATAATTTTATTTTTACTTTTGTTTATACTGAGCGGTTGCGAAATACTTAATTATACATTTTGAATGGCTTCCCCAGTTCTAACAGAAAATCTCTTTTGTCCTGTCTCTTTCAATACAAAAATGCAACTAAGATTATTCAAATAACCCTATTCACTGGAATGACTATGATTAGCAATGTGATGAGAATCTAATTGTAAGAAATATGCTAATGTTTAATTTATTTTTACTGAGCTACTTTGAGGGCCTAAAAGGCAATTTATATGCATTAGTAATAATAATGATGAATTAACAGATAAATTCATGATGAATTTAGAGATAGATAATATAGATAGATATATTATAGATGTTTCCAAAAGTTCTCTTTGGCAGTGGAGGTGGATTTTGCTTTGAGCTGTATCAGTGCTCATGATGCATTTTCACAGGTTTGGGTGCCAGTTACTGAGTAAACATAACTAAGCCTCCATTTTCCAGATGTCCAGCTCTGTTCCCATTTTAGACCCCTCTCTGGAAAGGTGATGTCTCTGTCCTGCTGCCATCCAGTGCCTTTCATGGTTCTATGCTAATATTTCATGGAGTATCAGCAGTTCCTGCTCACATCTTGGTGTGGAGGGGAAGAAGCAGGGAGTCAGGAGAGTGAAGCCTCAGAGGATGCAGGGACAGGATCCCAGGCTAGGAGTCAAACAGTAGCAGAAGACACAGACTGTAAAGCTGGAGCCCAAGTTTAGGGTACACAGAGGGAAGAAAGGCTGTGGCGCTGAGGTGCCCTGTTTGGGAAGGGAATGATGACAGACTCATCTCTCTGTGTAACCCCACTAACTCAGAAGGCACTTTAACCATTTGATCTTCGTTGCAAGCACAGAAAAATGGTACCAATACGAGTTTGTTTTATTGCTTAACTCATTCACAAATACCTCCTATGATGACTAATAGAGGAGATAGAAATTTCAAATTTATCCAAATAAACAGCTGCAGCATTTCAGAGAGTGTCAGCCATATTGTTGGAAGGCCTGAACTTTTGTATTTTATGTCAGAAATAAACTCTGAGCTATAGGAGCCTCATGGGGGTTTGGGGTAGCTTTGGGAGAAGCTGTTAACATCTTTCCCAATTTTGCTCAGGATGTGCACACATACACACCTGTGCACACACCCCCATTTCTGACGTTTTTTGCATTCTGTTCCTAAAACTGTCTGTCCTCCTCTTGTCCAGAAGCTCTGCTTGGATGAAGTTCTCAATCTCTCTGGGTTACCTCTTCACAAAAGCTGTGCTGAGAAAGTCATTTTGTATGTCAATAGAAATTGTAATATTTAAAAAAAAAATTCACTGTGGGATTACTCTCAGGATGGCTCAGGAGAAAAACAAGCAAAGCCTTCACACTAGGGTTGTTGACTAAATACCTGAAGCAGACATAGATATTTATCAGAATTTCCGTCATATTTCACTTGCCAAATTATTCTCTCACGAAATTCACCCTCATTTCCCTTCCCTGGCTCTGTCCCCCATGTTTGCTGATAGATGATGGGGTTAGCAGATTGTTAGCATTTTTCAGATATTTGTGTTAGTGAGCCTGAGACCTGTCTGAAAACTTTGTGCTTTGGTTTTTTTTTTTTTTGTGTTTTTTTGTTGTTTTTTTTTTTTTTTTTAATTGATAGTCAGAATCTCCTGAGAGTTTTCTGGGATTTCTAATGCTTTAAAAATGGCTTCTGCCTCCTTGCTCTGGTTGTTGAGCCTGCCTTGCCTCTCAATTGCCTGACATGAGAGGCAGCTCAGGATTTTAATACCAGCTGTCAGCAAGAGGCTGAAAAGCAGCATGTTGGAGCACAGAGAAATGCAGATTCTTCAAATGTCTTTTCATTACAAGTTCTTTAAATGGAGTCTCTGACCTTCTGGAAGAAAAGGGGAATAAAGAGTCACTTGCCAGCTCAGGTGTGGAAACCTTCTGAAGAACCAGTCAGAAATGACACTTGGGAAAAACTGAATATGTAACTGGCAGAGATAATTATGGGCAGGACATGTATATACACTGAAGGAGTCAGCTTAGAGTCAACCACTTTTTCCAGTGCTTTCCTATCTTTAAAGTCATTTTGAGACACAAGAAACACACATTAAAGAAAAATATGGATTTTTAAAAGTATGTCTACAAATGATATGTAAGCGTAATTTTATTTGAGTTACTGAAGTGGCTGATTTTCAGCTTTTAAAATCCCTACATATTTGCTTATCCCCAGAAGGCTAAAAGCTGCTGTTATTAATTCTCTGACTTGTGTAGCTCTTGGGGCCTGAACTTGATCATGGTTTGAGTCTTGTCTCTGAGGTGCTCCATTCCTGGCCTTGGCATCATATTTTTATTTTAAATTCTGGAAGCTTTACTTGATGAGGGTTTGTAAAGTATTCAGTGTTCTTCAACAAATTGGTACTAAATGAATTCAATTACAACATCTTCCAAGAGAAGTGGCAGAATTACGTGGTTTCACATACAAGGAGACAAAGACCTTCTGTTGGTGTATTTACAAAAACAATCTGGAGGGAAGAGGGAAAGTTTAGGTTTTTAACAGACACCAGACATTTGCATGATTAAAAATTTCAAATCCTACATCCATCCAGAAAAAAATAATTTCCTTTGAACGGAAAAACAACAGTTGTTTTTAAGTTCTACCCTACAGTCCTCTAGGTGTAGGGCTGCCACAGAGGCAGTTTCTCAATATGCTTTGCTGCTGTGAATCATTTTATGGCTGATGTGACAAGTGCCCATGAATTCCTGGGAGCTGTGCTTGGGCTGGAGGCAGTGGGATGTCTCTCTTTGCCTGAAAGCTGGGCCTACTCTGGCAAAGCCCAAGCCACAATGGACAACTATATCCCACTGAGAGGGAGATTGCCCTAAAGCTTCACAGGGGTTGTGAGAAGTGAGTGAGTCACATAAGTTGACTTCAATAAATGCTGGTTTCGGAACTAAGACGAAAAAACCCAGCCTCTCATTTGTGATGCTGACTATCATGTGAGTATTCACATGAGCCATGTTTGTAAAGCTTCCTCCTGCTGCTGAGACTGTGAGAGCCCAGCACCAGGCAGGAAGTCCCATCAACTGGTGTTCCACAGAAATTCGTGTTCCATAGGAATTTATCAGCAGAGTTCTGGCACTCTGCTGTTACACAGAGACCCTGACACCCCCAGAGTGCTGCTGAGTAGAGGTTTGGGATTAAGGAGCCATGGATATCATCACAGTGCCACAGCCAAGGCTTGGTAGCTTGACTTCTAGCAGGAAAAGACAGAAAGGGTCTTTAAAGCAAGATGAGATGCAAACGAGATGAAATCTCCTATAGATCTCTAGTTCTGTGAGTTATTCCTGGACCATGTGCATGAATATAGGATAAATTTTCCATAAACTAATTCTTCTGTTTTTGTATGTGGCTTAAACTTCTTTTGTGCTTGGGTAGGAAACTAGGTGGTAACAAGTACATTTTGTGTTACTTTGGAAAGGGCCAAAAGAACATTTTTTGTGTGCAAGGAAAGTGTATTCAGTGGCTTAGTCAAGGTTTCAGTTCAGCCCTTGGAGTGTCTCTGCAGAGGCCTGTGCAGCCCCTCCCAGCACAGGGTAATACATCACTAACATGAAATCCTAAAAGGAAAACAAAGGAACAAAAAAAACCACCACCACCAACCTCTGAAGTCATGAGGCACCGATTTTAGTATCTCTAGAAGGTGTTTTGTCCCTCTCTGCTGCTGCCCCTGATCCTTTCCCACAGTGCCACATGTTCTTGCTGTGTCCCAGCTGAAGGCCCAGTTTCCAGCACACAGATGAGTGAGTGTTCCTCAAAGTTCCTGCATGGCATCCTCATTCCAGCCTGGAAGGCAGGGAGGGGCAATGACTTGTGCTTGGCATTCCACTTCCCTGGCCAAAGCTTTTTTCCCCCTCCCACAGAATGTGCAGCAGTACGCAGGATGGGGCAGGAGAAGGGTGTGTAATCCTTGGAGGGAAGTGGGAGGATTGGTGTGAGAGTAAACAGGAAAAGGATGAGGAGCATATTTTTATCTGAGCTGTTCAAAGTGGAAAAGCAGCACCTTTCTGGCAGCTCCTGCAGGGAGAGATCTTAATCTCTTTTGTGAAGCAGGAGATCAGCGAGGGACAGAGACCCCACTGAAAGTCAAGGAAAAAGTTATGACCCTTCCCAAAAGATATTTCCCCTGTGATTCGTGGTGATTTCAGCACCCTTTTGTGGCTGGCTGTGAGTATCATGAAGGCTCTAAGACACATGTCACTAGAGTAGTACATGCAGATAGAAGAGCTTGATCCCATGCCTGCTGTTCATTTAGTTTCCAGATAAGAGCTGTGCCTGGTAGCAGCAAAGCTGTGCTGTGACAGGTCCTTTCCCCACCATCTCACTCTCACTACCTCACCCACATAGCAAAGCAGGATTTGGGTCAAGTGTTTATGAAGTCAGTCATCCATATGGATTGGATGTCTGGGGGAGCATGAATATTTAATCAGACATTTGTTAGCAAGCTAAAAAGGCGACCGTTGTGCCAAGCACTGAGCTGTTGGAACATTCCCTGCCTGCTGTCTCTATGGAAACAGCTAACAAATGCTTGCTCGGGTTTTGTCAGCTTTGGAGCTGAAGGAAAACCTCCAAGCCATGAATTCTGATCATCAGTGGCTGGGCTGGAACCAAAGAAGGTACTACCATTTTCCAAACCTATTTGTCTGCCTGACTGATAGGTTTCTTTAGGAGCTCTGTCAGTCACCAAGGAGCAGAAATGGATAGCACGTCCATCAACCACATGGACAGAATTTTAATTGCGGCTGCTGGGCAAAAATATCCAGCTTTTCTTGAGTTGGCCCAAATATGTTCATTAAAAATTTAGTGAAGCATATATATATTTCAAATAGCAAAATACTTGGAGCCAAATGCTTCTTCTGAGAAATACAACACTTGCAATGTTAATTTGGCTGGCTCTGCTTCTAGAAAGAACAACAGCCAGGCTAGCCACCATAGAAAGTCTGTTTCTGTTGGGCTCCTTGAGAATTCCCTCGTTTTTGGAATGGCAGTATTTCATGGCATGTCCTAGCAGGCTTAAGGACAGGCTTGTCTTAGGGATTCCTCTGGCAGAGCCCTGCTTTCTGTAAGGGAGCCTTTTTTCCCCTATAACCCAGCTCCCAGTTTAAAATCACTCAGGGAATCTTGCACTAGTGCCTTTCCAGTCAATGCCTTTTTCTTTTCTCCCTCATCCTCTGAGTAATTCTTTAGAAGCAGCTCAGGCAGAACCTTTCAGAGGAGGTATTAAAGAAGGAAGATAATTCCCAGTGGCCTGCCTGTCCTCCTTCCTCACCAGAGATCTGTGCTGGGTAAGAAGCTGTAGCTTGATGAATGTTTCCATCTCCCCCCACATCTGCAACCTGACTTCTCACTTTGTTCTTGGGAAGAATCTAGGAAAACACACAGCCTTTGGGAGCCTTATCTCCCTGAGATGAGGGGGAAGTTGAAGGATCAGAGCCAGCTGGATAAGCCCTGCTGGGCCTGGTGTAAAGCTGGCAGGTGAAGCAGAGTCACCTGGGCCAGCACTGATTTTGGACTCTGTCTCTATGACTCTGTCTCTCACTGTGACTTGTGAAGCTCTGAATGAGTCACATAATCTGCAGCACACACAATTGCAAAGATTTTCAGAAAAAAATCATATTTTCAAATTTATATTGCCTATGGATTAATGGGACTGAGGAATCTGGCAGAGATACCTAAAGACTTTTAACTATTTAATCTTAAGCAATTCTGGAGATTTATTCCTTCAGTCATACCTTAGTTCATGGAATTCTGTCTCTGGAAGGAAATTAATGGGTAGTATTTTATTGCCAGATTATACTGTTTTAGAAAATTCTGTGTCACAACCTATTCTGGCAGGATTCTGAGACTAAGTGGCTACTTTCTGTCTTATGAGTAGGATATGTAGGCACAAGACCTTGGAGCCCTGCAGTGTCAGAAAATGACAGCTGCACAGGAGAAGTTGTAAAGGCATTCAAATGCCATACACATTTTATATGCTCTGTCTTGGGCACTTTGGGTTAATTGAATATTAGTTACATTCTTGGATTGTACTGCAACCTTCATTCTTTCAACGAAACTCCTCAGTAGATTTGGACAGTATCAAGCTCTTGATGAAGTGTTTGGAAAAGCAGAAGATGACATTAAATGGAAGTGGGGTGTGCAGACAATTGATCAGCCTGTTTCACACACTCCCTGCACGGTCTCTGGCCAAGGTCCTGTGCAGCTGAGAGGATCCTCTTTGCCAGCCACTGTGACTGCAGGTTCCAGGCACTGCTGCAAGCTTGTGGCTTTTAAATGATAAAGAGGCAGCTGTGGTCCTTGCTTGATATTAGTCTGGTGCAGTAGGACTTGTGGAAGTAGCTGGAAAGTAATTTTGGTACAAGTGAAGTGAAAAATACATATACTTCATATGTAAAGCCAAGCCAAACTGCCCTTTTAACTAAATTAAAATTAAAAAGCCAACTGTTGGGTAGTACTGATTGTTTAGTTGACACATTTTAAAATGACTGCATCTTCTTTAAAATGCCTGTTAAAAAAAGAAAAACTTTTGGAAAATAGATTTAATAGTGCTTTAAGTACTTTTTTTGACAGGGGATAACAACATTCAGCCACAGATAGCAATGCTCAGTTATGGTGTTAAAATGCACATACTAAACAAAGAGCTGTTCTGTTTCCATGGGAGTAAACTGACTTTTTTCTTCATTTCTATGACCTGAAATTGCCACATTTTTCAGAAGTAACTTTAAAATGAGCTGTTTGTACATAGCCTTTTGAAAAAAAAAGGCTGATTACTTGATTGCCTACATTTTGGCACCCATATTGAACACCCCAGCTGTATTATTCTAACCACTATTTTTTGTTGTTCCCAGAGGACATGATTGAGAGAGTACAAAGCAATTCAGAGTTGTGTCTCAAGGGAAAAAAATTCTTGTTATTTTCATGAAAACGTGATGATGATAGGGAGTGGTTTATGAATAGTGGCCATGGAACATGCTTCACAGTGTTCTCACCAAAAATTGGAAAAATTCTGGTCTATGGCCAGTGTAAGCAAGTTCCAACCTCCTTTTGTTATGGCAGTTGGAATGCTGAACAAAGAGGGGTTCTTTTATTTGTATCTGCATGTTTTGGTGTACTTATTGTACCTCTTCAGGAAAGGTGGAAAATAAAATCGCTATATTGTTGGTTTTGGAAGACAGGACTGGAAATAATTTTAGGCTTTTCAGGTGGATAAGGCTCAAACCCTCGTGTTGTGTTTTTTAAATCGGTATCTGTCTTAACAGACTGGGAAACCCTTAGATTAGCTTGTTCCATGCTAGTCAGGCCCCTGCTGTACTGGTTCCTGTGTTGATGGAGCTGCCTAGCTGGGGTGCAGCCACTGTGCTGTCCCTCTGAATTTGGGAACCCCCTCAACCATCACAAATAACCCAGAGTAAGGACCCTGATTTTTAAGGAAGTGCCTCAGGCTGTGGTTTGGCCATCCTGGCACCCAGAGGGTATATTTTAGGAGTGAAGCAGAGTTCAATCAAATCTGACTGGAGGTGTTCCATAGATCTGGTGGCATTAAAGCCCTTGCAGAAGTTCAGGGAAGTTTGTTTTTGGTGCCACACAAAAGAGTGGTGATGATCAGGTACAAAAACCCTTGATGCTGCCTAACATCCTCATGAGAATTCCTGTACACAGAGGAAACACAGTGAGAAGAGAATAACTATAAATATATGATTTGTGGACTTAATTTTTTGACAGACATGTGAGATTTACATGGAAAATACATTTGGCTGTAGGTCTGGGAACATGAGATGTGTCTGTTCTACTGCACACAACTCTGACATGATGGTTATGTACTCGTACTCTGATGGCTATGACAGCATTAAAATTGAAAGGTGAAGAAGAATCAGAAGCATCTGTTTTTTCACCCCAATCCAAGCACTGAAAAAGGCATAAAATTGTTTGAAAATGTTTGAAATGGTGCATTTCACTGCTGTGAAGTTCTGTTGTATTTCTCTTGGTTTCTCTGCTGGTGCTGTGGTCCAGCCTGGCCTTCCCTGCTGGCCATGACCCAGGGCTGAATTGGTGTTTTCTTACTGACACTTGGGTACCCTCTGCCTCATCCCTGATTGTAGAACATTATGGTTTTTGTGTCCTGGCCTGATCCTCAGTCTGCTAGAGAGACAAAACCTAAGGCATCAGAGAGAAAAGGGACAGTAGACAAAGAGTAGAGGCAAGAGATGGAGAAGAAACAAAGCACAATTCCGAAGGGGCTGGAAAACTCTTGTCTAGAAATTCACCATCAAAACCCCAGATGGAGGCAGCAGCCTAAATAACAACTTTGTCCAAGAATAAAACTTCCAAGAGCACGTGTCTTATATCCCTAAGCTTTGTAAATGGAAAATAAGTTAATCAAGTAACTTGAATTGCTCTTTAGTTATTATGTTTTGGTGCCCTTTCCATTTACAAAGAAAATTTTCATGGAATCTTGGTGTGATATGACTACTGTATTAGTTATTGGTTCTACTTAATACTGGAAGTCACATATCACCAAAGTAGAGGGTTGAAGTAGATATTGAACATGTTTCTATCACTCTGTGTTTGTCATAATTTGTAATTCTGGATTATTCATTGTAATACCTAGAGCAGAGTTTGTATAAAGTGCCTGTTCCTGGCAGGGTGTTACTGCTGCTTTTACATCTTGCTGCATAATTGAGAGTGATGGCTGGGGAACACTTGCAGCCTTTTGTATTTCATCAAATTGTTAATGGATTCTGTTCAGATGGCTGACCACTCCATCACAGGCAAATGACAGCATTCTCCAAAGCCTTTTTAAGTTAAATAGGATTGATTAATGACAGGGCAAAATGTAAATGCCTGTTAGGATTTTTTAAGTGTAGTATACTTAAACTTAGTGTCTGACTGGAGTAAGAGCAATAATTATAGATGTGACTTGAGCCACCATTAAGTATTTCTATTAGCTATTAAATTAATTATTAAACAGTACTATCATTTTATGTAATAGACACATCAGCCATTTGTTTTGGTGCATCTTCTGTATTTTCTAAAACCATTTTCCTACATTTACATGTCACTCACAAATGAGGTTTGTCCCTGGGAAATCTAAGAAGGAGGTTGAGAGATCTTGGCTTATTATCACACTATAAGGAGACAGTTCTGCTGGGGTGAATCAGCCTGGTATAGGAGGAAGTTCTGTGAGAAGCTCTGGTGGGTGGGGGCGAGGTGTTTCAAGTCCTTTCTCTTGGCTGCAGGTGTTTCATTGATGGTGTTTGCAGGGGTGATTCTTCCAGGTGGAAAGAATAAAGTGCTTTTCTGCTGTGGCCCTGGCTTGTTTGTAGACACTGAATATTCTGCTCATTCACCTCCCTAGTACAAGTGCTTTATATCCATGTGAATCTGTGTTTATTAAGGTTTTTCTTTTCCTTTACACACCTGAGCACTGTTTAATGTGCTCTGACATTTCCTATCATTTCAGTTAAGCACTCAATATTCAAGGAGCTTTTTCTGCAGTCCTCAAGCCTCCCTCTGCTCATGGACACCTGTTGGTTTGAGGATTTACACCACATAAAGAAAGTTATCCAGCTGATGATGTTTAGTTTGTTTTATTCTTCCTTTTGTAGCATTTCCAAGGAAGCTTCTCAACCCTGTTCTTCTGATCCGCTGTTGCTCTTAAATCCCATCTTCAGATGTATATGTATGGCTTCAGCCGAGAGCCAGAAAAACCCACCCCACTGAGAGTGGGGGCTCAGGAGGGCTCCCTTTGAAGCTGTTACACTGACACACTTTTTGTAGTGTTCAACCAGGATGCAACACAGTGCCACTGAACAGGCACATGGCCAGTGCTGCACAGACCTCCTGGGTCAGTCTGAATGGTGCCAGCACCTAGGGAGCTGAGAGCAAAAATGTCTCCTTCATAGGAAGTAGTTAAATATCATTCTGTTTGCATGTTCTCTAAATGCTTAAAAGAACAAAATGAAATGGTCAGAAAATATTTTTATTCCTGTAGTGTCATGCACAGGGACACTGGGAAATTACTTGACTCAGAAATCCTAGGAAAGCTGCTTCTTTTGAGAGTTTTCCAATAACAAGGGTCATTATTAGGTGTGATGCTGTAACTACATTTCCTGCTAGAAGCTGAAGTTCCCCTGCTTTTATTCTTCATCTAATGTAAGGTCTGTTGGGACAACCAGGCCCATCTTTCCTCTTCCCACTCTTTCCCAGGGGGCTGTGACCACACACATCTCTCTGTGTGAGGTATTGCCATACAGTCTATGGCATATAATAAATTTAAAAAGATGCTTTCAGCTATTGAACCACACCAAAGTTTGTCTTAGCAGACTCTGCCTCTTGTCATACAGTGGGAAAACTGACCTGGGGAAGAGTGGCACAGAGAATGGGAAACAGAATTCCCATTTGGAATTGGAGAGAATGGGAAATGTTATGAGGGGACTCACTGATGACCCAAGGAACCCTAAATTAATTCAGTGTAACTGTGTCTGGGGACAGGCAAGAGCACCTTCTTTGGTGGAGGTCGGATGTGGATTTATCCTGCCAGTGCTGGCTGCAAATAACAGTGAAGTCTGGTTTTAGCATCAGATTACTTTATTCCCAAATACAATTTAAAATGCTTAGACAGATTGAGCCCATTCTAAGTATCAGGACACAAGGATGAATCCCTGGGGTACAAGGAGATTAAGGGTTTCTTTTCCTGCCTAAGAGTCAAAATACAAATGCAACACAATGAAAACTTGTTTAGCCAACTAAAGGATTACAGGGTGTTCCGGAGATTTTAATCCATAGAGAATTCCTAATTACTGTAATAATGACTTTTCTTGCAATAGTTCATAAGTCTTTGCTGAGCAAAGAGGGAAAGTGTCTTGTATGCAAAGACATTAAAAGGATTTAGTTTTATGTTACTTCATAATTACCCTGTAAGTGATCACACAGTTGATAAGAGGCTGCTCCATCTTGCAGATAAGTCAGTAACTGTAGGGAAGGAAATTCATGGAACAACGTTTTTGGAAGGTTTTGTTTTAGTGCAGCTCAGTGACTGAGGGTAAATTCTGACTTGCATAGAATGTGGAGTAATGTTCTATAGACCAGTCCTTTCTACTGTCCTGTTAATACAATTTAAGGGTACAGTTCATAAGTGACTTTAAGTGATAATGCTGCCAGGTTCTGCAGTTCCTGTTGATTCACGTAAAAACCCCAGACAAGAGTTTGAATCAGCTTCCAAGGGTGATATGTTTTTTGTTGTTTTGTTTGGTTTTTAAAACAAAACAAAACTAATGTAACAAAACAAACTACCTACACTACTGACTCTACAGTGTCTCCAAAACACTGATAGAGATGCAGACCCCCACACTGAGTTAATCTAACATCAGAAGCAGTGAAGACCATCAGAGGTTGCCTGTTTTGCCACTTTCCCAGATAGAATCTCCTTTTTATTGCTTGCAGCCACTTCAGCCTCTTGTGTATCTTGTATTATACTACAGATCTTCCCACATGCTTTTTGATACTACTTATTGAATGATGAAATCCTTTTGTTCTGAGAAAGAGCAACTAAAGGAATAGAAATACATAACATTATCAGTTTTTACCCAGACTAAGTAGTGGAGTGTAAGATAAGAAGTATTTCTTGTTTCTGAAGATTAGCCAGCCTCTAATTTTTTGACTTGGAGAAGAAAGATCTTTAAGAAGTAGGTAATTTGAAAACTGCATGACTTCCTGTGTCTTCGATACTGCCTGCATTTGGAGAGAAGATATGTGAACTGCATTGAAAATATCTATGTAACTTCTTTTTAAACATTTTTAAACCTTAGAATATTATTTCAATTAAAGATTTAATCCCTGTGGTTATTTGTGTGAAATATCTGTCCTATAATGGGTAGATTATTTAATTATTTAAATTTTAAAACAGAAATGGTTTTGAGATTAATTTAACACACATGCTAATGTTTTTTATTTATATTTTGCGAGAAAACTTCCAGGTAGGAGATTTTTGTCTGGGAATCAATGATAAAATTCAATTTTGCACTTATTTCTGTCTTTTTTTGAGTGTTCAGGTATAAAATAAGAATCACATACCTTAAGGGAGCCTGCAAGAAAGACGGGGAGAGACTGTTTACAGTAAAGGGATGCAGTGCCAGGACACAGGGAATGGCTCCTCACTGCCAGAGGGCAGGGATGGATGGGATATTGGGAAGGAATTGTTCCCTGGGAGGGTGGGCAGGCCCTGGCACAGGGTGCACAGAGCAGCTGTGGCTGCCCCTGGATTCCTGGAAATGTCCAAGACCAGGTTGGACTTTGGGGCTTGGAGCACCTGGGGTAGTGGGATGTGTCCTTGTCCATGGCAGGGGGTGGGAAAGATATGGTCTTTAACATCCCTTCAAACCCAAACTCTGGGATTGTGGGACCAAGATTCTATAATTTGATTTCTTAGAAGGATTTCTTTCTATTTTAAATCTGAACATACTCAGATTTTGGGTTCAAATGGAGTAATGGAATATCATTTTGGAGTCATCAATTTTCTTCCGACCTCCATTTTTTTACCTACCCAGCACTGTCTTGTTGCCTGGTTCTGCCCTTTCTCTCTATCTGGAGGAGTCTCTGGCCATTTGGATCCAGCCAGCAGCGTTGTGGGAGAATCTCAGGCAGCAGCTGTGACAAACAAAGTAAATTGTAGCGCAATGCTAAAAGTATTTATCAGGAACTTTGTAAACTTCTTTGTAAGTGGCCACAAATAGTGAGTTTGCTCTCCCTCCCCTCTGTCTCAGGGATCTGCACAGAGGGAGCTGCCCTGTCCAAAGGGAAGGGCTGGAAGACTCAGCACGACTTGAGGTCAGGCCACAAACACTGTATAATCATGCTGTAAGGAACTTTTTCATGGTGAATTTCTGCGTCTTGTCTGCCTTAGTAACAGATGCCATTATTTGTTGGCAAAAACTGACATTTTATGTCAGTAATGAGATGTGGAGGTTGACAGATTGATTCCTGCCTTGAATTCTTTTGCTTTCCTATTTGTATCTGGAGATGATATTGCTGGTGTTAGTTTTTAATTTGTTTGTTCCTGCTGGTTACATCTTGCTAAGCTGTATACCATTTCTTTCTTTCATGTTTTAAGCTGTAACTTGGCAATCACCTCAAAGTGATGTAAAGGTTTCTCATTTCATTTCTTCTCCAGCCCAGCCCCAGCCCAGAAAGGACCAAAGGGCTTCCTGGCCCTTCTCATGGGTGGCCTCTGCAGCTGGAATCCCCCAAAATGGCTATTTACACCAAAACTGTGGTCAGGTCCAAGGATGGCATGTGTGCATGTCATGCTGAACAGTGTGTGAGCCTTTCTCTCCAGCCCAGCCATCTCAGTCTCATTCAGTTTCTCATCCAGTTTCACGTGATTTTATTTGAGAAGCAGTGTTTCCTCAGTGAGGAGATTTAATGTCACTGATCTGACTTGAGAAACATGGCTTGTTTTGCCATGGCTCTTTATTTTTCTGGCAGTTGTTTTTCTTTTAGTAAATGTGATCAGCCTCGGTGCTGAAATCTCCCCACTGTCAGGCAGATGCAGGTCTAGGGAAGTTTTTAAGTGGTTTTGGATGTTAGAAGATTGAGGTTTATTTGATTTATTCTCTTTTTTGTACACCTTATTATGGAAGTTATCTTTTTTGGGCTGTATGAATGCCAGTGTGGTGGCATTCACTGCTAATTGTGGAAAATATATTTTCTACTTTTCCTCTTGATTCGAAAGACATCACATTATTGTTCTATATGAGTGATAAATGCTTGTCTCCTTGTGTTACAGCTCAATTTTAATTTTCAATTTCCTTTTTGTCACCTTCGAGATGCCTTTAATGTATTCCAAGGATTTTGAAGATTATGTTGATTAAGTTCACCCACGGGGTGTCCTTGGTTTATTCTGGAAAGCCTCTTACTCTATCTTTTGGGGTGAACAACAGTCTGGTCCTCTGGTGTCCCTGGTAAGGAGGTTTCCATGTCACTTTTGTAACTTAGTTTTTTTGAAAATAAGTTAGAAAGATTTTGTCAGTGATAATTTATTGTCCCCTTCCTCTGTCTGACTGAACATGATCATTTGGATAATCTGCAAGTGCCTTTACCCCTTTTGGTGCCTGGGAAAGCTGACCTGGAAGCAAAGACCAGGTAGAATAAAAGAATAAAAAGTATTTATTCAAAGGATCCAGCTTGGGCAGTGCAGGAACCCTGCCGGGGCTACAACCAAGTCAAACCCACAAATGGTCACAAAATGGCTGCCTGGTCACAAAATGGCCACCCGGTCATGAGGCCTCACACTTTTACAGGTTTTGGTCCATTAGCACATTGGAGTTAATTGTCCAATTACAGCTTCAGGTTATGAAGTTCCATCCTCCTTGTTCTCTCTCTTCCTTCACTGTTGTCTACACTCTTGGGCCTAAAATCTGTCCTTGGTGCCAAGCTGTAAAGAAATTGTTTTTTCTCCCTGCTCTGTGAAGAGAGCTTCCCAACCCTTAATATGAAGCCCAGAGCTACACACTAAACCAGCACAGAATCTGAAAAATAGAAAAGCTAAAACTTAAGGCATCACTTTGATTGCTGTTGGGATCTCTTGCTTACACTCCCAAGCCCTCTTACAAGCCCATCAAGGCAAACTCTCCAGAAACAAACTTCAGTGAGGGCAGAAAGGTGGCTTGTTCCAGTACTGGAACTAAGATAAAAAGCTGGGCCATGAGTTCAGTATCTCTGGTGTTCAGGGCTGTCAAACTCCTTCTCAACCCTTGGACACGAATGGCTGTGTCATACCCAAAATACAAGGATTAATGTATTTTGTAAATGTTAATGATGTCAGAAGAACCATGGAGATTCTTAATGCCTGTATGAATGGCTAATCCTCCTTTTAGGTTTGGCAAAGCTGTTGACCTCACAGATTCGTTAATTCAGCAAGCAACTTGGGCTAATAACAAGTAGTGTTAAAAACTTGCTCCCCTGAAGTTTCAATTTTCAGCTTTTGCCTTTAATATCATGTATCTCTTCCTGTGTAAGATGCCTAAAAGGAGATATACTGACCACAACCATATTTGGTTTACAGATTGAAAAGTCTTTGGTTTTTTGTTGGACTTACAGGATTTGTAGATTTTTCAGGAAAGCCTTAACTGTAAGTGAGAAAGTGAGGGAGAAAGAAAGATGCCATTGAACTAATAAAATTACCTCATTTTGTCCTTTAGAATATCATTCTGGATTTTCCTGATAAAGAAATAGCTACAAAGCATTTTATTTCAGTATGAGGTTTGTATTTCTGGAAAATCTGGGGATTGCCATGGCAGCCAGTCTGCAGCAACACCGAGGTGAGACCTAGGCCCCTCTTGGCTGATTGAAGGCATTGAGTCTAGCTTTCAGTTCATTTGGTAGTTAAAAAGTCCTTTTGTGTAACCGAGATTTGGATCAGTTGTGTTCTCAGGATCTCTCTTATCCTTTATTAGTGTGTGTCTCATAGTCTTTTGTAAAATTTTTACTGCCTGTTAGGAGATTGCCATTGATTTCACATAAAGATAATTGGTCATCTTTGCTGACTCATTTGCAAGCAAGGAAACAGCAGCAGAATACAGAGTTTTTGTCCCTCAGTCACTGGTTTACTTCATTCGGTGACCTTGTGTATCTTGGCTAATGGGCACATGAACAGGCCTTTATTGCAATAACATTTCTTTCTGCTAGAGTGAGACAAAGAATTAGAGTAATCCGTTGGAATTACATCCCCCCCCAGAGCACAAAAACCACCTAGATGTTGAGAGACAGACTTCATTTCCTTTCTGTGGGCATGAGAAAGGAGGAGGAGGAGGAAAGAGAGATAGGAGAGAGAAGATGTACAAACCTTATGGTGATTTGGGAAAGACTGTTTTGTTTCTCCTGAAAAAAATGAGTTTGTTCCCTCCAACTCTGTTGCGGCGCATGTTTTTTCCTGATTTCATTGTTAATTATATTATTGTAATTTGTTCCTATGTTCCCCCCTGTTTGCTTATCCCAATGGTTTCTTCCTCAATTGTACCCTCTCCTAAACTGCCCTTCAACATGTCCCCTCCCCTTATTCCAGTACTTTCCCCGTCCACCACCTCAACCCTGCTCTCTTGTTCCAGCCCCTTCCTTGTCAATCCCCACATGGGCCAATCCCTGAAGTGTCCACCCCTTTGGAAATCCCCTAAACCTTGATGCCCCACTGGCCCATGTGACCCCTTTTTCTCCTCCCCTTATCCCTGTTGGCTCCCAAGCGATTATGTAACCCTTTTGCTCCTCCCTTACTCCTCCCCTCAAAATTCCTCATTAGGTGTTTGCTTGTACCCTCCCCTTGATTTGTAGCAGTATTTAACCTCGTGCACAGCAGTGCTCGGGGCTCTTTTGTTCTCCTTCCTTCATTGACAATAAACTACTGTTGTGAAAAACAGAGTTCACTGTCCTGATAAAATTTAAAAGGTTTAATAAAAAGACAATAGAAGACAAACACAAATCAAAGGGTTAAATGGCTGGGTGCTTGGCATGCTGCCAAGGACATATCTGCTTCAGTAAAGCCCCTTTAAATACACTTTCTGACACATCCATCTGTTACATATTCATAGTCCTTCATGCATAGTCAACTTTTTCTGGGAGCTGTTGTGCATGGCCACTCCTTGGGTCTTCCTTTTTAGAGCATGTGTGTTTCTTGGCTTGTGGTTTTAATATTGTCTTTATCATCTTTAAATTTGGGTGGTGGTCTCAGCCTTTTGCAGCTGGTGGGTGTTGATAATTGTCGTGTCAGCTGCAGGGCTCCCATCACACGTTCACGGGCTGATATTTCAACTAGGCGGGTAGTTTAAGCATACTATCTCTAAAAAACTTATGTTTAACTTTTGCTATTAGCAAAGAGAAGAGAAAAATAAAAAAACATATCCATACAGAAAAGCTATTTTAACACTATAGCATTTATCCCAATATTTGCAAAAAGCCAATACTATAACGTGCCCTTATAACAGTATTAATCCCCTGCCCTACTCTGAGGGAAGTCTTCCTCTGTCTGCTCAACTGGGGAGCTGAAAACAGTGTTTATAGCTCTCTTAGTTTTCCCTTAAGGGAAACTTAGTTCTAGACTTTAAACTTAAACTTAGTTTACCCTTAAGTCAAGTAGTCCTTGACTTACTCCAGGAAGTTCAAGACTGTATTAATTCCTTCCTGTCACCCAGCATTTATTGCTGTGTTGCTTTGGAAGGATACTGAGTCCTATGTGTTTGTCCGCTCTCACAGGACAGTCTGGACTGCCCCTTGGGTGTGCTTGCACAAATGAGCACCAGAAAACTTTGGTTTGTGAGAGGGAGACAGAACAGAGTATCAGGAGTGAGCTCCTGCCCAGTCAGAACGTGCAACTTGGAGTTAATAGCTATCTGTGCCTTGTTGTCTGCTGCTATTTTTTTCTCTCAATTCTTCCTTGTCCATATTGCTTTTATTTTTTATTTCTATATCCTTCTCTGCCTTTTTTTTCTTTATTTTTGAGAGGCTACCCTGTTTGGAAGGAGTGGGAGCTCACTAAGGGAAAGGGAACACTGCCAGGATTTGATTTGGAAAGAGCCAATCACCTCTGTCTTCATGGAGTGTGATTTGATTAAGATGATGCAGAAGTTGTC
The DNA here is from genome assembly GCA_013400315.1 of Bombycilla garrulus. Classification (NCBI taxonomy): domain Eukaryota; kingdom Metazoa; phylum Chordata; class Aves; order Passeriformes; family Bombycillidae; genus Bombycilla; species Bombycilla garrulus. The sequence goes on along the minus strand of VXBU01007640.1, from coordinate 47,612 downwards.
TCAGGCATGTCTGGGTGGGGTTGAAAGGTAAATGCACTTGAGGCCCAGGGGCAGGCAATAGAATGAACTTGCCCTGCAGCGGCTTTATGCTGTTGGGCCCATTTTTTCTTGACCAGCAGAGAGGTGACATGATTCCATGAGGTCCAGGAAGCTTCACTGTGAAAGTTTGTGTGTTTTTCCTGGCACGTGTAAATAATCATGGAATCAAGACTTATCATATTGATGGAAGGGAAAAAATACATGTTCACATACAAAGAGGCTCAGGTGCTCTTCCTTTGTAGCTTTGGGAAATGGTCCTCCAGGCTCTTGGAGGAAATGGGATGTTAGAGGGATATTCTCCAGGCAAAGGACCTCTAGGAGCCTGTCTGGGGTGCTCTGTGTTTGGGATAACCCACAACTCCAGTCTTTAGCTTGCTGCATGCATTTCTTCTGCTGAGATTTATTAGCCTGAGAAATCAGCTCCTGTGACTCTCTAGCAATGGCAAAAGCAGAACCTTTTCATAATTGTGAGTCCATGCTTTCTGTGGGATCATTGCTTGTGCTTCAGCTGGCTTTTAGAGATGGAAAAGCAACCCTGAAACTTTACTGTATTAAAAATTGGTGTCTGAAGAAGGCTGTTCAAATGTTCCTTTTATAAATATACACGTGTTAGGATAAACATTTCCGTAACAATGTTTTTCGGAGGTATGTTCTCTTGGTATCCTGAGTAATTACACCAGTCTGCATTCTGCAGTCTATTGCTGTTTATCTTCCAGTAAATTCACCAGATTCTTCCATCCCATGTCAGTGTTTCGGATCTAATGTTCTGTGGCTTCAGAATTATCATCCGCATGTATATTCCAAAATTGCAATTCTACTATAAAGTCATCCTGCAGGGAGCTCTTAAGGCTTTCATGACCTCATTTACACAGCAATAAATTCCCAAATCTCATTCAGCCAGTGTTTTCTCTGTGACTAAATATTTCAGTCACCCATCATAGAGGATAATTTTCTGGAGTTAAAGTGGTATGGGAAAACTGTTATAATTAAAGGTATAATAAACTATTAAAGTTGAACAAATGAACTGGTGCTTTGGTGAAAAAGACAGTAAGCTATAAAACCTATTGTTCCTAATTACAGTAGTGGGTGTTTCTCCTGCTTGGCCCATATGACTGCTCTGTACAATCCTCAGTGCTGGGGCTAAGCTTGGAATGGCAGCTTCCTTTTAATTTATGGATTCTATTAAAGGCACCAAACCTTCATTTAAAAGGGGAATTTCATTGAAAACTCATATTTCCAAAAGATAAGTCCTTGTATTCTTTTTTTTTCTATTTTCCCTGAATTACACTAAAGACATTTCACTTCATGTCTTCTAAAATGTGCATTGTGTGCAGGGGCAAAGTGATTTCTGAGAACTATTGAGTCAGATTTGGTTCTTTCATGATCCCAGCTTACCAGAAAGGTCCCTGTTTCCTGAAGAGGAAAGGAAGTTTGTGAGGTCATTGCTAACAGGAGCTCCTTGGTGGAATTGCTGCCATTGCAGACATTTGAATGGTAATTGATCAAAATCAAACAAAACACCCATGAAAAAGTGAGGAGGCTCTTTCTCTTGCTAAAATACATTAAGCCAAGTGTAATGGCTATAGCTCCTAAAACAAACTCATAAAAAGAAAAATGGAACTATGAAATTATATGAAATATGAAACTGTGAAAGCATAGTTCAAAGAGATGTGGTATCTTTAATTGCAGAACCTGTCTTAATTGTTAGGTAGTCAGTAAATGCTTATTTATTCAAGGCAGACAACCTATCAGAGTCATGTTTGATCCCATCTTTCTTGGGTAACAGTTCAATGTGTCCTTGGAACCAAAGCTTGCTGAAATATTCATAAAGGGAAGAAATACTTGGATGGGAAAAGGGTTTACTTTGTTTTTGGAAATGGGACATTCCTTTTTATCTTCCCACAAACCTAAAGGAGCTGTGTGAGTTTATGTGACTTTTAAAACTGAAGAGTCTTTTACAAATTAAGGCTTAAATTCTTACAGAAAATATGCCAAATATCTCAAATCCTTTATCATATTATATATTGCTTTTTCTGTTGGTTGTTCTTTTAATTATTTACCTGTCCTCCTCAATACTGTTCTCTTGAGTTTGTTAATACCAAGACTGCTGAGTGTAATAGAATTGTTTAGGTTGGAAAAGACCTTTTAAGATCACAATGTGAACACTGAAAAAGGAGGAGGAGAGAATAATGATTAGTGCAAGATATTGTCTTCATGATGCATACATTAAATTTCGGTTAGATAATTAAGCTGAAGGTTAAAATTTAGCAAGTGTTCCTATTTCCACAGTTGCTGCACTGTGCCAACACAAGCTTTGACACAGAATTCACTTATTTTTAGAGCTGAGTCAACAGTTCTTGGGCATGCTTTGCTCATCACAGTATTTCAGCAGGATCCTTTTATAAAAATTATTTAAGTACTGTGTGAAAATTGTTTAGGCTTTGTTTGGTTTGTTTTGCCAATGTAGGGTGCTTGCAACCTACTATGGTTGTAGAAGAGGTGAGGTAGCTGAGGAGGGAAAAGACATCCTCTAGATTTAGCATTTGACCTGGGAAATGACATAATAACCCATCAGCTCTTGAGGCATCAAAAATGGTGGGATGATTCCAGCATCCATTCCAGTCTCCGAGAAACTCCAGTTAACTGACAAGTTTTGTGTCTTTCATGTGAACAATTAAATATTAACTGAGTATTTTTAAGGAACCCTGGCAACATGTTCTCTTCTGCTTGAAAAAAATCTTGGAATAACTATAATATTACTATTAAATTATTTATAATATTAAATTGTTTTATAATATATTAATATTATTATAATAATATAATTAATATTATTAAATTGTTTTATAATACATTTGTAATCTTGTAGTCTTTAGAAAGATAATGTTGTATTTTGGTGACCTGCCAGGAACTGTTAATGCTTTGTGTTTGGTGCAATCTGAAAAGGTAATATTTTACAAAATAAATCCAAGAGAGGAGCAGAGCTGTCAGTATCTGATAAATGTGGTGTGCTTTGCTAAAGAAGAGAATGATGTCTGTTTTTTGTTCCTGACTAGTTAGATTTAGTGTCAAGGTTGTGAGTGGCCTGCAGAAGAGGTTTGCTGGGATTTTTGTTGCTGTATCTCAAAGTGAACCTTCCCATGGAAGCAGGTGTTCTCCAGTAAGAATGTCAAAGCTCTGCAGTGGATATCCTCTTGGCCCTGGATCCCTGCACTGGCTATCATTGTTTCAATGCAAGTTTTGGAAAGGTGCTTTCTGCAGAGTTTGCAAAAGCTGTATTTATTTTCAGCCCCCGGCTTAAGATTGTCCCTGGAGCTTGTCTTTTAGGAGAGTATTTCTCCAGATTCCTCTCTTCATCTCCAGCAGTTTCTCAGACAGGGAATATGAAAACTCTGAACCTTTGGGCTGAGCATGGGGTTAATATCTGGGAGATGTTCCAGAGCTCCCTTTAACGGGGATTTAAGGCCATGAGTGACCCCTGTGGAGCCCTGTGAGGGACCCTGTCCCTGTGAGGGACATTGACTGGTGAATGGTCACAGGGACAGGGCACAGCCATGTCTCAGCCCTTTCATTTTCCAGGTGCTGGACCCATCATGTGAATTCAGGATTTGAGAATACAGAGCTGATGGGGCCTGGGTTTGCTGCTCTTCATTCAAGGAGAGGCCTTTCGAGTTTGAATGTGTCTGTGAGCAGGTTTTCCTTTCCCAGCCATTGCTAGAAGTGGAGGAAACGAATGCCTGGATCAGAACACCTATAATTTCCTGATCTTCACAAAACCATCATAAACCAGAATTCCTTTGGTCTCCAGTGAAACATTTTGCTGATCCAAGTGTGCTCAAGACCTTCAGTATTCATTAACCCTTCAGCTCTCTTCTTCAGTAGTATTTTGTTCAATGATTTTATTGAGGCTCTGTCAGTTTCTGTGGTGTTTGGGATATTTCTTCCTGCCACCTTACGCTGTAGTTTTCTTGTTCACCAGCACTCAGCAATGAGTTGAATCTCCTGACTGTCACTTTGGTTTTGACTGGCATTGTTATAAGCCCCTAATAAATTTCCATGCTTGATTCTGTCAAAGCAGCATTGCCTGTGCACAGCAAGACACAGTTTAAAATGTTATTAATATAACAGCACAAAAAACCTAATCTTTCACCAGAACACTTCACTTTGTTCCCTATGCCTTAATCAACACTTTGACACATCTGTAAAGCTTGGTTTACAGAGATCATGAGGAAATTACTTGCTTTGCATTCCCTCTGCTTGTATTGACTTTTTTTTTTTTTAATGAGAGGTAGGTTTCCATTTTTCCGAGATATGTTGGTCTTTAAATTCGTTTAACATTTTATTTTACATTGTTGTTTGTTTTGGAATGACTTTTGTCATTTAAAAAATCTTTGAGGCATGAGATTACTTTGACATCTTTTCTCCCAAAGCTTTGCCCTGAGCAGTTTGGTCACCTGCAGGAGAGCACAGGGTGCTTGAAGACAAGGAAGCACAGTATTCCTTTTATTCTTGTTGCTAACTCCCTGCTCACAGTGCTGTCATTCCTATGCAGCTTCGTCACAAACTTATGGTAAAGTTGGATGTCCTAGGTTACAATGTAAAAATATGCCAGAAGGTCTGTATTATATCTCCATCTTCATGAACTGTTGAAACCAGAAGGGGCACTGTTTTCCTTGCCTTCTCCCTTGGACTATCTCCTGTTAATGGGCCATACACGCCTTGCCCCATGAGTCACAGATAACTCCCTCCGGGAGCCATTTCCTGTTTAATGGGCCATTAAGGACCCACCCCATGACTCATAGAATGACATCAGCTCATTGTGAGATGCTCTGCCCAGGGGGAGGAGCCAAGCATTCCCACCTGGATATAATCTGGGAGTTTGGACAGAACAGGCATCTGCCTTCTACTGGATTCCCAGAGGAGCAACCTTCTCTTCCACTGGATTCCCAGAGGAAGGACCAGACCCTTCAACATCACCACTGGACAATTGGAGAAAAACTCTGCCCTTCTACAGGATCTCTGCTTCAACAGAATCATCTGTCACTCCAGGAGGACTACTGGAGCCACCATTCAAACTGGACTGCTACCAACACCCTGACTGACAGGGTGTCAGGTTGTATTCTAACTGTCAGGTTTTGGTTTTTGTTCAATACTGCATTTTCTAATTTTCCTATTAGGTTGTAGTTTGTTGGTTTTTGTTTTATTTTATTTTGTTTATACATATTAAAGAACTGTTACTCCTATCCTGATATTTTTGCCTGAGAGCCCCTTTTAATAATTTGGAGGGATGGGGTTTACATTTTCTATTCCAAGAGAAGCTCCTGCCTTCCTTGGCAGGCACCTGTCTTTCAAAACCAAGACATTGGGATGCTCTCACACTCTGCTGCACAGTCTGGTTTCTAAGCAAACTCTGCATTTGGGAAAACAAATCTTACTGGCAGAGAACACACTGTTATCAGTGTGAGGTAATCCTAAATTTGGGGTTGTCAAAGGTTTGGCTGTCAAGTTATTTGGAACTTCACTTTCCTGTGAAATCTCAGACTGTGTTTGATTTCTGGGGGAAAGAGTTTTGAGGAAAAAAAAGGGAAAAAATTTGTTCAAAGCCACCTCTCCACTGGAGCAATTCCTGCTGGCTGCCCTGTAGCTGGTGTGGGCCAGCTCAGTGCTCCACATTGCTTCACAGCAAAGAGGGAATGGCACTTGCCTCTGTGCTTGTGATCTGTGGTTTCACCTGGATGGGTCTGAAAGGTGACCTGAAACAGCTACTGTGCTCAGAGCAGTGGAATCCTCCAATTGCATGCTGAACTTTAAACAGCAGCTGCTGAGCGTGCTGTCAAAGGCGGAGTAGGAACAGCTCTGCTCTGGGGATGAGGTTTTCCATTGCTGGCCCAAGCTGAATAACTCCAAATGGGACTCACCTGTGGTTTTGCTGTGCTTGGGTCATGTTTAGTTCTTCAGTAAAGCAAATTGTTAAATGTTTTATTACCAGTTTCATCCCTTTCAGTTGCATCACACTGAGAATTTGCTGATGACAGCTGTCGATCAGTAATCTTAGTGTTCCTTCATCCTTCCTCTGATACAGTGACACAGAACTTAAAATAATAAAGAATACAATGTTCTCAATTGTATAAAGTGCAGTGGTATCCTGCCTTTAAGTGTCAATGCCTTTCCCCAAACTGAAGAAACAAGAATTTTCCCCCCTCTTTCATTCTCAAAGTTATCTTAAAATCTTACATTGATTAATTACGTATTTATGTTGTGCTTGTTGTACTATCCCTTCACTGACTCATTTTTTTCAATCTCAGAAGAGCTCTCGTACAGATAATGCTGCACACAGTTTCCCTAACAAGCTATGCAAGCCGCCGTGAAAGGATTCTGCAGAATCATGCTATAAATCCCTTGAATAGGTGCTATTGATTTCTGAAGAGGTCTTGCTGAAAAAGGAATATGCTCCTCAGGTCTCCAGAGGTGTTACTAAAAGGACAATAGCACTGCAGAAGCAACAGCAGGAGAAAATCGATTCCCTGGCTATTTTTTGTTTGTTTGTTCTCAGTGAGATTATACAGGGGAGAGGAGATGGATTGAGCTGTATTATTTCAGCTGGGCTGAAAGTTGCTTTCTTTTTATGTTGAGTTATTTGATGTGCTTGAAATCTGTGAGAGCTGAGGTCTATTGCTGGGTGTATGTGGCAAACTGAGCCTGCTTGTCAGGCTGTTTACCTGTAGTGTGTGAGCAGTGGCTCTTGCACAGTGAGCACACATTGCCTTCACCAAAGGAGTTATCCAGCCAGAGTTACTCCAGGGAGGAAGCAGTTTGTCTTATTCTGCCACCACCTCTGGTTTAAAACCAGGCTCATGTATTTTTTGCTGTCAGATAGTGAGTTGTTTTGGGTTTGTTTTTTTTTTTTAATGAAAGCATAGGAAAGGAATTGTGTTTGTAGAAAGTACCTGTTCAGTTATCCTTTCATCAGACCAGTGAGTGGCTTATACTCACACTTGTATGCTGACAAATGACAGGAGGAGAGGAAAAAGAAGAAATTGCTGCAAGAGAAAATGGAGGAAGAGTCGAGGCAAACTAGACTAGAAACCCACTATTACTTTGTTTAAAAACATAAACTCTGACATGCTGTTGACTCGAGCTGGTTTCCATTCTGTTGTTCTGAGAAGCAATAAGTCCTCATTCCTCCATGCGAGAAACAGCAAAGGTTTTTAAATAATCTTTAAATGAAGCTGAAGCTCGCTGCTCTTTTCATTTACCTTTTCCCCAGTTGTTCTTGAGCTCAGTAGTTGGTGCACTTCTTCCTTCATCTTTGCAAAGACAGTGTTATCATCAAGGAATATGTTTTATAAAGGATGTGTTCTAGCCATTTCCTTTGCACCGTGTTCTTTACGTCATGTATTTGGGCTTGTGTCTGTAGAAGCAGATTTTTGAGTGTATTTTTTTTTGTGGTGTTTGGGACTAGCTAGAAAATTGAACCTTTAAAATACTTCTAAAAGATCTACAGGATTTTGGAGCCTGTTTTTTAAAGAATGGGGTATTTAAATTCTTGAGAAACCCTTCTCTCCACTCAAAGGCACCTGGAGATATTTCTAGGCTGATCCTTAGGCAGGCCCCACTAAAGGAGCAGTGTTCCAATTTACACTGAGAATTCAGTTTAAAATGCTGGTGTTTCACAGATGATTTTGTCCATCTCTAATCCCTGGCTGTAGTAATGTAAGAGAAGGATTTTTTTTTCTTGTATAAAAACTATCCAGAAAGCTTTTCTCTTTTATTAACAGCTGTCCTGTCGCAGTTTTCCTGAAAATATCAATCTGTTCTCAGACATCTACCAGATTTTCACCCCCAAGATATTTTCTCTCCTTTTCTGTCCTCTGAATTTCAGCTTACTGTCCCCTTTTTTTCCTCATCCTCATACATTTTATAAAAAAATATTTTGATTTGGAAAATCATTTTTTTTAATTATGCTATCTTGATTTTTGGTTTTGCTGTTTTAACAGGTGCTGCTGATGCTGCTTGAAAACTCAAGTTTCTTGGCAAGGTAGTGACAGTCACAGCCTGATGAAAATGTGCATTTCAGATGGATTTCCCGATTTCCCTGGTGAACTTGTCAGACTTCCACATTGCCTTTCTGAAAAAATGAGAGGAGGTGAACCCTGGCTCCCCTGCTTAGACCCAGGAGATGGAGTCACTTGAGCTTCCTGAGTGGATGTTACCCATAGAGATGGATTTTGCCCTGCAGGTTTGTCTCAGAGTTAGATGCCAGACTACTCCTTAGACTCCAGTTGCAGAGTTTAATGCAGCTTTGGCTGAGGTTTGTGAACAAAGTTTCGTGACACATTTGCCTTCTGTCTGCTGTTGCTCGTTGTTGGTGTGGTTTGGAAAAATTTCTGGAATTTTCTCCTACTGCTTCCTCTGACTGCAGGTGGGTATGTGGTAGGAATCTGTCTGCCTTGGCAAAATAAATCTTGCACCACCCCTCAGCAAGTATCATCAATGGAGCTATGCTGCCATCACGTCTGACAGCATAAAAAGCACTGATCGCACCAAAAATTATTAGAAACTGTCTCAAAGTTAGTGATAGGGAAGATGAAGATATTTGAAGGGGTTGGAGATTTTTTCAGATTTTGATCTGGACTAAAATTGTCCTGAAAAACTCTGGAAAGCAGAGTCAGACTCCATCTACATTTTAATAAACTTGCATATCTGCAAAGAAATACAAATAGAATTGTTTGGAGAACCTAATTTTTAATGTGTAAATATATACGTGTGACAGAGATTTGGACTGAAACTGGTTTTAATTTTATGGGCCACGTAGCTTCAGAGAAAAACGAATGCTGTTGCTGAAGGTTCTTATATTGCAACTTTTCTTCAAAAGATGGGCTTTAGTCCAGTCAGAAATCTGACATAGCAGCTTAGTTACAGAGAGTAAAAGAATATATTTAGTTTTTAAAAAAACCTAATTTCCATTTGTGGTGGAAGGTTTACATGTAACTCTTGAGAAATATTTATTAAAAACCACCCCAACAATACACACAGAGCCAAACCTAGGCAACACTGCCTTGGTGGACTGGTTTTATGCTTTATGCTAAGTTTTGAAGTTATGCTTTCTTTTCTGGTTATTTCTCTATGTGTAGCTTCCAGCACATGCCACAGCCACACAAAAGCTGCTCCTGATGGCCTCTGATCTGAAAACACTGCAGCAGGAAATCTCCTCTGGAGAGTTATTTGACAGAACAAGAAAGGAGAGCTCCTCTTCTGTGTTGACCCCTGGCAGTAAATTTGTTACCCATGTTATGCCTAAACTGTGAACTGGATGGGGTCTGAAAAGTCAGTGTTGATCCCTAGTCTGGAAGAGTGAATGGGGGGGAAAGTCATGTGGGATCACTGGAATTGAAGGGAATGGCGTCTTGGAGAATAGGATTTGGCAGTGACTCCACACTACATCTCCTGATTGCACTGAACATTTTTTTCCCAGGCTAGGGATTAATTTAACTCTGCGCGGCTTTATGACATCCAACTGCTGCAGTGCTTGTGGCTATGTGCTGTAATCATCCTGACTGGATCTCACTCTGGATGTCTGCCACACTGCTGTCCCATGGGTTAGGAATACGCCTGCTTCCAAAAGCAAAAAACAATAGCAGAATAAATAGACATAAATAATGTAAATATATAGAAATGTTTATTTATACTTACATAGGTGTTGCTTATAGCTGCTACCTTTACAAAAATTGTGAAAAAAATGAGATAATGGAATTAACAAGTAATTGTTGAGCTGTTTTAGTTTGTACATACCCTTGATTTGATTTGTCCATACCTTTGATTTGATTTGTGCATATTCTTCCACTCCTTCTCTCCAAACACTGCTTGCTTTGCTCAGCTGTTTTGTTAAGGTTTAACAAATCTTTTGAGAACAGGTGAACCCCAGTGATCTGCAAACAGAAGGTTGAAATCCACATCTGTGAGTGTCAGAGCACAACTGACTTTTTATATGCCATAAACTCTTCCAGGGCTGCATTTGAACCAGAACTTTTCTTTAGACACTCCAAATCCTCCATCTGGTAGCTTGTATTCAGAAGGGACACAGGAAAGGCTGAGTTTGATCTTCTGTATTTCATGGGCTTGACTGGGATGGTACATCTCTTTCGCTTCACTCACTTTAGTAAACAGTGCTTCTCTGTATTTCTCTGATTTCAGAATTCAGAAATTGATAGTGGTATAGCAAAAAGGAAAATACTGTTAGGAACTAACACTCAAGAAAAATGACACAGCCTGGGTTTGAAAATGGAACTAATTCATTCACCCGCTCCCTCGGTGGCAAAGCAGAAATGAGTGGAAAGATGAGAAGTGATAACAGTGATGAAAGTTGTGGCATCCTCCTGTGGGCAGGCACTAAGGCTGTTTTAAAAAAGTGCAGTCAGTTTACTGACACAGAATCACCACCTTCTGAGAAAGGTCTGGATTTCTAACATTAGGCTTAAGGCTCAGGAAAAAAAAAATCTCTTCTGCCCACTCCTCACTTGCGTTTTGCATTCTGCTGCTTGGTTTTGGCTGCCAGCAACAGAATCACATTAGATGGATGGGAATCCCTATAAAATCCCTCATTCCAGCTCTCCAGCTGGAAAACAGCAGAGTCTCCAGGCTGGAGGGTGCTCTGGGAGCCCTTGCACAGGTGGGCTTTGTGCTGGCGCTGTGTGTGCAGCGACCAGAGCTCAGATTGGGGTCAGTTCTATGACCACTTGAGCTCAGCTTGTGCCTAGAAATCCAAGGAAAATGACCCCCTCCGTCACTGGCAATGAGTTAATCTGCTGTCCTTGCATGCTCAAATTAACTTGGCGAAAACATTTGCCCTGGAGGGCAATTGTACTCTGGCAGATAGAGTAGCAGGCACTGCCCATTCCTTGATACACACAGCACTTTCAGTGCACCTTCAACTGCTGAAGCCACTGTCACACCAGCTGCTCTCCTCCCTGACTCCAGCCTGGAATTGTTCAGCCTTGCCTGATTTAACCTGGTTTTGTGAGGTTTTTGTTTCATGACACCTTGTTGCTCCCTGACACCCACTGCTTTACCTAGCTGAGCCAGCCTGGCCAGCAGCTTTTCCAGTTTTGGCTCTTAGCAAGGGAACAGGGAACTGAGAGCTCACAGCATCTCCTGGCTGATCAGGGACCCAGGAACAGCTTCTCCCAGCTCACACTGGGAGCAGGCACTTATCTAAAGCTCCCCCCTCAGGTTTCTGGGTTCTTGGCTTTTTGACCCTGATGCTGGAAGCTATTGGCTGTGATTAGGGCAAGCCTGCCCTCAGACGTGTGGGTGATTTGTGGTAAATTCATACCTTATGAAGTTATTTTCTTCTATATGATATATTTGGGTTATTGTCTGTAAAAAATACATCTAGGTTAGTAAACTCATGAAAACGAGGTGTGGTAGTGTCAGCTTGTCCTTTCCCTTATCATTCCTCCTTTTCACTAGATTCCAGCGGACCACTCCTCTATTTCTTGGCTCCTTTTTCCTCCCACACTCTTCAAAATGAGAGGTCCTGAATGGATTTTGCCTTATGCTCACAATAAATGTATTCAAATAAGCAAAATTCAGCAGAATGGGGAGGGACAGAGAAGCATGGATTATATCAGACATGGAAACTTGAGCAATCTGCATCAGGAGGTCCTTGTAAGACTCTGGGCAGAGGCAAACACCCCTGGCCATCTCCTGTTTGTGCTGGTTATTACTGCAGCAGCAGCTCCTTTGACCTTGATGGTATGTTCTCCATACATGGCAGTCTGGCTTAGAACAGTGCCCTCTGGACCCACATATCCTGCTTCAAGAAGGGTATGGGGCTTTTTATGTTCAGTGCTCAGAAAGGATTCTTCTGTCACTGGATAAAATCCAACACTCGAGAAACCAGCGAAGCTGCTGCTGCAAACTGCAGCCAGGCCATGGTGATATATGCAAGTTTTAAAACAGATTTTGAGTTACCTCAGTGTTTGCCATCATATCCCCAGAAATCTGTGGTTTAGCTTCTCCCAGGAACATTAGGAACAGAAACCTTCTTTCCTAAGAAGCTAAGTTGGCAGAATGACGGAGCCTGTATATGATGGTTTCAGTAAGGGAGAGCCACCTACCCTCAGTTTCACTGCTGGAATTGCTCCAGATTACTGGTGCAATTCTTTCCCTCCTGTTCCATTTTGATGTCTTGCTGCATCTCTTTCCTGCTCCATTCAGCTTGGGGTTTTTCATCTTGCTCTGTGAATCCAGTAGCTGCCGGCATCCTCAGAACCACTGAACTCTTTCAATTTGAGTTGTAGCTTTTCCAATCTGTGCTGATGGTTAACAGGGTCTCACTTTATCATTCTTCAGTATTTGTGCAGTGCTTGCTCTCATTTTCTGTTTGTGCTGCTGTAACATTCAAAAGCACCATGAAGATCAAAGCCTAGTCAAGCCAGCATTTACAAAGCCTAGGTAAATGAGAAATTGTGGTATGTACCCCAAAGAGCTTTAATTCCTTTGTGATGCTTAGACTTTTTTAAGGACTTTATAAAAAGCTACCAAAATGTGAGAAGTTGTCTAGTTTGACTGAAGAGAAGACAACAGTCTCCCTGCCTGTGGTTTGGTTCATGACTGGTGTGAGCAGCCTCCTGCCTCTCTCCTCCTCTCCCAGTCAGCTTTACCAATTTGGAGCAAGCAATGAGAAAGTTTCCTGTGACCTCAGAGCATCACCTATAAATCCAGACACTGTTACCTAAGAGTAGAGACAACTCCTGCATATAATTTAGAGGATCAGTTCACTGCAGGACTCCTCAGTAACACAAGCCACAGATGTTTATCACTGCTATTCTTTTTTTCTGTAGTAGCTGCAGCATCTTGTTGAGTGCATAGCACAGGAGAAGGGATCTGCCTGGCTCTAAACTGTCTGGTTTTAGCTCAAAGTGGGCCTTTTTCAGGCGGTTTGGGGGAGGGTTGCCAGGGGGGCAGTCAGACCCCCTGCCGCCTCGGATAGCCCGGACAGCAAGGTCCCGGTCCTGGGAACGGCTCTTGTCCTGGAGATCTCCAGCAGACGCCCTAGCCGCAAGGCTAAGCTGACAAGCTCGGCCTGTGGCTTTCAGGCGGTTCAGCTCTTTAGTGATATTCAGCTTAGTGATTTCCAGCTCTTAGCCTGCCAGGTATAGCCGGTTGCTAGCTCAGGGGTGAAGAGATGAGAAGAGCCGAGTAGAGCATTCCATGAAGTCTTTAATGGGAGTTCCGTGAAGGGGTCCAGGGACGGCGTCTTCTGCCAAACTGGGCAGAGGTAGGGGTTTTTATAGCGTTAGGTAGGATTAGGGGAACTAGCCAATTAATTTGGGGTCAGGTTGAGCTAACCTATAGTCTTGGGGCTTCTGGAATGTAGCCAATAGTGTTATAGGGAGATAACAGAGGGTCTTGGTAAGCATGACTATGCATTTTCTCTCCACGGAGGCCTTGCTAAGGGCTCTGTGACTGCAACAGGCCTTTATTAAAATACTCAAGCCCCGTTTGCTATAATCAGAGATTATAGTACCCTTTGTAGATGTTTGCAGATTGCTAAATTAAGATACCAAGCAATTATGAAATGGAAGTGCTTTATTAATTTAATTTTCTGATATGAAAAGCACAAGGGAAAAGTAGCAATATTAACGCTGTAGAATCTCCAGGATAATTCTGTAGGAGAAAGTTACTGGTAAATAGTCTAAATAAGCTCTGCAGGAACAGACTGGTTGTGCAGCAGCCCCCTTGCCCCACCAGGACCCAGATCACTGAAACCCTCTGTGAAAAATCTCATTTCTAAAAGGATCTCTGAGTCCTTCCTCCCCAAGCTCTTTTCATCCTTCCACAGCTGCCTTCACAGCAAGGCACCATTTCCTTCTTAGCCTCGTCTCTCTCATGCAATACCCACCTGGAGTGAGCCAGGCAGGGTTTCTACAGACAAACAACACGGTCATTTGGAGTAGACTTCTTTCAAAGCAGCATCTTTTTTTGTACCTTTGTAGGCAGGGCCTCAGAAAGATGAATAAATAAATAAATAATAATTTTAAAAAATTAAAAATAGTTGTTTAAAGACCTTCCCACTGCTATGGGTCTAGTGCTCAGATTCCAGGGTATTGCTAATGGCAGTTGGAACTGTGATTTTTCTCACCTATTTTTTTTCTTTCCCCCAAGGTTAACATTTTCATTTGCTTTTGTGCAGCAAATAAATTCCATGAAAGGGAAATGCTTAATAAAAAGCCTCTGGTAAAGAGTATGGCATAACTGGCATAACTTCTTCCCTTTTAGAAGCATGGAGATTGCATCACTGAATATTGTGCCTGTCAGTAAATTAAATAAAAAACCCAAACCAAGTTCAGTTCAGGAAATTAAATTCATTATAAAGATAATGGAAAATTCTGATTTTCCTTGCTGTTGTAGTCATGCACACTTTAATTGTTTCCTTGAACAGTCAATACCTTGTAAAGAAAATAAACATCCTCCTCTCTTAAGACACTGCTCAGTTTTCTAGGGATATGTGGTGGTCTGGTTCACTGCTAGCCTAGAAACCATCACTTAAAGCCTGAGCTTGTGGGATGCAGGGAATTTCTGCCCTCACAGGTGGCATTGGCATTGGCCTGTTCTACTCCGCTGCAGTTGTACACAACCCTTCTAAAGCACATGGGACCAATCCTGTGCCATAAATCCCCTGAACTGAAGTATTCCAGCTGTATTTCAGCCTGGCTTGCCCCACAGTGCTGTGTTTTGTTCACCTTTGCTGAGCAGGGGTAAACACAGCTGCAGTGTTTGCAGTGGAGGAGGAGGTGGCTGTGCACGTTAGTGCTAGGGATGCCAGGCTTGGAGCTAAGAATAGATAACTTTGCCCCACTTCATTTATTAATCAGTTTGATTATTTTACTCTCTCCAGTTGTGCAAATCAGACATAATCAGGTTCCCTTAATAGCATGATAGGTCTGTGTGTTCAATTATACAGGGCAACATTATTCACAGATCCTTCTAAATTTCCCCATATAGACTAATCTTATTAATGTTTATCTTCTAATCTATATACCAATTCAGAGAGGGTAATCTCTATCTAAATGAAGCTACTGTTCATACAGAGTTCTCTTCTTTAAAGGAGTCATGGTAGCATTTAATATTATGAAAAGCTTAAAGCAGAAAAAAATGTAATTAACTGTGAAGCATCATTAAAAATGATGGTGTCCAAACCGGTTTTGTGGCTGATTTTTAAGGTCCCTTCCAGCCCAAATCATTCTGTGTTGTCAAAACCAAAGGCAGGAGGAATAACTGTATTACAGCAGGTGAAACCTCAAGTTTGGGAACACCCAACCACATTAGTTCTTGACCTCCGTGTTTATGTTTGGCTACAGAAATTGCCTTGTTAAGTGGTCAAGAAGCATAGTGCTTGGATAACCTGCCCAGGTCCCAAAGGATCCAGTGTCTACCTCCTTGCACTCATTTGTTTTAATCAATGGCAGCAGAGGACGGGGCAGGGGGAGGCGGTGGCGAAACCAAACAGGCATTTTGTAAAAATGCAGGTTATGACCTAAGCATGACTGCAGCTTCTTCCAGTTCTGGGCACTGGGTTTGACTCCTGAAACATGAGGAACCATGTCTGGAGGGCTAATCTGGGATATATTCACTGTGTACCGGTGGGAAATGTCTAAGTGGATATTTAAGGGACTTCAGCCACACTTCAGTCCCTGTGAAGAACAACAAGGGCCATGTGAAGCATTTAGGCACACACAAGCCTGTCCCTACTCAGTAAAGCACTTCGGGGTGCTTTTAAGCCCCTTGATTTCTGCTCTTGGTTTTATCAGCAGGAGGTTTTTCAAAGGCAAGAGGCTGCCCTCATCTCACAAACGGGCTAACCTGCCTTGTGACAAAATAGTCCTCAAAAACTCTTCATTCTTCAAAAAGTTAATGTTGTTCTCCTTCCCCTGCTGCAGTGGTCAATGCCTTTAAGACTATTCCTTTCTTACCTGTGCATTTGGGAAATACTGTTTGTAATTATGTCCTTCTGCTGTTTATTCCCTCAAAGGGACACTGGAAATGCTCTGTGTTTTCCTCAGACTGATGCATTAGCAGGTTGATGCATCTATGTCAGTCATTACTTCTCTAAGTGCTTACATTCCTGTCTTGGGTTGAAGACAGGTATCTGCTGGGAAAGGCAGAACCCTCCCTCAGAACCCCCCCCCCCTGAATTANAGAACGGAAGAACTCCAAGATGGAACGCAGGAGTTTTGGTGCAGGGATGGATTAGATGGGTCACCGTTCTTCCCGCAGTCTCAGCTGGGCATCCCAGCAGGGCGAGCAGAAGCAGCAGCAGCAGGGAAAAAGACAGAAGCTCCTGGGTTATGAACTCCTTTTCTTTTCCAAGCAATCACAGCTCTGAGTGTCCTCTCTCCTCGAAAAACCAACACAGCAATGATTTTTTTCTTTTCCTCTCCCTTCCCAGCCCGGCAAGTATTTGTCTTGTACACTTAAGTATCGGCCATCAGGTTGCCCCGCAACAAATGGGACAGAAATTCTATAGGTAAAGAGAACGAAAAGGGACAACACCCCTACCCCCCACAATTCCTGCATCAGCCTGTTCAGGGCAGTTCTTCCAGGTGTGCACCAATGTAGCAAAGAAAAGAAAATCAAACAGGTGTGAAAGCAGGAAGAAGTGCCTCATATTGCTTCATAAGATTTTGTGCAGAAAGACACCATACTAAGATTGAAAAAAATCACTGGCTTTCTTGCAGCCAGGCAGAAATTTTTCTGCTTCTCTCCCCCTTTTCTCTCTGAGGATCCAAGCAGACTTTGGGGTGCAGGTGAAGGATGCCATGTGCAGGTTTTCCTGCTGACTACCTTAGGCTGAGGATGATGCCACAGATTCTTGACATTCAGGCATCATTAGAGTTATCTCTTCTGGTGTTCTTTATAGCCCTGGCTAAAGGGCTTTATGTGGTAATGCTGAACTAAATTCTCTCTAAAAGTACCCATTTGTGAGGTGGAAACCAGAAAGCAAGAGCATCCCTCTGTATGCTGGACAGGTGTCTGCTCTCAGAGTGTAAAATTGGCACTTCCAAGTCTTTACACTTAGCTTTGGAGCTTATCATTACTTTTTCTGCCAGGTTAAAGCATGGTGAACAGGGGGAGATAACAAAAAAAAGATTAGGGATGTGGAAAAACTTCTTTATGAAAGAGCAAAAGGATTGATGCTCTTTGCTATGGAGAAGCAGCAAATAAGAACAGATCTGAAAATGTCTCTTAGCATTTGTTACTATGAAGCCCCTTGCTTTTGCTCCTTCTCCCATGGTAATAGGAGGTAGAAGGTATGCATTTAAAAGGGGAGACCTAACACCTGTTTAAAAGGAAATAAGTTATTCTTTCCATATTTTGGCCATATTTTAGCTGTTTCAAGACGTCATGGACACTAAGAGGTTAGTATGATTTTTCTTTGCATAGTCAGGGTTTTTTTGAAAGGCTGCGTATTTATAGGCAGAATATCCCATTCTATATCAAGTGTGACAACACTACAAATTAATCAAAGCCAAAAATGTTCAAAGCCAGAAATGCTCACAGTATTTGAAAGAATCTTAGTGTTTCAGTGCCATGGTTTGTAAGCAACCTTCTCCTGTACTATCAGAGGTTTTCTTCACACAGTATAAAACACCATCAGAGGGATCAAATACACTTCATGGAAACACCATCTCTGACAAATGTTCCTTTGTAAGTATATAAACTTTATATGAGCATGAACTGGATATAACAAAATACACTATATATATAATATATAAAACAGTAATGGACATTTCATGAAAATTTTTGACTACATACCTGAAAACTTATTTAAGAGTTTAAGAAAAGAGGATATGGCTTACTTTTGGCTGCCCTGAAGAAGCCCTTGGATGCTCCTTAGAAGCTCCTGATGTAGGTCATTCAGTCACAGGATCCTATTTATAGGGGAATAATGAACTTTGATAAAGCATCTAATGTGTTCTGACATCCTTTGGCCAGTTCTTTTTAAATGTCATATTTTTTAAAGTGGAATGATTTATCTCTTTGCATTGTATTATGAATGTGAAAGGCTTTTCTTTGTGAGCTGAACAGTAAAAGTTACTTAAAACTAGGGGTAAATTGTGTCTCCTGGTTTACATGTAAGCAGTTATTTAGTTGAGACACCAAGAGTCTTAATGTTTAAATTACACAATGCTTGATGTTTAGTATATTCTTCTCAGAGAACTGGTGTCTGGTGTTTTCATTTTCTGCTGTCTTTTGATTCTAGCAGCAGAGATAATTTGGTACTTGGCATGCTCTTGTTATTTACAGATGACATGGGCAACCCAGAAACTTGTCCAACAAAAAAACCCAACCATGCAGTAAACTGGAAATGAGAAGAGGATCTTGTAATGGCTCCAAAAAAACCCCAGCAATCCAGTTAAAAAAAGGAAACAACAGAACAATAAAAAATGAAAAGAAAACAAGAAATAAACAAACAAACCCCACCCCCCCTCCAAAAAAAAAAAGCCCAAAGCAAAACAAAAAAACCCCAAAAACCTCACTAGGAATTCCTTGTAGAAAAGGTTTAACAAGGCTGAAAAGATTTGGCAGCAGGAGTGTCAGCAAGTGTTTTGTCCCATGTCTTGTTTTGATCAGAGTGCTACAAGACCTTTCTGATTCCTTAAATGTCCCACTGGGCTCTGGGATTTTGGTTACACTGTGAGCATGCTGGTTCCAGGAGGGGAGTAGCAGTGGTTTGGTGGTGTGGAATTTAGGGGATGAGGGGGAGAGGGAATGGGAGGATACTGCTGGAGAAGCCTGAAAAGAAGGAATGCACATGGTGTGAGCCTATGAAAAAGGTGGAGAGAGAATGAATGCTTACAAATGCTGGAGCACCAGGACACAGGGAATGGCTTTCCACTGCCAGAGGGCAGGGATGGATGGGATATTGGGAAGGAATTGTTCCCTGGGAGGGTGGGCAGGCCCTGGCACAGGGTGCCCAGAGCAGCTGTGGCTGCCCCTGGATCCCTGGCAGTGTCTAAGGCCAGGTTGGAGCAATCTGGGACAGTGGAAGGTGTCCCTGCCCATGGCAGGAATGGATGAAGGTCCCTTCAAACCATTCTGGGATTCTATGAAGTTTTGCTTTGTCCTGCACCCTTCTCCCAAGTTAATGTTGTGTTCACTGGATCCCTGACACATGATGCAGAAGCTGTTCACTGGGAAGCAGCATGCCTCTAGCAGAGATTACATTCCAATAAGGAGAATAAGGAGGAGGAACGAGGCAGAACCATGAGCTGACCTGTTTCAACAGGCAGCAGCACCTGTGCTCATAGGCATTGCTCTTGCACTGGTCCAGGTCTGCAGCTTCAGGAACATTTTTTCAGTTCCTCTTATAGAGCTGTGGGTTAAAGTTTGTCACTTAAAGCTTTTAATTGGAAAGTGTAATTGGAGTTTTCAAACACAGAACACAAATCTTGGTAACTAACACACACATTTGAAACTTCTCATAAAATAAACTGTAAAAGTTTAATTGAAATGAAAGTTGCAAAAACTGCGTTTCCTGGAACAATCGAGCATAAACCATGGTGTGATAATATTGTGGCTCCTCCTTCAGTGACAGAATATAATTTTTCTTTAAAAGAGTCCAACATTCAAGTTATTAAACAACTTAAAACTTAAGCATGTTCTCAATAATCAAGAATCAATAAGGTTGGAAAATATTTTTGAGAGCAAATCCTCTACCTGATGAAATTTTAGCAAGGAAGAGGAAGGTCAAAATAGAATAAATTAACTAGTAACTACTTCTGCCTCAAAGGTGAGGGTTTTTCTCTGCATCACTGAGTGCTTTAAGTTAATAATTGCCTTCATTTCGGCTTTGTTAGGTAAGGAGCAGGTATACCAAGGGTCCTGCTTTGTTTCTGGTTGTAGTAAGACTTTGGCAAAGGTGGTCACAGGACACACACTGAAACATTCCATAGAGCTTCCAGCAGCAGGAACTGCACTCACATGTGATGTGCATGTCCTGAGAGAGGTTTATTTTCCCCAGCTAGGCAGGCCTGTATCACAGGGGAGGGCACTGGAGCAGCATGGTTGTTTCAGGGTACAGTGAGGAAGGCAAAGAGGATTGGGTTTTTTCTCATTTGTGTGTCAGTCTCCTGGGAGGAGGAATGCTCTCAAGGCCTCAAGCTGTGCTCATGCTCACCCCATCCGTGTTCCACTCTTGATCTTTCCTCTCCAGGGTTTCAACAGCACATTGTGAACCATTTTCCTTCCAGAGGCGTGTGCTGAATCCATACCAAGCGTGGAGCTCCTCAGAGAGGCCGCAGTGTTGCAGTGAGGGAGCCCCTGGATGTGAGAGGAAAGAAAGGTGAATTTGCTGCCTGTTCCCCACAGTTAGGAGCTTTGGTGTTACCAGTTAGCTTTGTGTGAGTCCAGGCTGTAGCTCACCTCTGAAAGTGGGTTGTATTTTAACAGTGTGTGTGGCATTTCTGCAGCTACTACAGAGTTACTCAACAGCTGCCCTCCAAAGGCAGTGATGTGGCTCTCATGCCCTCTCTTCACTGGGTTCCTGCCCTGTCTATTCCTTTTGGTCACATTTTGGGACAATTCCATAGTCCATGTCTCAAATTGTTTGGTTAAGAGCTTCTAACATCCAGCTAGATTCTGCATACCAGTTCCCTTGGCTGGCAATCACCGACAGTACAAGTGCTGATGTTGCTAAACATGTGATTAAATGTAACCAGGAGCAGCCTACCCACTAATCTCTGATGATACAAGAGTTGTCATTCCACACCACCCCCCTCACACAGGAGAGCATTTTCTGTGTTATGCATGTCTGGAAGCCTTTGACAAGTGTTTGTGTTTGGATTTTCTTTGTTTTTCTAGTGGTAGTGTTTGAACAACTAAAATGTGTGTTTATTCCTCCATACTTGAGTGGCAAAGTCTCACTTGGAGAGAATAGTGATGGGAGAGAAAATACAAGAGCTTTTGTGTTTTGGGAAGTGTGTTTGAACCTGTTTAGCTCCATTCCCAGGAGATGGATATTATGGGCCAGATTCTCAGTTGATGAATGGAGAGATAAGCAGAAAATATTTGAACAGCATATAGTGAGAAATATGACTGACCACTGGGAAAAAAAATTATACCACTAGGAAAGTCTTACTAAAGAGGTTTCAGTGTAATGAAGAGGGAAACATTAATCTGGAAACACTTACTCCTAGGCTTTTCTACAGGTATGCCTGAATTAATGGAGTTAATGTTCTTTTAATTTGTCTTCTTGCATCTGTTTGCTTCTTTACAAGAAAACTGAACAGATTTTTGTTCTCTTTCAGCTCATCCTCTGGCTGCTCTGAAGTCTTCACACAGCTATAGGACTGGCAGATCAGAAGAATAACTGCACCACTCTGGGCAAGTGAGTAAACTGACTTTTGTGAGAGGTTTATGACTTTTTCAGGTTGGAAAGGCCACTGAGGTCAGGTACTCGGGTAACTGAATCACTCTGTAAGTTTTCACACCATGAACAGGTTGTCCAGAGAAGTTGTAGGGCCTCCATCCCTGGCATTGTCCAAGGCCAGGTTGGGTGGGGCTTGGAGCAATCTGGGATGGTGAAAGATGTCCCTACATATGGCAGAAGGATAGAACAAGATGACCTCTAAGGTCCCTCCAACCCGAACAATTCTGTGATTCTATGTGATTCCATATTAAAAAGCAAAATTTATGACAGAAGAGCTGGAATGAAACTAAGGATAATGGTGGTAGTAATTAGAAATGTGTCATTTGTTTGTTGTCTTATGGTTACTTTAAGTGATTACATATTACCACGACTTAGTTACTTGATTTATTTTAACATTTACTGTCAATTTTAGGCTTATTGTAATTGAAAATATATTAAATTTGAGTGGAGAAGGTCAATAACAAAAATATAAAAAGTCACCCAGCAGTCAGGAAAACTTGCCAGTTTTCTTCTGCATTTTCAGCTGAAAAGGATGAGTGGAGAGAGAGAGCAGGCAGAATGAGGGACTGTCTGGGACAGAAGTGGGGTCATTTCAGCATGGAAAGCCAATGATGGTGTTACAGCCTCCAGATTTAGCTGCCATCAAAAGCTGTGCCACCTGGTTTTCTTCGTGTTTGTGAAAAAATATTGCCAACCAAGAAAATCTAAGCAGTCTCTTCCTACCCAGGCCTGAGCTGAGTAACTGCAATGGGTTTATTTACCAAATTTCGATTTCCCAGTCAGTGAACCAAGAATGTCATGGTTTGACACCAGCCAAGGGCCAGTGCACCCATGAAAATATATTTCTCTCAATTTCTGCTGTGATATAGCACCAAAAAAAAAGCACAATCACCCAAACTTAAAGTATAGAAAAGAAGCTTTATTAACTAACATTAAAAGGAGGAAAGAAAAACAGAAACCAGAATGAAACTTTCAAAATATCCATCCTCCCCCCACCAACTGTTCACTCTCCCACTGACAACATGAAAAAACAAAACCTAGGATTTTCAGTCAATCCATCCCTTGAACAATCATTTCTCCAATCCATCAGGAAGAGTGGAGTCTCTTCTGCATTGCCATAGATCTCGCACAAGAATACCAGTCCTCTTGTGGCCACACACTTCACAAATGGCCTGCCTGGGGATTTGCATTGTGAAGCATCGCCCCCCCCCTCCTCTCACAACTGCCCACGGGCTGTATCAGCTTTTAGGGTACAGTTTAAGAATGTCTTTTTCCTAGTCTGAAACAAAAACTCTTCTCATTAGCTCCATCTTCATCCCAAGGAACAGTTATCTCTCATTCCTGGGGCCGGGTATATCATTACATCAGTGATTCAGCGCTCCCCATTTCTGGTTGTTCCTGAGGCCGGGTACATCAACAATCAGTGCCCAGCACTCCCCATCTCTGGTTGTCCCTGGGGCCAGGGACATCAAAATTCAGTGCTTGATCAGCATTCCCCAAAGGACTAGAACATTCCCCTAGAAAGCATCCTACATGTTATTAAAACATCCAGTCCATTCTCTATGGCTTTGTGTAAGGGTCGGCCTGAAGATCTCATTTTGCCTCCCGATCGTTGGGACAGAGACTGGGACAGACACTACAAGTCACACCCTGGCCTGGCTGATGGGGGGAGATGTTTGCTGCTGTGGTACAGTGCTTTGGGCAGAGCAACTGTAGGCACAATGCGTATGTTCACCGCCACGGT
Organism: Bombycilla garrulus; assembly: GCA_013400315.1. NCBI lineage: Eukaryota > Metazoa > Chordata > Aves > Passeriformes > Bombycillidae > Bombycilla > Bombycilla garrulus. The sequence goes on along the minus strand of VXBU01007640.1, from coordinate 24,396 downwards.
ACAGCACAAACCTGATGTTGATCAGCTATGGGCCTGCTCACAATAGGCCATAAATCTCCCTGCCTTTTGGTCAGAGGCCATTCACTTTGGAAAAAGATTTAAAAACTGTGACTCTCTAAAGGGACTCTCGAGATCTCCCCATGGAAGAAGACGTGTCTGTTGGCTGGGCCACGAGGACTTTGTCTTGCTGTTGGTATGTATATCCCACCTTCCCTCTCTCCTTCTCTCCCTACTTTGCTCTCTTTCTCTCTCTCCCCTCTATCGCATAACTGAGTTGATTAGCACTCAATAAAGTGTTTGTTGTTTTGTTGAAATTATAGTCCCTTGCTGGTTTGCCTCTTATTTTGCACCTCGAGATCCCTCAAACCATCATGATTTCCGCCTTGATGTTACAGCGGATCATGACACTTTGCAAGAGAAGTTCATGCCAACCTGGCTTACTCCTTCATTCTTCCTTCCCACTTTGGATTCTTCCCTGCCTTTTCTTTCACATCAGGTTTCAGGTCCCGTCTTTTATCTCCTTTGAGTTGCTCCCCTTTCAGTTGAGTAGGGTGCATGCCTTAAAGAGGTCCATCTGGGAAGAAAACAGTTAAAACCTCATTTTCTGGGACTTCTGCCAGTAGCTCACCTGTTATTATCAGTTTCGTGTCCTTGAGCCGCCTTGGAGAAATGGGAGGCTAAGATTCTCAGCTCCATGCCAGGGAGAGATGGGGGGGAATTCTTCTCCTCTGCCAGGCTGGGGCCAGCCTGCCCCTCCATTATTCCCACTCCCTGCTGGGACAGTTCCCTCCGAAGGGGCTGTCTCTCTCCCGGCCTGGCCCGGCCCAGCACAACCCACCCCCTCCCCCAAAGGTCATGGGAGGGAGGGAAGCCGGGCCGAGGCTGCAGCACATCTGTGCCTGTTCAAGGCCAGAAGGAAAAGAGAGTGATTCCCAGGCAGTCCTGTGCCAAATATATATCCTACTGAGACAATTTCACTTTTGATTTGGCTCATTTCCCAGTCTGTTTTTAAAACTGGACCACAATTGGTGTTCCACTGGGCCCAGGGGAAATTCACAGGCAATCCTCACTTCCTGGGGTGGCTATTTTCCTGCCCAACAAAATGTCAATCAATCTCAAACCAGCACAGTAACATATTAGGAAAACTTTTGATCCAGGGTCAGAGCTGTGCAGTATTGCTTTTCAAATCTGTGCTTGGTTCCTTGGTTCTCCTAATTGTGCAGAAAGGCTTTTCAGATGGGCATTCCCATGAAAATATCCCAAACATTTTGTAGAAATTGCTACAGGAAGGACCTTCAGTGGAGAGTTAGTGAAAGCAATGGCTTAAGTTAAAACTGTAGTGCTTGCAATCCCACACATCACAGCCGTGCAATCCCACACATAGCAGTGCTTTCCTCAAATTTAAATCTAAAATTTCCCTGGTGCAAATTGAGGCCATTTTATCTCATCCTGTTATTTTGGTGATCCACAAGTTATAATTGTTGAGTCTAAGAAATCTATAATTTATTTTAGTTTAACAGGTTGCATAAAAGTATCTACAAAATTAAAAGTATTTGGGAAAATATCTTTCACAAATGATATGTGTTAGGCAGAAATGTACTGGAATTTCAGAGGTTTATTTATTCCTCTGCTAAAGAGGAAGCGTCTTATATTTTTATTGTATACTTATACTAAGCAAACACCCAAAAATCATAAAGCTGGTGTATATAAAAAAATATTCTGTTCATTTCCATTTATTATCATAAAACATCTCTGGGTAGTATTTATTTTTAAAACCATTGACAGCTGCTGGTTTGTCTTGTGGATTAATTTGTAGCAAAATTTTATAGACATTGGCATCTTTCAGTTCCAAAGGCATCTGATATTTTGAAGGATATTCCAGTGGGAATGAGGCTGGTGTTTTAAGCTGCAGTTATTTTCACTTTCAATAACCTGCTACCTTGGAGCCTTGACAACATTTAAACTGAGAGTTCCACACCTTATGTTGATGATTAATTCTTGGTTCATGATGAAACTAAAACATCACTTGTGGTTTAAGGTACACAAGACATAATAAATTCATTAAGTGAACGTCAGTCTCCTTTTCCTGTTTGAAGATATTGGTAAGAATATTGCTTTGGGTTTGATTTTCTCTACAGTTTTTTTTACCTGCTTGTGGAATGAATACAAATATGGGACATTCACAGATGTGTTTGGTGTTTGTCATTGCTTCAGTAATTTCTTTTTGGGATAACTGAGAGCAATTTCTGCATCCAAAATCTCTTTCAAATGTGGAATTTCTTTAAAAAAATTCGAGAGCAGCGTTCATTCAGGAGAAGAGAAGACAGAACACAAGATAGATGTTACTTCAACTAGAACAGTTTTCAGGTGGAAGGGACCTGCAAAGATTCCCAGTCCAACTGCATAAACCAAGTTCTAAACCCCATCCAGATATTCACAGAAAAATGGGAACTACACAACTCAGGCAGTGATGTGCTGTTTGGTCACACTTCTCCTTTCATATGCTTACTGAGACAGAACATTTTATGCTGTGTAAAATGAAAATGTGGGCATATACACAGAATGCTGCCAGTATTATGAAATTTTGAAGGTACCATAACCAAAATTTGGCTGACAAATATTAGAATTTGGTCAATCATTTAACTGCTTGATTTATTTATTGAATTCTCATTTTGAACAAGCTAAATATTTTTACTTCTGGAAAGAAAATTACCAGTCCTTTTAAATGCTGTAAATGCAGTCCAAATGTTTTTCCTAATCCTTGTGATGCCCCATTGCTGTGAGGTTTCAGATGGGTCATAGAGAGTGACCAACGGTCCCTTCTCTAACTGTGTCAGAATGTCGGAGGGCCCAAGCAGAGAGTCCAGCATGTGTTGTTTTGTACCTGTTTAATGTCACCACTCTACCAAAAGCAAGGATAAAGTCAGTGATTAATGTGGGATTCAAAAGAAGGATTTAGCACAGGTTCCATTTAACCTGTCTGGGCTTAATCAGGTTATTTCTGTTTGCAGAAGGGAAACTGGGGAGAGGAATACTGAAGCTTGTCTACAGCCATGCTTTGGACAAAGTGTGGTTTATGTTTGGACATAAATCTTGCCCACTGGATTGAGTTTTAGATCCTTGGTTGCAGGACTGTGTTTGGGTTTCTTTTGTCCTCAGTGTTTGGGTTTCTTTTGTCCTCAAAGGGCTTTAATGGCAGAGTAATGTACCCTTCAAAAACACAGGTCAGTTTTCAAAGGTTTTCTGAGGCTGCTGGTTGAAGAATTTTCTCATGGCCCTGCAAAACTGTGTCTTCTGTCAGGAAAACAGATTTTTTCCATGATGGACTCTTTTATCAGATAAATGTAAGAGTGTTTAGACCTGGGTCTTTCAAAACAGAGTTCCAGTCTTTCACTTCTGAGTCTGTGAAAGTCACAAACATTTCCTCTCATATCAATTTAGCCGCTTTTGTCTATTAGTTTTTTGTTACCAATGCCCCTGTGTGCTGCCCTGAGCTGAGCTCTGTGCAAAAGCCCTCTCTCCTAACCCAGTAGGATTCCTCCTCCCTGGAGCTGAGCACTGCAGCCCAGGAAGCAAGGCCAGAGGGGAGAACTGAGCCATCCACTTGTGAAGAGCTGCTCTCACAGGCAGCAGTCAAGGCAGGGCAGGAGCTGCAGTTCATCAACTGCACTGAGGGAAGGAGGATGGAAATGGAGCCTTTCTTTGAAGGGAGAATGTCAGAACGGAGTGGTTTTCATACTGAAGGTGCAAACAGCTGCTCATGGCAGTGAGTTAAAAATCCCTAAATGGGATGAAAGTTGCATATTTTACTGAGCTCTGCTGGGAAGCATTTCTCTTGGTTTAGAGACAAATGTGAGGAGAAAAATACTCTGGAATGAGTGTTTTTTCTAAAGAGAAGGGCTTCGGTAATCCCTTTTGCCAACAAGAAATGAATACCAGTGAGTGAAAGTGACAAAAACCCTGTTTATTAACAAAGCATGGTGCCTGAAAGGCACAGAAAAAAAATCTAATAAGTGCTAGATATTGAAATTTTGGAACTTTACCCCCGCCCCTCACCTGGCTGCTAGGCCAGGAAGGCAAAAATAGTCGCTGGTTTTATCTCGGAAGGGAAAATTCACGCAGCAGCTTGGGCAAAATAGATGGGAACTTGCTGAACCTCTGGTCTCCTCCTCACAGCAGATGAAGGTGGTGGATTTTTGTGTCCTTTCCTGGTTAGTTCAGCTTTTTTGCACAAGGCCTTGGGCTTGAAGCAGCCCCCCACAGGCTCCACAGTCTCGGTGATTTGGATCTCCGAGAGAAACCCAAGCCCAAACAGTTCAAGAAAAAAAACCCAAAATGCTGCTGAAAGGATTCCCAGTACAGCCTCCAGGTCAGGGGAAGGAGAAATGAAAACTTTTTTCTTAAGGTAGCAAAAACTAATCTAGAGAAAGCAGCATAGTCACATGCAATCCCCACAGCTGGGTGTGAGTCTTTGAATAAATCCTGCACAGGAGCTCCAAGGCTCCCGGCCCTGCTCCAGACTCACCTCACAGCTCCAGCAGCCACTTCTGGACATAGAGCAGATGATTAGGGAATAGAGTATCATCATGATATCACCCCAAAACAGCATTGGATCCCACAGCTGGACCACAGCACTGTACTGAAGATGCAGCTTTGTGGGACATACCCTGAAGTCCCATTAATTAGTAGATTGAATCAGGCAATCCCAGAATGTTTGGATTGGCAGGACTTTAACCCCACCCATCAAAAGGCAGTGACACCTTCCACTGTCCCAGGCTGCTCCAAGCCCTGTCCAGCATGGCCTTGGACACTTCCAGGGATCCAGGAACAGCCACAGCTTTTCTGGGCACCCTGTGCCAGAGCCTGCCCACTCTCCCAGGGAACAATTCCTGACCAATATCCCATCTATCCCTGCCCTCTGGCACTGGGAAACAATTCCCTGTGTCCTGTCCCTCCATTCCTTGTCCCCCGTCCCTCTCCAGCTCTCCTGGAGCCTCTTTCAGCATTGCAAGGGTCGCTAAGATCTAAGAAATTCTTCTCTCCAGGCTGAACAAACCCTACCATCCCAAAACTCTTTGAGAGTCCTTTTAGGCCCATGTCTGTAACATTAAAAATCTGAGCACCTGAGGAACTCCTGTCCCAAATCCTTCCTTTTACAGAACTTTTCTCTGTGTAAAGGAGGAGGAAAAGCCATGGCAGGGTATCCTGCCCTGCTTCCTGTGGCTGGGTCCTACCCGCACAAGTTGGGGATGAGTGCCCAGGGACCAGCCCTGGTGCTGAGAGCACACAGCTGGCTCAGTTGTTGAGGAAAATTACTGGTAGGTATTGTCCCTTCGGGAAAGGACATAATTAATCAGTAAGTAAGTGATTTTTTTATGCATTATTTACCTTCCCGAGGCAAGATGAAAAAAAGCCACAATGTATTTTGTACCTGCCTGGATAGGCTTCATTTTCCTGCAGCTAAAACCAGCTCTGAAATATATTCAAAGGGAACTTTTCTTTGGTGCTGATTATTTCTTTGTAACTTTCCCAGTCTTTTCACTTCTTCAAGGCTGAACTGTTTTGGCCCCAAGTCCCCTATTTTTGCTGATAGGTAATTACCTGTTCCACTTTATCACTTATGTCAGGCACAGGTAAAGCATTCAGGGTTTGACCTTTTTTAATTTTTTCTTTGTCCCCCTTTCTTTTCAGCTATAGCTGTGAATTAGATTGCATTAGCAGCAGGTATTTGGGATCATCCTTTATTGCCAGCCATTTAAATGTAATTGTTACATCCTCCTCCTCTGCCACCTCTTTGCTCCCCTTAAGAAAATCCTGCCTTCACAAAAGTGTCATACTTGTCCTTGGCGAGGGAAGGATTGTGCCATCTGGGAGCACAGCAGTGCTACAAGCCAGAACTGAAGAAAGTAAGATAGCTAATAAAGAAGAAATTCAAGTCAAAATGGTGAAATTACTCTAAAGGTTTCCTTTGAAAGTGTGCTGAGTGGCTGATAGAAAAGTGGCATTTCTGTAGTGCTCAGCTGAGCCTGGGAATGAGGGATCACCAAGCCCCTCTGCAATGAGAAGTGGTTATTAGGAGGGGAATTAAGGAATGCCTATTATTCACAGACTGGAAGATGTGATGAAGATATCACTTGTGTTTAAATCAATCTTCTCCAGCAATTTACCTCAATTCTTCCAACTTCAGCAGAAGTTACCTCAAGAGGCTGTTCAGGAGGATAAAGGAGAGGAGAGACAGGTGGATGGAGAAAGTTACAATTAGGTAGAAATAGCAAAGGCTGCCAAGTTGCAAAAAATTGGAAATGTCTTAAGATATTTAGAGCTGATGGCCTGGAGAAAATGGTAATCACTCAGTTACTGGGGACAAGGTGGTGGAAGGTCAGCGGAGATCAGAGATGGCAAGGAGGCACTGGGCCCTTTACAGAGCAGGACCAAGTTGTGGGCTAGAAAAGGGAAAATCTGAGGAGCCCTGGATGGAACCCACCAACCCCACTGGGTCCTGAAGTCTTTGAGGAGGGAGATTGAAGGGGTGCAGCAAAACTTGGTAAACATTTTTCTTTTATTTCCTACTGGAATTTATTTAATGTGGAATTTTAGGCTGAGTGCAATGATCTATTAAAGCAAAACAGAAGGAAAAGAAATGTGGACAAATGTAGGGTTTGATACGTCTTTTTCTCTCTTTCTCTCTTTCTCTCTTTCTCTCTTTCTCTCTTTTCTTTTGGTGTTCAACTACTTGAAAAAGAGACAAATAATATAGGACCTTCTAGTTGAGCTTTGTTTTCATTATCCTGGTAGAAATATGGAAAGAATGCAAAATCAGGCAGTGTTTATATTCTTCTGAGGTAGAACTCTTATTAAATTAGAGGTAGAGAATTTTAGCAACAAAGTAATTTCTTGAACATGATTAATAATTTTAATTTCAGTCCTAAGAGATTACTGCTGCAAGGCAGCACCTGGGTGGGTTGCCCAGACACCAGGTGGGATGCAGCAGGAGGCACTGGGGCATTGCCACTCTGTTCTGTGCTGTGCCAGGCTCCTGGCAGCATTTCATGGGTTTTTCTGGGGTAACGGGATTCCTTGCAGAAGAAATTGCACGACACTTAAGGCTCTTAAAATCAATCACTATACAAAGACCAGTTAAGAAAATAAAAAGTGAAAAATCTTTACCAGTCTCTGTGTTTTCTAAGGTGCCTCCCTGTGCAAGTTGCCTACTCCAATTGGTAGTGAGAGCATGTCTGTGCAACAATGTTATGGTTGTCTGCTTGTATGTTAATACATGTAAAAAGAAAGATGGTACTTTGGATATTGAGGCATTGTGCTGTTTCACAGGGTCTTGGAGGAGCTTATGCTGTGTTTTTTCCAGACTTATTTGTTTGTCTTAAGAGCTTCTGTAAAAATAATATTTTCCAATGAACAGAGGAAACCCTACCAAGCAGTCTCAAAACAACTTGGGCAACTGACAGAAGGCAGAGTTTTCTGCTATGAATATATTATGAGTGCCTACATTTTTTTTCTTATCTCAGGCATCCACTTTACATTAGCTTTGGAGAGTGATTTTATCTTTAAATATGAATCAGACAGTGTTGCCAAGACAACCTCTCTTCAAGCTTTTCATTTCACCTCCATTGCGTGCTGAACCTCTACTCAGTCTCCCAGAGCAACTGGTCACTTCTTTTTCAAGTGGGGTTTGATTTGATGGAGCAAGGCATTCCAAGTGCAGCATTTCCTTTGCTCCTTTGCAAGTCACTCCAGGCAATGTTCCTCACTCTGTCTCCAGCACTGCAGGACGCCAACCACACTGGCAACTGGATTACAGTACAGGAAACAAACAGTTTGGATTAGGTGCTGCTCTGTAGTTGATTCCTGCTTTGCCAGCCGATGCGTGGATATCCACATGGGAATGCAGAGCCAGTGGCAGCATTCTTCCTCTCCAGGCTGTTGCACTGGGGAGTTGTTGTTGATTTCGGATGGGCTATTGACTGTCAGTGCAGCAGTGCTGTATTTTAGGCTATCAGAGTTATGCTCACTTTTGCATTCGCCACAAATATCTTCTTGCAAGGTACCTTTTATTGAACCAGAACGATTTCTGTGGCTTGGCAGGTGCTCAGGTAGTCTGTGGGTATTGGCTGTCCTGCTGCTGGGAGGATGGGGAGGAGCATGTGGGATTCTGTTCCCTGTCATTTTTCCCTACCATGAGAACTTCTGATATATTACAGAATCACAGAATATCCTGAGCTGTAAGGGACCCACTGGGGTCACCCAGTCCAATTCCTGGCCACAACAATCCTACCCTGTGCATCCCTGAGAGCATTGTCTGAAGGGTTCTGAAGCTCTGGCAACCTTGGGGCTGTGCCCATAACCTAACGAGCCTGATCAGTGCCCAGCACCCTGTGGGGAAAGAACTTTTCCCTGATACCCAGGAAAGGCAGTGAGCTACTCAGCTGTAGGTTACTGAGCTTTCCCTCAGCATAACAGAGTGGGAGAAGACATAGGCTCTAAACAGCTGAAATTAAATATACCTCTGTCTTGTCAAAGGGGGAGTGACCAACTCAAATCAGATTTGAATAAATATAGGCTCTGTTTGTCATACAGTAATATTAAATTTCCTTTTCATTTCTCATAACCTCAGTGTATTTTATGCCCCTTTTGCTCCTACTTTGCCAACAGACCCTCTTTTCCCAGGTGCTTCTCTGCTCTGCCACTTTCAGCTTTATTAAAAGGTGGTTGTATTGTTCTGTCTTGAAGTTGCAAAGGAGGCTCTGGCAAAGTGAGGCTTTAATTAAATATAACAGTAGAGATAGCTCTGCTTGTATTAATAAGAAATGAAAGAATTTTCTGGGAAGGTTTCATTGCTCCTTTGCTGCCACAATGAATTTATTACCTCAAGGAACAGGGCTGTGTTGGTGACAAGGGGACAGCCAGCCACAGCCAAGGCTGTGACAAAACTGCAGAGTGTGCCTTGACTTTGGTGGGGATATGCAGAATCCACAGGGGTGAGGGCTCAGCAGGGATCTAAGAGCCACCTCTGAATCCTCCTGCCTGGGCCTTCAGGAGCTGCAATCTCAGATTGTTTACCAAGAAGCAGCTGAAAGATGAACAAGACAGGAATTAATCATCCTGACTGAGATGAGAATTTATCCAGTGACAGACTTATATGATCACTGGTGTTCTGAACAGTTTGTGTTTTTCACAGAGAGAAAAAACAATTTCCCCTTGAAGGATTTATTTTTTTTGTCAAAAATTTCCAAAATTTCAATTATTATTTTTTTTTTTAGCTATTTCATCCCTTCTTTCCAGCAGAGAGACACAGAGGTCAAAGTCTCTGCTGCATCTGTCTCCTGAAAGTCCTTCCCATATTCTGAAAGACTGGCTGCAGCTGAGGGACTGCTTTTCTAGTTTGCAAGTTTGATGTGGCCTTCCTGTTACATTTACAAATGTGGAATCTGTTGGTATTTAATATGATCTGTACTGAATCCACACCGGAAGTATAAATATTTATTGCTAATTTTTTTCTTTGAAATTCATGAGAATTTTGCACATGGGCTCTGCATCTCAGGGGTTTTTTTTGTGTGTTTGAGGAACGGCTGTGGAAAACTCATCAAAGTTTACCGAATAAAGAAAAGGCAGATGATACTATGAGCTGCAATGTACTACAGTGAAGGGATTGTTCTAAATGCAACACATTAAAAGTTATTTCATCCAGGACATAAATGACATTTCAGATTTTGAAAAGAATAATTATCTGAGCAGGCACATGAAAGAGGTCTTCTTTATCTATTAGAGCTTTTTTCTGTGTGTGTGTTTTAAACTGTTAAAGATAACTATGGGATTTATTTAGTGTGTGAATAAAGTAGAGTGAGTGATAACCTTGGTCTGTCACACACAGCCATTGGGATCTGTCCCATGCATTTCCTGACATGCTAAGTAAATATAGGTCTTGCATATCTGTGTTTTTTTGCTTTGTTTTTTTTTTTTTTTCTCTTTGAGGCATCTTTGTGAGTTGCAAAACAGAGCCTAAACAGGGAGTCTGCTGCTGTTTGAACCCCCTCCCAGGAGGGGAGGCAGGGCTGGGAGTCCCTGTCACCGCTGTACCTGCCGTGGCACAGGACAGTGTTGGTGGCTGTGACGGCACGTGGGTGACACGAGGCAGGGAATGCACAGCTGTGGGGCTGGGCTGTGCCTGAGCATGTGAATTGTCCAGCCTGGGTTTGAAATGCAGCCACCACACAACTGCTGGGCTGGCTCAAACCTGAGGTGCTGATAGCTCTGGGCAGACCCTGGCTGCAGAAGCAGGCTCCAAGCTTTGTCTGCCTGTACAAACCAGCCTCCATTGCCAGGCTAAGTGAATTTCCTCCTCTTTCCTCTACAGCTGCACATCTCAGAGACTGGCAAACACAGACCAGCTCCTCCTTGGAGAATATGGAGAACAAAACCTGTGCTGTGGTGAACTCAATTTTGCAGTGCAGCTGAGCTCTAAAGTCCTTACCTGCTCTCTCATTTTCTCTCCTGCACTTCTATTTTTTTCTTTTAGTAGAAAAGTGGATTTGGAAACTCTTGGAAATGCAAAGACATGGAAACCAATTGTCTTGATAAGATATTACAATAAAGGGTTTAAACAATTCATTTTTTTCACACAGAAATACAGCAATACAACTATTAAGTTCTTACCAAGAACTGCTACTGAAAATACTAACCTTTTAGTGAATGGATTTAAAGGAGAAGAGAAAAACATATCTAACTTGCATTTTTTTGGACAGACAATAGCAAACTTTTTTTACACTATTTTAAGAGTAAATACATATTTTAAAAATGTAAGGGCTATCTAAATTATAAAATCTAAAGGTTTTGGTCTGGGGAGGGTACAGAAAGAACTGAAGCTGTCTGAAACAGACAGAAGGTGTAAGGAAAACATACTTTTATTGCAATGGTCTGTGACCACAAGAGCTAAAATTTGGAGCTTTCTGTTCTATATTCTTTACTAACCAAATCACAAGGAAAAATTTACCACAGCCTCATGCCTTTTCTGATTGCTTTCCAAAACTATGCCAACTGATAGCTTTAATTTTTTCATATTTATAAAATATTTAGAGGATTAGTTTAGAGGCATGATAGTAGACAAATATAGTTTAGTCCAGGAATTCTCTCTAATTGGTGACTGTCTGGGCAAGCAGAAGACACAGAGTCATCTGAAATATTCTAAAGAGAAATGGCAACTAAGTTTATAAGAGTTTCTACAAGGTGAGGAGATTTCAATGTTTTTGTAGTTGGGTTAGATGCAAAATAATGTTCTTCATTGATAGTAGTTGTTGCTTTATTCAGAGTTCCACTACCTGATTCCTAACATCCTGAAGATGTCCCAACTACAAGGATTGCTCCCTCCCAGCAGGAAGCCCTTGAGGAGTAGTCCTTGCTCTTCAGGTGAGCCCTGGGAATTCCATGGCTTCCAAATTCATTCTGATCACATTGCAATAATTCTTTAAATAAGCTTGTGCAGTATATGAGCTGGTTTTGAACCTTATTGGGCAGCAGAGACTCCTCTGGCCACAGAACTGATGTGTCAGAGTCCTGCCATACTCTTTATTCACATTGGAAGGCTTATTTTGCATCAGTATTTCCAGCCAGTGTGGGAAAGCGATGTTGGATATCGAAAGAGTGTAAGAGCTCTTATCCTCTATGTTATCCAGGTACTGGAACTCCAAGGATTATATTTCTGTGAGCTTTACAACTCTCTGTGATCACAGAAGTAGGATCCAATCAAAAGATGAGAAAGGATGTTCATGCTGGTGTTTGCAGAGGTAAGAGGGGACCTCATGGCTGAAGAAAACCACGGGTTACACTCGGTGGTCCCACTGGAGGGAGAGTAAATGCAGAAGAAGTTGCTTGTTTTCAGTCGCATCTGCCTGTGCTGGTTTGGGCTGGGGTAGGGCTCTTTTTCTTCCCAGTGGCTGGTGTGGGGCTGTGTTTGGGTTTGTGCTGAGCACAGGGCTGAGAGTACAGAGATGTTTCTGCCCTTGCTGAGCTTGCACAGAGCCAAGGCCTGTGCTGCCCCTCATCTGGCACGCTAGGGAGGGGCTGGGAGGGGACATGGCCAGGACAGGTGAACCCAACTAACCCAAGGGATGTCCCAGTGACATCATGCTCAGGATACAAAGTAGGGGGGGACAAGGAGAAAGGGGGGAAGTTTTAAGTGATACTGTTTGTCTTTCCAAGTGCCCATTACATGGGACCTGCTCTCCTGGGAAAAGGAGTGAGTGGCTGTGGGGCCTTGGTGGCTGGAGTTAAACTGTGACAGTGGCTAAGTCATACTTTTCCTTCACTTCATAACTACCCATATAAATTAAGTAAATATTAGTCATCCTTTTGAAGGGAATAAAGAGAATTCTTTAGTATGGGGCCACATGTTTGCATAGTTCATTGCAGTTGCATTTTGAACCCACACTTAGTTTAACACTGGGTTTGTTTCCCAGCCTTTGAGTTGTCCTTCATCCTGCCAAGATGCTGGGCAGGGCATGGAGTCAGCACTGTGGGTTTTTCCATCTGTCCTGCAGTACAAGGTGCCTTGTGACCCGGCAGCCATGATGCTGAAAACAATTTTTTAAGTCTAGGAAAGAAACCTCATATTCTATTGAGTCTCAATATTTACTGTCCAAAGAATAAATATACTCTTAAAAAATAAAAAAACTCTCTTGATATTCTGCTGGATTTTTTACAGGGTTGATGTTACTTCAGACTAAGTGTGAGTGAAGAGATAAATTCATGTGGTTTGCACAAGAAAGTGTTTTATCCATTTTCACTTGCTAAAGCACACAGAGAGTTCATCTGTCATTATGAAATCCAAAGGAAAATAGAGGATTTAGGTATTATTGCTTGATGTTTTCTAGGGAAAAACATCAATACATTTTCAAGGCATTGTACAGCATTGATATTTTGTTAAGCAAACATATCTTTCTCCAGATGTGGGCTGTTCAGTTTGTCCAGAGTGTCTCAGCATTTATTTAAGCCACGCAGTTTGTCCAGAGTGTCTCAGGATTTATTTAAGCCACGAACTCCCACACCTAACCCTGTATTTAAACAATTTACCTGACTCTGATCCTTCATGCTTTTGTACTTGCCACCTACTGCTTCATCTACAAACTAGATCAATTTATTTTCTTGGACCAAACACCACAGGCATGGCAAGTCTCTCTGAACTGTCACAGGTCACATGTAAAATGGCCTTTTAAAGATGTGTTTATGGTTGTTGTAAATCTCTCTATTCCCTCTCCAACTGCAGAACAGAATGCTTCAGAACAAGTCTCATTTGGGGAACCCTTTGCAGGATGTTTGCAGCACTCAGGAGGATGATGGGGTAAGGTCCCTCTAATGAAGGCAATCTTGGCAACTCACAGTTTTCTAGAATTCAGTAAAGATTGAATGGGTTTGGAAGCTGATGTGCTGCCCTCTGGCCCAGAGGCTGTGGTTGTGGTTGGTGTTTTGACTGGATTGTGTAGAAATTGATGAAAGGAAGTGAGGCACAAGAGAGAAATAAAAGGGCAACAGAAAAGCAGGAGAGAGGACAGTAAGGCAGAGGCAAAGAAATTGAGGAGTGGAAGTCTCAGTTGCTCTGGGTTCACCCTGCTGGAGCTACTGAGAATTATTCTAATTTAAATAATTATTAGGAGCTAACAATTGCATAAACAACCCAAGCAAAATCTTCCTGAAATGCTGCTGCTTTCTTCTCCAAGTACCTGTCACTGCAAGTGCCACTCACCAACCTTTCCCGTCACTCTTACCTCTATCACAATCATTATTTTATCATCTTTCTTCTCTCTTGCACATGAGAGAATGGAGCTGTATTGTTATGCTGGAATTGTCCTTGTTTCTTTCATCCAAACTTAGCTGGGTTCTCAGCTGCAGCTTCTGCAGAGCTCTTCAGTACATTCTCTTTCCCACTGTAGGAACTTCATCATCTTGACTCCAACCCCTGTATAGAATCACAGAATGGTTTGGGTTGGGAGTGACCTTATAGAATCTCTAAATCCGACCTTCTGCTGTGAGCAGGGGCACCTTCACCTTCCATCCTTCTAGGTTGCTCCAGGCTCCGTCCAACCTGGCTTTTGTCTTTAGAGCTCTTGTCTTCTCTCACTCCCCAGAGATACATGTGAAGCCTTGAGAGCAATTTCCCCTTACATAAAGTTCTCTGTAAAGCCCTTTTTTCACTCTGTAAAGTGAAAACACTTTACTTGAGTTCCCCCCTTTTTCATAGGATTTGATGCTCCTCAGCCACTTAACCCACAAATATTTTTTTGCTTTGTTTTCCACATCAATCCTCGTGTATAAGGGAAAAATTATTCTAATAGAGCTGTCCACTCATTTCTGTGCTCCTTATAACTCTCTGCCTGTGAGTCCCTATTATGTTTGAGTGGGGATATCACATGCATTGCATTTCCTGGCTTTGCTTCCCCAGCTATTCCTTTTCGCTTAACTTTCCATATTTCCGCTATTTCTGATGGAAACTCATGTAGGTAGCTGAGCACTCAACATATCCAACAGCATTACCTGTGCTTTTTGCCTTTCATCTCACAAATGGCCAAGAAATGTAGGGCTGGAACCTGTGATTAATGTGTTGCTGGGGTAGTGGAAAATGTCCATAACTCTGTGACTGTGGTCAGTGAAAGGATATTTTCTCTCCATGTGATGAATTCCCAATCCTCTGGCAGGGATGACGATCCTGGGACACCAGGCTGGTTAACTAGGAGTGCTTTTTTATTGGTTCTTTTGAAGAATAAAAGTGTTGACAGGAGTAGCATAATACTAGTTTAGTCTTTTATATTTGAGTAGCATAGAAACTAAATTCTATTACAATATTTGCATAACTTATTCAGTCCACAGAATTTTGTTTCAAACTTTTAAAGACATTACAATTACCTTAAGCTTCAAAGACCAGTAAATCAGTAATGTATATTAATCCAAATTCCTAGGCAAATATGTATACTTAATTGAACTTTTTCTTCTTCAGGAACATTTGCATATTAAAGAGAGCTGTGCAGGCCCTCCCTGTCCAGCTCTGACAAACTGGAACGTGGTCAGGAGGCTGCCTTGAAATTAATTTTTATTCCAAAGATTTTGCTGCCAATCCCTTCACCTCTCAGTGTCTGAAACTAAACCTCCCTGTAAGGCAGGTGCTTGGCTGTGCCCCTGGCCTGGTCTCTGGCCTCTCCTGACTGCAGAAGGCTTTCACTTGGATTTTCAGCAGCTGCTCCTGCCTGTGACATCTCTGTCTGGGACATTAATTCTACTTCAGGTCACTGGTTCTTTGGTGCTCATTCTGAATTAACCACCCACTCCAGCCTCCCACTTGCAAGACCACCTCCACCAAATTTTGATTACAACAGTACCATAGTCACTGCTATAAGGATTTTTTAGTCTTCTGATGTACTGTTTTGTCTTCTTGTTTATTATCACATTGTTTCATGCTTGTATTTATCAGGTATGTAATTCTACTTTCACTTCAGAGAACTCACAAACAGAACCTCTTTAGGTTATCCCTAATTAGCCATCAAAAAGCCTCTGCACTGTGTTTCCCATCCTTATATATCAGCAATGAACCAGATTTCCATTATTATTTAAGTCTGAATGGGAATGAGAGAAAAGTCCCTTACTTACAATTCAAAATTCTGGTATTGGGCACCATGTCATAATATTTGGGACAAGTGGGATTGAGTGCTCTCAAGTCAAGTGAGCTGTTTTGCTGGTGTATACAAATATATAGTTCAGAAAAAACCCCAGTGTGTGAAATGTGCTTCACTGGCATCCTTTTCTTTTTCTAACAATTCCTCCAGCATGGTAATTCTTCCAGCAAGATAAGGAAAGAATTGGAGACTTTACTCGGAATACCTTTGTAAAACAGCCAGAGCTTTTGGGGTTTTTTTTTTTTGGTTTTTTCCTGTAGTAAATAATCTCCAAGAACCACCAGCCGTCTGTATTTCTATGAGTTTTGTGATAAAAGCAATCTGCTAATAATGTTTTAAATATTTCAACTGCTTTTGTGTCATTACAGTTTTCCCTGTATGGTTAAGCATAAGATATTCCTTGATCTACATTTTGTGGGAGATAAAAGTTTCAGGAAAATTATGGAATGTTCTTCATTGCAGCAGGTTATAAAATCAGGAGGGAAGACACAAAGCTGCATGCAGTTTTCCAGCTTTTCAGGCAGGACATGTATCCACTTCATCTCATCAGAGAGCTGAATCTGTCCTTTGGTGGGACATTTGCCTGAAGATCTTCCACCCATGGTAAAATATCCAGGGAGCTTCTCCATGGCCCAGAGATTTCTCAAAGGTAACACCACTGCCTGACTTCCTGATTGCTTTTGTATTTACCTTGTTATTTACCCACTGATTTTAAATTTCTTATTTGGGAAATATATGAAATAGAAGCGACTTTCTTTTCTGTAACAATCAGTCTGGTGTGTTACTGACTGAAATTTTAAAATGTGTTCTAACTGAGGTACTGAAAAGAAAATTTTCTGCATATCAGGCATCCTCAGTAGAGACTTTCTTTTTTCTCTTTTTTATAAAAGCAGCCAATAAATGCCTGGATTTTCAGAATGGGACACCTGCAACAGCTTGGGAAGGGCAACTGGAAAGAGCACAGCACGGATGTTCCCTTCACTGCTCTCAGGTAAACAAGATGCTGTCTCTCTGGAAAAGGACTGCTGAACTCTTGGAAAGCCCACAGGATTTTCTCCTGTGGCTCCTTAGGAACTGTGCCTACTCCTGAAAAAATTGTCCTGAAAGATTTTGAATTGGGAGCTGAGAGTGTTCTTGAATACAGTAGCCCACCCACCACAGCTACCCACAGATTCTTTGAGGAACATGGGAAATTCAATGGCAAAAAAAAAAATAAACACCCAAGTCTTCATTTTGGGTTTTGAAATCTTAAGGTTGTCCCCTTAATTAGTCTAGGAAGCTCTGGAAGGTGGAGGCTGAGAAGCTGTGTTGCAAAAGAGAAACCCAGCTCTGAGGAGAAGATGCTGTTTGTTCTGGAAACAGACTCCCCAAGGCAAGAGGATTTTAGACAGGTTGGACCACATGAAGCCAAGCTGGATATTAACTGTTCAGATGGGCTGTTGAAGGAATATTATTTGCCAAGTGGAGGAGGTGGTTGCTAACTTGGGAAAAAAAGAAAAGAAAAAAAAAAAAGAAAAGAAAAGAAAACTAAGGAATTTAATTTCTGTCAGTCTGTGTTCTTCTCCTGGTGCTTAACAGTTTTCCAGGGCTTTCCAACCATGCACATGAGACTTGTAGAGAAAGCGGTAGCTTCCCCTGAGTCAGTGTAGTGTAATAACATTGCCTAGGAATTGGGGGGAAATCCATGGTTTTCCTTTCTTCCTCAGATATTCCTGTCTGAGAGATGGGTGGGTGGCTCGTGCAGACTGAAAGGTGTCTCAGTCAAACTCCTGTTGTTCCCAAGTAAATCTGTTTTCCATTCCTGTCTCTGACTTGTGTAGATTGCAGAAATCCATTCACATTTAGCAGTGAAATTTTCCCTCAATAAACTCCTCTGCAGGAGTGCTTCACTGTCTGAGGCTGATGGATGAGGAAGCTCTGCATCTTCCCTGCTGGAGTTTGATCTTCCAGGACAGGATCCTGTGCTGTCTGAGGGATGTATTTTCCAGATCACCACCACTGGGAGCCTGCGAGCCTCTCGGGTAACTCCTCATTGCTGGGAGCAGTGCTCTGTGTGCTCACAGCTGAGCTTTGCTCCCTGGAGGTTTTCAGTGTCACAGTGGGCGGGAAGCAGGACATGAACCTGATCTTGCTGAGGGACAGTGCACATGGTACTTCACATTGGTGGTTATTCTCTTTCTGTAAGATTCTCTAGACCTGCCTACTTTTGGTGAAAGTCCCGGACTGATTCACTTTGTTCTCAAAGATGTAATTCAAACCTGGTTGTTTCTCTACATTCTTTTATTTTGTGTTTAATTCAGTTCATTTAGGATTCTGTATGTGGGGGTGTGGGTGTGCACAGCCGTGCAGAGGCACATGAGTGATTGCACCTCTGGCCTTTTCTGGGGTTTTGGTGACAGTAGTGAAGACAGAAGTAAAATAATTTCTTCCAAGTGTAGTTTGTGTGCATATTGAGGTGACCTGACTTGGACTGATGGCTCTGTCCTCGAGGAAAAGCACTGTTGTCACCCTATGGCTCTCTTCTCTTTTTCAAACCTTAATTTCTGCATAGTATAATTTGTCTAAATAGTAAAAGCTTTTCACTAGCAACAGGAAATGTAAACCAGTTTGTTTATCACCTGGGGTTATACATGTGTGTATAAAACATTCCTAGATGGAATGCATAATATACAAAGCCCTTTTATTTGTCATCTGCCAGAAGGTCCATGTGCCTCCATTAACATTGAAAGGGACAATACTTTCCCTGGGCACCCTGCTCTGCAATAACTGATTGGAGTCACCACTTTGTTTAATTTCACTGCTGTTTGTTTAGCTTACAAAAACGTGGATGCATTTTCTTTTTAACAATATGCTTTCAGCAATGCTATTTTTTCTTTAAGCTAAAAATATTTCTGTATAAAATGTCACATCTAGAATATCACATTTTCTATTAACCTCTGAGGAAGCCTGAACTTTTGTACTAGAAGTGAACAGGGTCAGCAGAACAATTTGTTCTCTGTCTATCCTGTTACACATCAACTCTAAAGATTCTCAAAGATCATCTGGACTGCTGTAGGCTAGAAACACATTTCTGAGAGAATCAAGGTGCTTTTCCTCTCACTGGCTGCAGTCAGCTACTACTCAGATTCCAGACCAGTGGTTCTCCCATCAAGGGATTTGATTTTTCTATGTGATTCATATTCTTTAGATCCTGTGTTTCTGTGGTTGTTGTTGTTTGTTTTTTTTTAATTTTTTTTAATAGCCTGCTGTTTGATTGGTATTTCTGCTTTAATTCTCACTTCTGTCCATCGAGATGAGGCTGATTACTCTGTGGGGGTTTTTTCTCCTCTGGCTCCTGTGAACAGGCTATTTTCTTTTCCTTAGTTTTGATAAGAGGAAGTAACAGTGGAAGAAGTAAAATTTGATTTGGTTTAAAGTAAGGCTGGGATTTCTTTCAAATTGAGCTTGATAGTAAGAGAATACATTCTCCTCATTAACATCACCTGGAGACCAAGTAGAGATTTGATGCTGCAGCATAAGCAGCAGAACACTGGATTTTATAACTTCATGATCATTAGAAGTAGGAGTGTACTGCAGAAGGACATTTGTAGTCTCTTTAGATGGTAGCTATTATGTCACATTAGATTTTAGGACACTCTTTAATTACTTCTAAGGTGCCAAATTGAAAACCTACCCTTCTTTCATGAGTTTGTGTTCCAACTCAGAAACTTTGGTGCCTTGTTTCATCAGTGGAAAATAATTTGTATACTGTGGTTTTCACATTGTTAGTTTAGGGTGCAGTTTTAGTTCATCCTTTCAATTTGAGCTCACTGATTTTCATGGACTACTGGGCTGCGTGGATCTAACAAACTGCAATTTCTGCACTCATACATTGAAATTAGCTTGTAAGATTTTCATAGGGATTCAGTCATAAGGTATGAGGGGCTTTGCTGTGGTAGTGTGAAAACTAAATGAAATAATTTTGAGTATTTTTTGGTGTGTACAGTGCACAAAACTGTGTTATTTTCAAATGCAGCAACTCAATTGATATGAAACAAGAAAAAAAAATTCCCCTGTCCATTCTCAAAAGGCAGATTGCAGTACTTTTTTTTCTATGTCAACTTTCTCCATGCAAAGCTTCATATAGCACAGGAGAAAGTCTGAGCTAACAAGGTCTAAAATACTCCCTGAAACTTCAGGTGTCACAGGGTTGTCCCCTGCAGAATAAAAATGCATTTGCCTTGATTGTTATTGCTGTGAATTCAATGGGGACTGGGGTTGTGCTCAAGCCTAGTTCAGGATCTCATGGCAAGGGAAGTCTATTCTAAAGGCCATCCACTCTATTTTTGATGAAAATTAATAAAGAATTGCTCTGTAGACACTATCCACTGACTCAAGAGGAAGCAAAAGTGATGCCTTATCCCAGCTGTATCTGGTCATAGGGCAGGAAAACACAATTGGATCGATGAAGCTCACTGGGAAGCCACAGGGAGAAGTCACAGGGCAGGATGTGAAACCAAAAATAGCTGAAGTGAGAGAATGAGAGATACATAGCAAGTGGGATACTTGTTTTCTTGTGTTTCTTCCTTTCTGCCTTTCTCATGGGTGTTTGTGTTCAGAACCTGGTTTCTTTTCTTTCTCCTGAGAAAGTCAGCTTGGCTCTCCTGGCAATCAGATGAGGACTGAAAACTTCCTGACTGCACCCAGGCCAGGAGGAGTAGCACAGGCAGAGTGCTAAACCAGGATTCCCAGTACTTATGGTACTGATTTGGCTTTTTAAAATAAATTATCTTTCACTTTTTATTAAAAAAAACCAAAAAGCCTGAGTTCAAATTAGGCAGATCTCTTTTGCTGTTAAAGCTAATAAAGAGAAAGATTTTATTTTATTCAGATGTATTCAAATATTTTTGCCAGGTACTTATTCTTTGTGTTTTACAGATGTTCATATACTACAAGTAAGAGTAGATATTGCTCCTCCCCTCTACTCCTTATATTAAGGAAGAGGATATTTGTAGTTGTATATGATTAATGTATTTCTCTTTGTCGTATGTTTTTTTTCTATTTTACATTAGGTTTGAGAGGCAGGTATTTAACAAGATAACTCAAATTGATATATGTGGCTTGACTACATATATATATATACACACATATACGCACACTATTTCAATAATGAAGGAAGCCAATGATAACTTTGAGATAAAAACATACCATGACAACATTTGAAGTTAAATTTAAAGTAGCTACTGCAAAAAATTATTGCTGATACTTTGTAATGTTATCTTAAGGTCCAGTCTTTAACAGGTTTATTTGAATTGATCAGGGACTACATAAAAATCTTGCTTTCCATAATACCCTGCCATACCTGATAGTGTGTATACAGACCTGAAGCAGTGCTCTTTTTCTTGGTGAGCAGCCTTATTCTTCAGTTAGATATTTAGGCACAGAAACCAAAGAATCAGCCATCCTTGTAATTAGCT
The DNA here is from genome assembly GCA_013400315.1 of Bombycilla garrulus. Taxonomy (NCBI): domain Eukaryota; kingdom Metazoa; phylum Chordata; class Aves; order Passeriformes; family Bombycillidae; genus Bombycilla; species Bombycilla garrulus. The sequence continues at coordinate 3,269 of VXBU01007640.1, read as the reverse complement.
TTCCTTGGCTTTTAGGAGCCAGCAAAGAAAGGCTTCTCATTATTACAGGCAGATCACCAACTCTGCTGTATTAATATTCTGAACTGTTTTCTCTTTAAAGTTTGACTGTCTCCTGCATGTTTAAGGTACATGTTTTTACAAAATGGCCTCACAAATGAACGTGCCTCATAGCTGTGATGAGAGTCATTAGAAACAGTAGTATTTTATTCTGGTTGAAAAGAATACTAAGGAAGTTGTTTCTGTTGCAGAAATAAAATCTTATAATTTTTTTCCCTGAAAGCCTCCAGTGCTTCACCTCATTTGGTCTCATTTCTGTCTGCAGAACAGTGCTGTTGGTACAGCTGGCACCAGGTGGATATGTGTTTGTACTGGCAGGAAATACACATAAAAAGGCTTTGCTGCAGAGAACTTCCCAGAGGTCTCCTGCTGGTCTGAACTAGGTTGGAAATTGTGCAAATTTTCCTTGGAGAGTGAAACTTTCTTCTCTGCCTGAGCAGAGTTGGCCTAAGGAGTTTTTCTAGGGGGGAATCCAGCATTGCTGCTTCTCCCTTGGAGGGGAAGGTTGTCCTGGGCTTCATTCACATGCACAGCTCAACTTCTGCTGGAAAGAGTGGGACAGTTTCCTTCCTGTTGTTCAGCAGTCTCCTGCATTCAAGAATTTCATAAATTTTGGAGAAATTATTACTAAACTTAACCAAATCTTGCTGAATTTGCTGTCAAAAATGCAGTGAGAATTATGTCAGCCCCGTGAGAACTGCCTTTTGAATACAGACAAGCACTTCTGGTCTATGCAGGACACCTCTCCTTTTGTGTGTGAGAGGTTTCTGTGGCTCTTCCCCATAATGCTCTTCCCATCCTTCTGTGGCAGAAAAGTCCTGATTTGGTTCTCATGGTGTTCTTTATCCACCAATTAGTGTGTTTGAGGTCACTGCATAAATGCTTCACATCCCCTGTTGTCCTCAGGGAGTAGAAGTAGCATCCTCAAATATGATTATTTACTGAACTGGCTGGAGCCAATGCTTTGGGAAAAGTATTTTCAGATCTCTTTGGTTTATAAAATGGTTTTTTGATATATGGGTTATTATCGCTTTTAACAACAAAACACAAAGTGTTCCAAGGTGACCAACTTTTTCTCCAGTAACCAGTTTGTGTTTCCAGGTATCAGAATTCTGCAGGTACCTTTGGTCAGTGCTTTTCTCCTTCTGACAGTTGAGTGTTGGTTACCCTGTGTCCCCTGCACCCAGACAGCATATCCTGCAGCCCAGGAGGACACTGGGGTTCCAGGGGCCTTACAAAGGACCAGATCAGTCTGGTGTATTTCTAATGATGAGGTCACAGAGAAAATAATTTTGATTGGAGGGGTAGGTATTCAATAAAGAAACAGTTCGTAATACACACAGTCTACAAGGGTAATAGTACTTCATGAAAAAAGGCAGAAGAAGCCAAATTCTCTGAAGCACCTATGGCTGTGGGAAAGGTGTAGGAACACCTGGAACAAGGACCATGCCACAGGGGTTTCCCTGCACTTTGGGCTGGGCAAACTGGCACTGAGCTCCCAGCACTGTGATGGAGTCTTTTCCAACCAATTCAAGACCCACGTTTTTGTGCATTGGCAACACTGCAAAGCAGATATTGGGAACTAGGCTGCCAACACACCAGAATGACTTTATTTGGGGATTTCTTAGGAAATGTGATGGAAAAAGGAAGCTCTTCCTGCCATGTAAGCACATAGTCAGGAGCTGCTCAGTGTGGTGGTGGTGGAGAAAACAAAAGCAAGCAGCACACAGATTTAATTCCTCTTCATTTGTACAAGGCCTTCAGAATCAGATCTGATTTCTCCCAGAGGAGACAAAAATAATGTCCCTTGTACCCGCCCTGACTTTGTCTGTAATTGAATTATAATCCCTTCCATTGCTCTTGCAGAAAAAGCTGGTGGTAAAATGTTATTTCAGAGTGTTTTGGACAACACAGAACTTTGCTTAAAGATTATCAGTGCTCCTACTGAGGTGTTCTAGAGGTGACTTCAGGAGTATTTCTGGGATATTCTAATACTAATACACAAATACCAGGGAAAGGACGTTATTGCATTTGGATTGCAAATTGGTGGGGGGTTAAGTCCATCCAAGCTATCACTTACGCAAATGTTCTTTGGTTCAACTTTTCAGGGCAATCTAGGCCAAAGTGGCCTGTTTGATAGCCCAGTTAAGCCTCGTCAAAATAAAAAATAGACTTACTCATGGCAGATTTGATAAAAAGTTAATAGTTTTGCTGCTTCTTGTAATTAAAACAAAATATATTGCTGATTTTTAACTTTTTAAAAAGACATTTTTGCAGATGCACCAGGGGATAAATGTGTGCTGAATAGAAATTTTAACTCAACTCTTGGTACTTCTTAGAGGAATATATTCACAATAAAAACAGAGTTTACTGAAGATCAGCTTGAGAGGTGATTTTCCATTTTTTGCAGCTAATTAAGCACAGAAATGAAGCAGTGATGCTGAGGTTTTCTACATGGCTGGCACAGACAAAAATTCAGCTGCTGAAATTGGAAATAAAGACAAATTCAATAATTAGCAAAGTGTGTTTGGCATAGGGAGATGTTTGGTTGGAGATTTTTTAACTGTCAGGTTTTGCATATTTTGATTTTGCTGAAGCATTGATAATTTCTGTTGAGCTGGTGGAAAAACCAGCATTTGGTGGACTGAAAAAGTGAAGTGATACAAAAAAAATCTTCAGTAGTTGGCAGAGAGCTGCAGGAATGTTTCAGAAGTGTAGGAACAGTCTGGAGGGGCAGGAAGTCCTCTGATGAGGGCAATTGTTAACAAAGCTCTGGGTAATGACCAAAAAATGGAAGGGGTGAGAAGCAAAACAAAACTCATATTCTCACCCCTCAGTCATAGAGTTTGGATTTAATCTTATTATTGACTGAGTTTTCCACAAGCTAAGCATTAAAATGTAGTAAGACATTAAATTTTTTTCTTGCTTTTCTATAAGAACAGCAAAAAAACCCAAAAAAACTTAATGTTTACAGTTTTATCCCATGTAAATTGGAGCATTTGAACAGAGATGGAACATGGCATAAAATACTCCTTGTTTGTCTGGGCATGGTGTGTTCCCAAAGTGGACTGCCCGTGTTTCAGGATGTTATTTCAGAGAATTCCATGGCTTTTCAAATAATATGTGAAGAATTTTCTCTTTGATTGGTAGAAGGTGTTTTTTCCTTCCTCCTCGTTAAGTTAATGAAATAATTCAATAGAATATACTGACTT